>CM069437.1:75661583-76261583 GCA_035610365.1 Aquatica leii | reverse complement strand
ATTTTTTATTTTCAGGTTTTTTAAAATATTTTTTTCTTTTCCAACGTTTTTAGTCGACACAACTAATTCCGTTTTCTTTTCTCTATTTTTCTCTAGATTTTCTAAAATTTATTATCTAAAATTAAGACAATTTCGTTTAAAGAATTTGAAAATTTTGGTTTATAATAATAGTTTTTTACATCCTACGTCACATTGCCGTAAATGTATTACCAAAATCTTCAAATCGATAAAACACGGTTTTTAATTGCATTTAAATGCGTCCCTGTTTTCTTCACATCTGTTTTTTTAATTTTTTTTTTTACTTAAGTTTTAATACTTTCTTTCTGTTCATTTTTTGTTGCTCTAAATGTATACATAAATTGCTCCTTTTGTTGAGGTTTTTTGATGTTTTACTTTTAACTTGAGTGTTTAGTTTTATTCAATACGTTGGTTTTTTCTCATTTTCTTGCCAAAATCTTCAAAGCATTTTTTTTTGGTTTTGTTTTTCTCCATTTTTATTTTCAGATTTTTTAAATATTTTTTCTTTTCCAACATTTCTAGTCGACACAACTAATTTCTATTTTTCGTTTCTCTATTTTCCTCTAGATTTTATAAAATTTATTATCTAAAATTAAGACAATTTCGTTTAAAGAATTTGAAAATTTTGGTTTATAATAATAGTTTTTTACATCCTATTTGAATGATTAATTTTATTTAATACGTCACATTGCCGTAAATGTATTACCAAAATCTTCAAATCGATAAAACACAGTTTTTAATTGCATTTAAATGCGTCCCTGTTTTCTTCACATCTGTTTTTTAAATTTTTTTTTACTTAAGTTTTAATACTTTCTTTCTGTTCATTTTTTGTTGCTCTAAATTTATACCAAAGTTGTCTCTTTTGTTGAGGTTTTTTGACGTTTTACTTTTAATTTGAGTGTTTAGTTTTATTCAATACGTTGGTTTTTTCTCATTTTTTTTGTCAAGATCTTTAAAGTATTTTTTTTGGTTTTGTTTTTCTCCATTTTTTATTTTCAGGTTTTTTAAAATAATTTTTTTTATTCCAACGTTTTTAGTCGACACAACTAATTCCGTTTTTCTTTTCTCTATTTTTCTCTAGATTTTCTAAAATTAATTATCTAAAATTAAGACAATTTCGTTTAAAGAATCTGAAAATTTTAGTTTATAATAATAGTTTTTTACCTCCAATTTGAATGATTAATTTTATTTAATACGTCACATTGCCGTAAATGTATTACCAAAATCTTCAAATCGATAAAACACGGTTTTTAATTGCATTTAAATGCGTCCCTGTTTTCTTCACATCTGTTTTTTTAATTTTTTTTTTTACTTAAGTTTTAATACTTTCTTTCTGTTCATTTTTTGTTGCTCTAAATTTATACCAAAATTGTCCCTTTTGTTGAGGTTTTTTGACGTTTTACTTTTAATTTGAGTGTTTAGTTTTATTCAATACGTTGGTTTTTTCTAATTTTTTTTGTCAAGATCTTTAAAATATTTTTTTTTGGTTTTGTTTTTCTCCATTTTTTATTTTCAGGTTTTTTAAAATATTTTTTTCTTTTCCAACGTTTTTAGTCGACACAACTAATTCCGTTTTTTCTTTTCTCTATTTTTCTCTAGATTTTCTAAAATTTATTATCTAAAATTAAGACAATTTCGTTTAAAGAACTTTAAAATTTTGGTTTATAATGGTTTTTTACCTCCAATTTGAATTATTAATTTTATTCAATACGTCACATTGCCGTGAATGTATTACCAAAATCTTCAAATCGTTAAAACACAGTTTTTAATTGCATTTACATGCGTCCCTGTTTTCTTCACATCTGTTTTTTAATTTTTTTTAACTTAAGTTTTAATACTTTCTTTTTGTTCATTTATTGTTACTCTAAATTTATACATAAATTGTCTCTTTTGTTGAGGTTTTTTGACGTTTTACTTTTAATTTGAGTGTTTAGTTTTATTCAATGCGTTGTCTTTTTCTCATTTACTTGCCAAAATCTTTAAAGAATTTTTTTTGCTTTGTTTTTCTCCATTTTTTATTTTCAGGTTTTTTAAAATATTTTTCTTTTCCAACGTTTTTAGTCGACACAACTAATTCCGTTTTTTCTTTTCTCTATTTTTCCTTATATTTTCTAAAATTAATTATCTAAAATTAAGACAATTTCGTTTAAAGAATCTAAAAATTTTGGTTTATAAAATTAGTTTTTTACCTCCAATTTGAATGATTAATTTTATTTAATGTCACATTGCCGTAAATGTATTACCAAAATCTTCAAATCGATAAAACACAGTTTTTAATTGCATTTAAATGCGTCCCTGTTTTCTTCACATCTGTTTTTTAAATTTTTTTTTTACTTAAGTTTTAATACTTTCTTTCTGTTCATTTTTTGTTGCTCTAAATTTATAGCAAAGTTGTCTCTTTTGTTGAGGTTTTTTGACGTTTTACTTTTAATTTGAGTGTTTAGTTTTATTCAATACGTTGGTTTTTTTCTCATTTTTTTTGTCAAGATCTTTAAAGTATTTTTTTTTGGTTTTGTTTTTCTCCATTTTTTATTTTCAGGTTTTTTAAAATAATTTTTTTTATTTCAACGTTTTTAGTCGACACAACTAATTCCGTTTTTTCTTTTCTCTATTTTTCTCTAGATTTTCGAAAATTAATTATCTAAAATTAAGACAATTTCGTTTAAAGAATCTGAAAATTTTAGTTTATAATAATAGTTTTTTACCTCCAATTTGAATGATTAATTTTATTTAATACGTCACATTGCCGTAAATGTATTACCAAAATCTTCAAATCGATAAAACACAGTTTTTAATTGCATTTAAATGCGTCCCTGTTTTTTTCATATCTATTTAAAAAAAAATTTTTTTTTTACTTAAGTTTTAATACTTTCTTTCTGTTCATTTTTTGTTGCTTTAAATTTATACATAAATTGTCTCTTTTGTTGAGGTTTTTTCACGTTTTACTATTAATTTGAGTGTTTAGTTTTATTCAATACGTTGGTTTTCTCATTTTCTTGCCAAATCTTTAAAGTAATTTTTTTTGTTTTGTTTTTCTTCATTTTTTATTTTTAGGTTTTTTAAAATATTTTTTTCTTTTCCAACATTTTTAGTCGACACAACTAGTTCCGTTTTTTCTTTTTTCTATTTTTCTCTAGATTTTTTAAAATCTATTATCTGAAATTAAGACAATTTTGTTTAAAGAACTTCAAAATTGTGGTTTATAATAATAGTTTTTTACCTCCAATTTGATTTAAAAAAATTCTGTTTAAATGCGTTCTCGTTTTCTTTTTTAATTTTTTTCCTTTAAGTTTTAATACTTTGTTTTATTTTTTGTTTCTTTAAATTTACACATAAATTGTCTTTTTTTTAAATTTTTTTTTTACTTTTTAATTTGAATGTTTAGTTTCTTTTTTCTTGTTTTGTTCTCCTCCACTTTTGATTTAAAATTTTCTAAAAAAAAAACGTTTTTAACCTAACATTTTTAGTCGAAAAAACTAGTTTCATTTCTTCATGTTTCAGTAGTTTTTCTATATCTATTATCTAAAATTAAGATAATTTGGTTTCAAAAATTTGAAAATTTTGGTATAAAAAAATTGAATGAAATTTAACTTATTATGTAAACTAAATGATCAAGATAAAATTAACAAGTTGAACTTTTGGTTTCAAGTTTAAATGTTTTTTGTTTGTAATAAATAACTTTTTCCATATTTTACCAAAACTTTTAAAACAATAAATAACATCTTTTTCTTCTCTGTGCATTTTTTTCTACAATTGTGGTACTTGTGGTGTCTTATATTTTAGTTTTTTAAATTATAAATTTTTACGTTTGATTTTATTTAACAAAAATTTTTATTTTATAATTTTTTGCAGTTCTTTTTAAATCCAAAATCATTTTTGCAAAAAAATATACTCAATCGATTTTTTTTCACTTTATCGCTTTGTATCTCCGGTTTGTGCAATTAATTTTATTAATCACATTTCTGTGAATGTATTAACAAAATCGTCAAATTGATAAAAACAATTATTTTCGTTAGTTTCTTAATCTTTAAATTGCAGTTAAATGCATTTTCGTTTCCTTTACATCTCTTTTTTTAAATTTCTTGTATACAAGTTTTACTACTTTACTCTAAATTAATACATAGATAGTTGGATCATCTGATCAAGGTGTTAGACGCAAACAATTACAATAGCGCAATCAATCAGTTTGTTCCGGGCTCAAGATGTCTACTGCGACGGGAACAAAAGTTGAGTTTGTGTGATAACGACAACACGGAAATTATTCAGAATAGAAAATTGTAATATCTTTCTTATTACACAAAGTTTCCTAAGACATTTGTATGGCGTTTTTTAAGATGTTTAATCGCTTCTTAGAAATAAAATCCTAAGACTTTAAACACCTTGTATAATACTCTAATCTTTTGTTTTTCAATTTTAAGTAAATTTTAGAAACTTATAAGTAGATTTTTTATTAGACACACACTGTTCTACTTAAATAATAATTGATTTGAAAAACTTAGTTGTATGTAGATTTTATTTTAACGCTTTGTCGCTCTAGAGTTTTTTCGTCATTACGTAACTGCACTAATAAATAAATCAGGGCAGCACAAAAAATAATATTTTTTTGTTCATGTTTGAATCCCATTATAACAAAGTTATTATGTAGCTATATAAAAATTATCTTTGAATTTAAGAATTATAATTAATACTTTGTATAAAAATATGTTTATATAATTACAAATCCAACCAACATCTTTTCAAGAAAGCAACTATACGAACAGGAGCTCCAGTACCCTTTTCAATGTACATGGGCATAACAATCAGCATAAATTGGTCAGCTAATAAAAAAATTATCAATTTTAACAAATCCAAGTAAATGCGCCTTACCAGGAAGTGATTTTGGTATATTAACATTTTCTAAATTGTAAATACTGTTGTTTAGAAAAATTTTGTGAGTCAAAAAGTTGGTGATTTTGCCCGGATCTATGCTAGGAGTGTCAATGCCTATTCCAACAATTTTTCTGTGCGTCACAATCCATTCGGCAGCTTCTTTTGATACGCCTATAAAAGCATTAGTAGTATAAAGTTTAAGTGCAAAAACTGGAAACCTGGAAATTTATAATCACTAGGTCTAGTGCCTCCAAAATACGCGATTCTATTGTAGTAGTATTTGCCCCAATCAAAATACACCAATATTATACAATTATTTGGGATTCTTCCATACTTATTTTCCCACGCAATTAAATGCCTTGGTAGTAAAGCTACGTTGTAATCAGCTTCTTGCGACAAATCTATTTTTATACCTTAAATAATCACATCTTTATCACAAATAGTAAAATGTACGATAGTTTACCTTTAGCCACTAAATGGCTTAAAGGTATATCTCCTACTTTCCAACCATTTTTGACAAAGAGATATGGCGCATCAATATGTGTCCCTGCATGTTCAGAAGCTTTATAGTCGTTTATAGCAAACCTAAGTTTCTTAATGGGGTACTAAGTTATTTAATTTTTCTAAAACATACCAATCTCCGTTAGGTTCTTCAATAGCAATTTGGTTAGTAAACTGAAACCGATCAGAATCTTGCCAAGCAACTGTATCGTTGTTAAATGGACGGGTCAAATCAATCGGTGGACAAGATCGTTTTGTACCTTCAGATAACTGTATAAAAAACCAAATAAAAATGCAGTTTTTTAACATGATTTGGTGTTAGTTGTGTCTCCACTCATTTACTTTTATACATGTGTGCAGTTACTAACACCTATCATAAAAGCATAAGTCATGATTAACCTTAATTTCAATAAACATATGACAACACTTGTGTCAGAGTCAATTGACACGTAGATAAATAAACATTTGAAATAAATTGTTTATTCTGAAGTGCAATTAACGTAGTCTATGTTTGTTTGATCATTTCTCCTTAAAAGCTTAAAATAACTGTGCAATGTCATGGTGCAAAAACAAACAAATTTTCATTTCTAAGGTTTCCAATGTATTTTAAAATGACTTTAAAATATTACAATCGACAAAGTATTTGTCGCAGAAATAAAAGTTTACTTTGAAACGGTAAATAAACTTTACGGTTAAAGTTAAAGCTTTTATAGCACTAAGTTCGCGTTATTAAAATCACAATTTATAAATATAAATACCTTTATTCAATTTTGAAGTTTTACAGATAGCTAGGCCTTTGTTTAGTTGTAAGGCCTATAGATGAAATTGAAAATAAAATCGGGACGGAAAAAAGCGAAATTAAATTGTGTCGCACAAAACTTAAAAGAACAAAAAATTCTTCGATTCCATAATAAACTCAGTAACAAGTGAAACGACAAGACTGTTAATTATACGAACAAGCATTATTTCCAAAAACACAAACATTTTACTATTCACTTCAACGGAAACCCCAAACTCTTGTAAGGGTTGAAAACAACTCAACAGAAACTACATTATCGATATTGACATGTCCTTTGTAAGTTTGTGAACTTTTTTCAAAACGACAATTACTGATATATATGTAAACTCGGTTACCAATACCAAAATTAAGACCAATGACGTAAATCTTTTACAACAAAAGCGTAAAGTAAAGATGTAAAGTTAGAACAAAGCGTAGTACGCATAGGCTTGATGAGGATTCTTACAGAAAAAACAGCTAAATCATAAAAATGATAACAAAATGCAAACAACCAAAGCAAACGTACGTAGTGGAATATAGAATTACAATCTTAATCTTTGACACCAAATAATAATAATGACTGTCAAAAGTAATAAATTGAAAATTGAAACTGTTTAGTTTATAAAGTAAATTTAAGTTTGTAATTTTTTATTTTTGCGTTTTGCGCAAGTTATCATTTTTATATATGTAAAACCAGTTCACTTGAACAATTGAAAAATAAGTTCGTAGGCGTATAGCATTTGTAACGTCCGCTAATGTATATAAATTGAAATTAAATTATTATTAAAATACAGTCCACATTATATTATTTCGAACCAGCATTGAAACAGAAACGTATGACAATACAAACGACCAAGATGACTCAAGTGCATTTGCACTAAATACATACAATAAAATAAAAATACAATTAAGATAAATTTGAAAACGTTAAATAACACTGATAAGTTAATGCAAAATTACTCAAACGATCTTAAAGAAAACGAAATAAAAAACAAGCTCAAATACAAGGTTTTTCTTAAAATAATACGTTTACAAATCAAACCACGATTACAAGTTTCAGTAAGACGACAGAGTTCCAAGTCCAAATTCACAATATGACAAATAGAAAAAACACGATGAACTAAAGATTCAATAACAGAATAAATAAATATCTGTTCGTGTATGTGGGTTTCCGATAAACAGTTTTTTGGGTTTACGTGTCACAAGACGCTGATAAATGGGAAACAATCATTATTTTTGATTTCCATTATAAATTGATATCTGGGTGTTGGTTGTTTATATGCTCAAGAAACCTAGACAGTTTGAGATTACCATAGGACCAAACAATAAACGTGTCGTCAACATACCTAAACCAAATTTTAGGTTTTAATGATGATTCTAATGCAACCCTTTCAAAGGATTCCATAATAAAAATGTTAGCTACAGCAGGAAATAAAGGAGAACTCATAGCAGAACCCAAAACTTGTTCATAAAACTTGTTATCGCATTGGAAGTAAGTGGATGATAAGCACTTTCAATAAGAGGAACCAAAATCAAATCTTTGCCATGGTGAGACAGAATCTGTTCGATGATAATAAGTAGGAAGCTTGGTTAAAAGTTACAAAAAAAACATAGAGTTCAAGTTTTACAGTTTTCAAACGTTTAATAAAATTGTGAGAGATGCGAATTTGAAATGAGGTTTACCGGTAAATTCGCAAAAAATGTTGGTCAAAAACGTGGCTAGGTTGTAAGTAGAAGATTAGAAATACTGTCAATCGGTCAAAGAGGTATACCTTGTTTATGAAATTTCAGGAGTTTGTATAGACGAGGTAGTTTCAAATCTAACAGATTAAGTTGACGTTTGGTTTTAGAAAGTAGCAGAGTGAACACGAATGAAATCGGGGATAGAAATGCCATTGATTATATTTTTGTATGATATATAATATTACAATGTTGGTAAGTTTGTACGTATGAGGTAATCTCGGAAAAAAATTGTTTTTTACACAACATAGTTTGGACAAATAGTTTAGATTTTGCGATCGTGTTTTTCAAAAACAAAATAAAAACGCTTTGGTGTAAGATGGTAGCAAGAAAAGCAAGAGGCAGGGCGCATTCGTCTATGAGATAGTTAGCCGCGCGTTGTTTGAACTTTGTATATGGCATATTGTCAATTTTTTTTGTTAATCGGAACGCCCGTTTAATCACAACGTCCACATTTTACTATTAATCACAACGTCCAAATTCCAAACTTGTCCGTTCGAGCGGGACGTTGTGATCAACTGTGAAATTTGGAAGTTGTGATCAAAGATAAAATTCGGGCGTTGTGATCAAGTTGGAAGTTGTAAGCAACCATAAAATTAAAGTGTTGTGATGAAATTGAACGATGTGATCAACTGTGAAATTTGGACGTTCCACCGAGAATTTGTACGATATGACAATTGGAGGTTAAGATCATTGTACGTTGTGATATGGAACTATTTTGTCGACTTTCCTCATATATAGCTTTCAATACAAAACTTAAGTGACGAGAGTTTAATTCTTTCTGCAAGTAGACACGGGAAGAATGAGAAAAGTGTCAAAAACTAAAAATCTACGCGTCCGAAACAGCGCGGATACACTAGTCTTTAATAAATAGATAAAAGATTTTAGAAAAACTAGGAACTAATGTAGAAAAAAATCTAGATCTGCCCAATAACCGATATGGTACTAACATAATGATGCGCCACCCCATTTTGCGAGAATAGTTTGCAAATTTTTAAACCAAGTATTTGCTAACCAATGGATCGGTCGTACGGGATCTATTAAATGACCTCTTGATCTCAACCCCCTTGACTACTTCTTATGGAGATATTTAAAAAGCAAAGTCTAACTCAATAGACCAAATACCTTCGACAAACTAGAGGACAAAATTTGTAACAAAATGCCGGCAATTTCAGGCGGTACTCTTGGTAAGGGTCTGTAAGAGTTTCAGTGGCGGATGGAATATTGTCAAGAAATGCTTGGACGCCATTTTCGTTCTGTGAATGTTAACAGTCTGACTTTTTAGAGTTGGTATCTAAACACATTGCAAATTTATAGTGGCGCTGTATACTGTGCAGCAACGCCTAAATAATGTGCAAGTTTATTATGAACACAGGCAATCAGATACCATTACACGAAGAAAACCTCGACCACTTTTTGGGCGGAATAATGTTCTAAGTAAACTACTGCAAAAATTGAATCAAGTGGTACGCTTATTGATACACCAAGAGTTCGTTAGTAACGCAAAGCAAGTTAATCCGTCACCGTTCACAGCAACGAAATCTTTCACATGGCACTTCTCAACATATTTAAAAAAAAACCTGCATTTAAAGCGTATAAAATTCAATTGACGCTAGAACTGAAATCAGCGGACCTCCCGAAACGCCGTGCCTTTGCGAACTGGGTTTTAGAAAACACAGAAGTTGATGCTGATTTTTGCAAATAATCATATGGAGCCATGAAGCTCGATTTCTTTGAATGGCTTTGTTAATTGCCAAAATTGTCGCATCTGAAGTACTAAAAATCACACAGCACTTTACTTTAAACCAAATTTCCTGATCGTAGAGGGGCGACATCAATTGACTAACAATATCTTGCGGTCTAACCGCATTAAACTTTTTTCCATGGGGCTATTTGAAGAACCAGGTCTGTGTCAACAACCAAAAAACATCAGACGTACAGTTGTTAAAATCGTACCGCATTTATTGGAAACGATTACGGAAACCTTCGCTAAAAGAATGGTATGATGTCAGCGGAGTCGTGGTGGGCATTTGACCGACATCATATTTCACAATCAACTTTAGAATCCAAATTGGATTACCCATTATTTTTGAAACTTTGGAACCAAATATAGTGCAAACCGCTTAATAGAATCACGTTGGGACTTGGAGTTTCCGATAACAATAACCGAATGAAGTATTAAATAGTTTTTTGATACCGTTAATAAAAAGAAATTAAAAATAACGTTATAGTGTTTAATTCACTGTTCTAAAAAGTATACATTTCTTCACTAAAAATAAAAATTAATACAAAATAATGTATACGTCTTACGTTGTTATTCTGAGAACTCGGATGCTTTTAGAATACTTCAATAAATAAATAACACTGCAAAAATAAATTATTGTTTATGCATAGAAGCAAACCCGAGAAGAATATTGATAACATAAACCGAAATTATGATAACTATAAACGCTGCTTTTTTCTATGTAGTCTAGCAGCTTCTTTAATAAAGTGATAATATTACCCGACTGATTATCCGTGATTTCAATAAGCGGCGTGCACTGTATCTCTAAAACGTTTCTCTTCACGGTCACACTTTTTTGACGTTTTCGTACTCAGAAAAATGAAGTCTATCGAAATCCGTTAAAAAAGTATGTGTTATCATTTAAAAAAATGTCGATGACGTCATAACTCGAAATTAAAATACGGGAAAAAATGCCACTGTAGAGAAAAAGTGACATTTAAACAAACAAAATCGACGTGTCCGAGAAAATTTCCTTAAGCTTTATTATTTAGGAAATGAATCCAATATTTTTTTAAATAAATATAATTTTTTTTCTAAATTACAATTTTTGATGATTTTTTTGTAGTACAAGACCTGTTGCTATGTACAAACGTTTTCACAAAAATAAAATCATGCAAAAGAAATTAACCAATTTTTCTGTATTTTGTCATTTGTCTTTGTTCCAACGCACCCTTATCCAGATTGCAAAAAACGTTTTAATATGCAAATTATTTTTTAACACGTATTTATCTGAGACAAGCGTCAATGTTTTTGTAGAAATTATCTCAAACGTATTAAGGTTAATAGGCTTGGGACTTAGTTTTTTATTATATGTTAATCCGAGTTCATAACTAAACGAACTGTCTACAAATAAATTAGTCTAACAAGCTTATTTATGCTCGAGCAAATTCAACAAGAATCATGTTAAAAAAATTGCTTTTAATTTGGGTTTTTATACATTTACCCAAAAAAGTAAAGTTAACCTGTTCACCGATCGATTTAACTTGGCCATTTAATAACGAAACAGCTTCTTGGGTAGAGTCCGGACGATTTCAATTTATTAATCAAGTTGCTGTTGAAGAGACTAATGGAGATTGGTAAGTTTCTAAAAAAATCCACTATTTTGTAACACATTAAAGAAATTAGGTTTGCTATAAACGATTATAAAGCTTCTGAACATGCAGGAACACATATGGATGCGCCATATCACTTTATTAAAACTGGTTGGAAAGTAGGCGATATTCCTTTAAGTCACTTCGTAGCTACGGGTAAATAACATACGAGTTTCACTGATTGTGGTTATAAAATCATTTTAGGTGTAAAAATAAACTTGTCACAAAATGCCAGCGACCAATCACTGTTACTTCCAAAACATTTAATTGCATGGGAGCGTAAGTATGGAAAAATACCAAAAAATGCCATAATATTAGTTTATTTTAATTGGGGCATGCACTACCACAACAAAACTGCGTATTTTGGAGGCACCACACCTAGCAGTTATAGATTTCCAGGTGTTGTCTTTTGTTTCACATTAATCTCATTAACCGATTATTTATAGGCATATCAAAAAAAGCTGCGGAATGGATCGTGACGAATAGAAAAATTGTTGGAATCGGTATTGACACAGCTAGTATCGATCCTGGTCAAAGCACTAATTTTCCAGCTCATAGAACATTTTTGAAACACAACATTTACCATTTGGAAAATGTTAAAATACCAAAATCACTTCCTGGTAAGGTTGTTTTTTGGATTTGTTAAAATTTTTAATTTGTTTTATTAGCTAAACACTTTAAACTGGTTGTTATGCCTATGTACATTGAGAAAGGTACTGGAGCTCCTGCTAGGATAATTGCGTACTCAAAAGAATGTTGGATGGATTTTTAGCAAGCTTTGGGCATTGTAACATCTATGGGAAAATGCTCATAGTTATTGCAATGCTCATGCTTTATTTCTTTAATTATGTAAATTTATAATTATGATGCATATAAGTATAAAAACATTTGAAAATTAATTACTATTTTTATCTTAGAAGAATAAAAGTTTAGTGGGGGGCTTTCTTTAGCTCCTCTTTAGCACCGCCACTGCTGCAGATACTTTTGAAAGTCCTATATTTTATATATTTTTTTGATCTGAAATAATTTATTACTTTTAAAACTTTCATACTAAAGAATAACGAATTGAAAAGGAATAAAGAAAAGAGCGAGTTAGAGTCGGTGGACAGTAGAGAGGCAATACTATATAACAAACAAAAAAACTACTAAATAATGAAACAAGAACGTCTAAAACTGCGACAATGTTGGCAATCGATATGGACAAGAAAACAGGTATACTGCAAAAAAGAACAATAAAAAGCTCAGGTAAATGAACACGTTAAAAGTAACAGAAAAGGAAGAGTAATTAGTAAAGAGGACATCTAAGAAAGAAAACATGAAATACATACGAAAATGATATAGAATATCAGAAAAAAATAGTAAAGTAAAAACAATAATCGCTGTTGTGTACGCGCCTAATGAAGGCAATAAAACCGGACAAAAGAGGAGTTCTAGGAACAACTCACGGAAACGATGTTACATGTCATTATTTATGCATTTTCTATAAGCGCCAACTCTAATTAAAACTCGCGCCGCTACTGGTTCGCGGACTGCACTGTTTGTAAAATGTTCAATTTTATTTGACATTTACGGCAAAGGAACGCAAACAAAACGCACTTTCACTTGCATACTTTAAATTTCTGTAAACGGTCAAGTTTTGTTAAAACGTTATCCGCTGAATTAGAAGTAATTTTTTTTTCTATTGAATTTTTATTGCCGGATTTTTTTATTACGTTTTTGATACGCGTTTTTTTTTTCGCTTGGTGTTTCCGAGCCGAAGTTCTTATTAGTACAAGAAGTGGCGTTTAATTTGTTGTCATTTTATTAAAGCTTCTCAACTATGCCTACTCACAAACATTGTAACTAGCAGTGGTGACATAGTTGTTACCAATGGTGCCCACAGCAGAAATGTTTGTAACAACGACTGAAGAAATTTAAGGAAATCTAAACAGAAGAGTCGGCATAAAAAACGGCGAAACAGAAAGTGCAATAAGGATATATGGAGAAAAGGTCATAAATAACTACAGACGAAGATTAATAAACTTTTGCATCTTGAACAATTTAATTGAGTATAACAAATACCTTTCTCAAACACAAAAACACGCAAAAATTTACTAGAGAAATAAGAAGTTGAGAAGAAAGATTAATAATAGATTATGTTATTGTTAACAAAGCATATAGAAAAGAAATAAGAAAGGTACAAGCGGGAAGAGGACCAAGCCACTACCTGGTAGTAAATACAAATAAAAAAGAAGAAACAAAGAAAAGATACTAAAAACATTAAGCAAAACAGGAGTAATGTAGTAAAAAAAAGTCATTTAGACTAAACACTTGAAAAAAAAACCAGCCAAAATACATAAAAAGAAAATTGAATGAATAAAAACAGAGAAATTATAAATAACGTGGCAATAGAACACATGTGGAAAACAACGAAAAAGTCGATAATAAAAACACCAAGAGAGAAGAAAAACAGAACCAATAATTACGACAGACAAAATAGAAGACAACCAAGAAATCACTGAAAGTACTAGAAAAAAAGATATTACGCAACACGAAATAAGGGATGCTGTTAAAAAGCTGAGAAGAAGAAAATCTGCAAAACAGAACGAGATAACAACACGGGATAGAACACTATTTAACAAGATTCTAAATGAACAACGTATAGCGAAAGAGTTGAAAGTAGCAATAATTCTACCTGTGCATAAAAAAAGAGATAACAAAGAGTGTAAGAACTATAAGAAAATTATCTGAGAACATTCTAGTAATAGGCTACAAATGACTATAGAACAACTAGAAAAACTGCAAAGCGGTTTAAAAAAAGAAGAAGGGTACTATAAAACAACTGACCAAAAAGAAAAGAAGAAAAGAAACTAAAAAACAAACAAAAAAGAATCACAAGTGATGACAATAGGAAAAAAATGAGACACGAGTAAAAATCGAAATTGATGGAAGAAACATAGAGCAGGTAGAAACTTTCAGATATCTAGAAGTACATATACACAGTGATAGAAAAGAAGACTTAGAAATAAACAGTAGAATAGAAAATACGGTAGTGTTTAAGCCGATATTGACATATGAAACGGAAAGTTGGTTCTAAATAAACAAATTAAAACCAGAACACATACTATACAAATAAAGTACCTAAGAGCGGTTAAAGCGGTTACTTTAAAAGACAAAACGAAACGGGAAGATATGCCAAAAATTAAATGTAGAATCTATTCTGAAAAGTGTAGAAAAACAACAAATAAGGTGGTTTGGTCTTATGGTACGCATGCTGGAAGAAAGGCAGACAAAAATAATATGGCTAGCAAAAATAACACAAAAGAGAACGAGAGGAAGACTACGCAAAACATGGAACGACGTTATAAAAAAATTTAAAAAAAGGGAGTAACATATAGAGACTACACAAGATTGGGAAGAAACAAAAAAAACAAAATAATAACACAAAAGAGAAGAAGAGGAACAAGATTTGGAAAAAACAAAAAAACAACATAAGAAATGAGGAGATAAAGTAAGAATTTAATGTAGAATCTATTCTGGAAAGTGTAGAAAAGCAACAATTAAGGTGGTTTGGACGTCGGGTACGCATAGTAGAAGATAGACAGACAAAAATAGCAAAAATAACACAAAAGAGGACAAAAGGAAGACTACGAAAAACATGATATAACGTGACTTAGTTTAACAAAAAGCTTGGGAAGAAACAAAAAATTATAAGACTTGTGCACAAGAAGTGACAATCTGTAAATAGTGCATAGACCCAGACAGACTGTGGATAATGTGTATCTAAAACGAAATCCTTAATTAGCTTTGAATAATTCGTCGGGATAAAACCACAACGTAAAAAGACATACGAATTATTCAAAGCGAATTTTGAATTTCGCGGGTGTTAAACTTATTCAACGTATTTACCGTCGTTTATAGCTATTTACAGTTAACTTAAGACCCATAGTAAAATTATACTATGAGATGGCTCTGCCATCAAACACTTTTGAATTGTCAAAAATAAAGCATAGCATAACGAATACTAATGCGACGCGAGGCCGCACGGTCGAACGTTGCATGTGAGTGAGTTATGCTATAAAACTTTCAACGAGAGTAACGTAAATAATTTTTTGTATTGATTTTTGTAAAATGACATTTTTTATTAAAAAAAACAAAAAAAATTGAAATTACTAGAAATATCATGTTGGTACTACATTTATTACTAAACCTATCAAATTTGACATTAAATTTAAGATCGTTTTCTTTTCAATGTTAATTGACTTTTAAGATTTTTTAAATAACTTTCAGCTGTCGCATACTCGTTCTACTATAATAGCTGACTTTAAACAGTTAATTTTATGTGGATTTCTACTTTTCATTTTGCCACTCTAGAGCTTTTTTTGCCCATTACGTAAAACCCGTTTTGACAGTGTGGAGAAACCACCCCAACTTTAAAAATGTAAATTGCAGTTCCCTACTAATGATACATTGCTGAAAAGCTATTCAGAAATACCAAAAAATGTGACATTTCACTTGACAGTTTTGAAGTAATTAGCAAATAATGAAATTTGGGGAGATGTTGTCAACCCTTAAAGTTACACTATTTGTGATGAATAATTTCTATTTTTAAGATAGTTATCACATATTGTATCTCCTAGAATATCCAGCGCAATTATTCTTGAGGATATATATTCCTGTGAATTTGTATGAAAACCCAATAAACAAATTTTCCACGTTCAAAAAAAAGGTATTTTACAAGTGAGATGTCAAGGAAAAAAAATGATAATCGAAGCAATAATTGTGCCAGGTATTAAACATAACATGCTCTCAGCGGCAGCACTAACCTCAAAAGATCACAAAATAATAGTTGGAAAAGATAAAACATCGATAAGTAGTAAGAATTTTAGACTTATTTGTAGAAACTTAAATGGTCTTTATATTTTAAAACTTGATAAATTGGAAAATTAATTTTGTAATTTACTAAAAGAAAATGTGATATTTTTTAAAGGCTACCAGATTACCGTTTCACAAAGTAGAAAAACGAACCACAAAAACAGTTAATACACAATGACATAATTGGTTCCATTACTCCTCAAACCATAGATGATAAGAAATATTTTCAAGTAATAATAGGCGATTTTTTACACTTTTTAGTAGGAAGGTTATTAAAAACTAAAAATGAAGCTGAAGGAAATTTAAAAGATTATATAGCTGAAACCAAAAGACAACATGGATTAAAGGTAAAAAGAATAATATTAGACAATGGAGGAGAAGTAAGTTTGAAAAAAATAAAGGCGTAAAGTTAGAATGCACAACGAGTTATAGTCAGCAAATGATAAGTCTGAAAGGATGAATTTAACATTATCAAGTAAGATCCAAAGTAGAAGAATCGGGCTTTTCTAAAATTTTATGGGGTGAAGCTTTTAAAGCTAGCGCTTACGAGATTAAAAGAACGCCAACTTCAACACTAGAGAAAAAACAAACTCCATCTTATATTTGGAACGGCAGAAATGATCTGTCGAAACTTCGAGTTTCTTGATGTAGAGCATGAGCAACCCTAGTACCAAGACAAGGTAAATTGGATTCAAGAGCTAAACGTACAGTTATGGTTGGATATAGTGGGAGTGGCTATCGACTTTGGGTGCCTAATGAAGAAAAAATTATAAAATATAGAAATGTAAGATTTAAAGAAGATGAAATGGAATATAAAGCAAAATTAGAAAATACAAATAGTACACTTATTCTTAGAAACGATGGAAAAGATAATCAAGAAACAACACAAAAAGTCTCAGAAAATGGTGTAGAAGAAGAAATGTTAGATAAAATTAGACAGACAGAAGAATCAAGTAGAAATGATGCAGAAGAAGAAAGAGTGACTACATCAGGAGAATAATTAAGAAGCCGGGAAATTTGAACGATTATGAGATATATACAGCATATTGTTTATTGACCGAGACAGAACAGAAACCAAAAAATTTTAAACAAGCAATCAAAATTGAAGAATGGAAGATGGGACGAAGAAGTCAAGATTATCTTACAAAAATTTTATGGATTTTAGTTATGCACCTGTATGCAAAATTTGAATTTTATTGACAGTGCCAGTGCAAAACGATTGGTGTTTGAAACAAATTAATGTGCCAACAGCTTTTCTAGATAGTGATTTGGATCATGATGTATATATTTATACACTCGAAGGTCTACAAAATGAAGAAAAATATCCACCGTATTACGCCGTGCAAACCAGATAGTGGCTAGATGAACATTATTTAGGAAAATGGATTGGTGGTTGAGGAGAAATCCAGACACCGCTAGATTTCTTTTTATAGAGCCACATCAAATCAAACGTTTATAAGACGAACCCAGCAGATCTTCAAGAATTACAGCAACGAATCATCGACATTTGTCGTTCCATCACTCGTGAGACATTCCGAAAAGTGAAACAAGAAGTTGTATTTCTACTATTTTTCCGTTTAGAAAAAAACAGTGAATATTTTGAACAGTTCTTGTAATTGCTTTTCCAAATAACATTTCACAAACAGTGTATTTTTAAAACGTTAACAGCATCTCCCCAAGCTTCATTATTTGTTAATGTTAAAACTGTCAAATGAAATGTCACTTTTTTTGGTATCTTTGAATAGCATTTTTAAAAACTTTTTCAAAAGTGTATCATAAGTGGGAGTAAGTAAAAATTTGGTTCCCCACTGTATTGACAAAACAAACCAGTGGGACAAAAAGTCGCTGACATTTTGATCCAGGTGATTTGCATTAAACGCAGTAGCCGCCCCGTAAAGCACATCGATTTTCACTTACGTAAAGATAAGTTATTTCAGCCGTTCAGCAACTGAGTATACCGTTTTTACAAATTCTTTTCAAAAAACCAATTCGTCTAAAATTTAACAATGACATAACATGACAATGAAAGGCCCAAACAAATACCTTTGATAAAAACAAAATTACAAAAAACTTTTATCTACTTTTCCTGATTGTCGTTATTAAGATAACTCATCGTATTTTACGAGAGTATCATACTCAATATCCTCAAAAATAGTTGCCCTGAATATTCTAAGAAAGTAATGTAACTTCATTATTTGTTAATTATTTCAAAACGGTCAAGTGGAGTGTCACTTTTCTGAATTTCTGAATAACATTTTCAAAGACATTTTCAACGATGACTAGCGCTACTGACCATGTCAATTTAGTTCCCCCTCCGTATCATCAGAACGGGTTTTTGTAATTTTTGATATTATTGTTTGTTGTAAATATAATCCCAATCCAAAGTTTTCAAATTGACACCCTGTATATAAAATATTATATAAATGAACTTAATATTATAACATTTAGAAAAACTGAATTAATGTTCACAATGTTCGTGTTTAAACGCATGGTATAACTGTCGAAGTTGGTACAAATCTGTCACGAAATTTTGAACTCAAATAATAAGAACAAAACATCGAGTATAGTATGTGTTTTTTGTCCAATTTTGTTATTATATTTTATAGATAATTCCGTTAGTGTGTTAATAATATACGACTAGAAAATTACAAAAGCAAGATCCTAGTTTATGTGGTCAAAGGTCGAGCATAAAAAGTGGGGCAGTTTAAGTAAATTTTTTTGCGCATTTGTTTAATTAATTTTTTTTGTTATACTGCTGTTATTTCAAAATAACGTAAAAATTCTGAATTATTGTTTGCTTAGATTAACACGTTTGTGTCTTCTTTTTCAGTTTTGGTTATACTATTTTTTACTAATGTTAAGGATTAATTCAAACATAATTTGGATTACATGATTGAATTATGTTTTTATCCTTGAGTATGATATTTAATTTAACAACGTATGATAGCGTGTCAAGTTTTAACTATAGTCCTATAAAAGATCATTTAAGAGACCCATTATTGTGTTGCCCTAGATCTATACCATATATAGACCGTGTGAACATTATAACAATGTTAAACAAAGAATTAAATTTGCAAAATAAATCTTTTTATATTTAGGCGAAAATATGTTTATTTATTTTATATTGTTGCTAAAAACTGCTTATTCGTTTCTTATTTTAAACCATTCCGAGAACTACTTGTCTGCTTTAAAATTTCTGTTTTGCGTTAGGTATGTACCATGTACCTAACTAATTATGACGTTATCGCCTTCATCCAAAACCTCACTCATTAATCTCTCAAACAGTTGCAAATGATTTTAAAGTAAAAATGCTTTTATCAGTTATGCTTGACGCGGGTTACGATCCGAAAAATTAGTGTCTTAGAGTCGCACGATAATAAATTTTCAAAATATTTCCACCTAAAAAATTACTCTTTAAAGTTTTTGATAATTAAATTAATCAATGTTTGATTGTCCTTAAAAGGTTCTTGATTTGAATCTAATGCCGCGCAGAAAAGCTTGTATTATTAGTAACTTTACACGAATTTGAGTTTTCAAGATATTTCTACTTAAAAAATTAATCTTCAAATTTTTTTGATAATTTCATAAATCAATTTTAGGTAGTTCTTGATAAGTTTGTGATTTAAATCTGATTCCGCGTAGTAAAAGTTTGTATGATTTGTATCTTTAAATGAATTTAAGTTTTCAATATATTTCCTAAAAGAAAATTAGTGATTAATTTTTTTTGATAATTAAGTTGATCAGTGTTTTATTGTTCTTGATTTAAATTTAATGCCGTGTAGAAAAAGTTTGTATCATTAGCATCTTTAAACGAACCTAAGTTTTCAAGTTATATTCAACTAAAAATTATTCTTTAATTCTTTTTGATGACTAAATTAACCAACTTTTGATTATTTTTGATAAGTTCGTGATTTAAATCTAATATCGCTTAAAAAAAGTTGCTATCATTGGTATCTTTAAACGACTTTGACTTTACAAATATATTTCCACTCAAAAAATTTGTCTTTAAATTTTTTTGATAATTAAATTAATCAATTTTTGATTCTTCTTGATAATAAGTTCGTGATTTAAAGTTTGTATTATTGGTGTCGTTAAACGAATTTGAGTTTTCAAAATATTTCCACCTTAAAAATTAGTCTTTAAAGTTTTTTGATAATTAAATTAATCAATGATTGATTGTTCTTAAAAAGTTCTTGATTTGAATCTAATGCCGCGTAGAAAAAGTTTGTATTATTAGTAACTTTACACGAATTTGAGTTTTCAAGATATTTCTACTTAAAAAATTAGTCTTCAAGTTTTTTTGATAATTTCATAAATCAATTTTAGGTAGTTCTTGATAAGTTCGTGATTTAAATCTGATTCCGCGTAGTAAAAGTTTGTATGATTTGTATCTTTAAATGAATTTAAGTTTTCAATATATTTCCTAACAGAAAATTAGTGATTAATTTTTTTTGATAATTAAGTTGATCAGTGTTTTATTGTTCTTGATTTAAATTTAATGCCGTGTAGAAAAAGTTTGTATCATTATTATCTTTAAACGAACCTAAGTTTTCAAGTTATATTCAACTAAAAAATTATTCTTTAATTCTTTTTGATGACTAAATTAACCAACTTTTGATTATTTTTGATAAGTTCGTGATTTAAATCTAATATCGCTTAAAAAAAGTTGCTATCATTGGTATCTTTAAACGACTTTGACTTTACAAATATATTTCCACTCAAAAAATTTGTCTTTAAATTTTTTTGATAATTAAATTAATCAATTTTTGATTCTTCTTGATAATAAGTTCGTGATTTAAAGTTTGTATTATTGGTGTCGTTAAACGAATTTGAGTTTTCAAAATATTTCCACCTTAAAAATTAGTCTTTAAAGTTTTTTGATAATTAAATTAATCAATGATTGATTGTTCTTAAAAAGTTCTTGATTTGAATCTAATGCCGCGTAGAAAAAGTTTGTATTATTAGTAACTTTACACGAATTTGAGTTTTCAAGATATTTCTACTTAAAAAATTAGTCTTCAAGTTTTTTTGATAATTTCATAAATCAATTTTAGGTAGTTCTTGATAAGTTCGTGATTTAAATCTGATTCCGCGTAGTAAAAGTTTGTATGATTTGTATCTTTAAATGAATTTAAGTTTTCAATATATTTCCTAACAGAAAATTAGTGATTAATTTTTTTTGATAATTAAGTTGATCAGTGTTTTATTGTTCTTGATTTAAATTTAATGCCGTGTAGAAAAAGTTTGTATCATTAGTATCTTTAAACGAAGCTAAGTTTTCAAGTTATATTCAACTAAAAAACAATTCTTTAATTCTTTTTGATGACTAAATTAACCAACTTTTGATTATTTTTGATAAGTTCGTGATTTAAATCTAATATCGCTTAAAAAAAGTTGCTATCATTGGTATCTTTAAACGACTTTGACTTTACAAATATATTTCCACTCAAAAAATTTGTCTTTAAATTTTTTTGATAATTAAATTAATCAATTTTTGATTCTTCTTGATAATAAGTTCGTGATTTAAAGTTTGTATTATTGGTGTCGTTAAACGAATTTGAGTTTTCAAAATATTTCCACCTTAAAAATTAGTCTTTAAAGTTTTTTGATAATTAAATTAATCAATGATTGATTGTTCTTAAAAAGTTCTTGATTTGAATCTAATGCCGCGTAGAAAAAGTTTGTATTATTAGTAACTTTACACGAATTTGAGTTTTCAAGATATTTCTACTTAAAAAATTAGTCTTCAAGTTTTTTTGATAATTTCATAAATCAATTTTAGGTAGTTCTTGATAAGTTCGTGATTTAAATCTGATTCCGCGTAGTAAAAGTTTGTATGATTTGTATCTTTAAATGAATTTAAGTTTTCAATATATTTCCTAACAGAAAATTAGTGATTAATTTTTTTTGATAATTAAGTTGATCAGTGTTTTATTGTTCTTGATTTAAATTTAATGCCGTGTAGAAAAAGTTTGTATCATTAGTATCTTTAAACGAACCTAAGTTTTCAAGTTATATTCAACTAAAAAACAATTCTCTAATTCTTTTTGATGACTAAATTAACCAACTTTTGATTATTTTTGATAAGTTCGTGATTTAAATCTAATATCGCTTAAAAAAAGTTGCTATCATTGGTATCTTTAAACGACTTTGACTTTACAAATATATTTCCCACTCAAAAAATTAGTCTTTAAACTTTTTTGATAATTAAATTAATCAGTTTTTGATTTTTCTTGATAATAAGTTCGTGATTTAAAGTTTGTATTATTGGTATCGTTAAACGAATTTGAGTTTTCAAAATATTTTCACCTAAAAAATTAGTCTTTAAAGTTTTTTGATAATTAAATTAATCAATGATTGATTGTTCTTAAAAAGTTCTTGATTTGAATCTAATGCCGCGTAGAAAAAGTTTGTATTATTGGTAACTTTACACGAATTTGAGTTTTCAAGATATTTTTACTCAAAAAATTAGTCTTCAAATTTTTTTGATAATTTCATAAATCAATTTTAGGCAGTTCTTGATAAGTTCGTGATTTAAATCTGATTCCGCGTAGTAAAAGTTTGTACACGGAGAGAAATATTATACTGAATTTAATCATTACGATTTCATATTTAAAGCATTTGCTTTTTCTAAAATTGATCCACGTTCAAATAACAATCAACGTAAATGTACTAAAATTTAAACTAAATCTCTTATTGCAATGCAATTACAGCGACAATCTAATAAAATAGAAGTTTAATTCAAGCGTACATCGGCTTGACTCAAAACCAACAGCCTTTGCATTGATACAGATCAATTCCGCATGACCTTTTTTCCGTGTATGATTTGTATCTTTAAATGAATTTAAGTTTTCAATATATTTCCTAACAGAAAATTAGTGATTAATTTTTGATAATTAAGTTGATCAGTGTTTTATTGTTCTTGATTTAAATTTAATGCCGTGTAGAAAAAGTTTGTATCATTAGCATCTTTAAACGAACCTAAGTTTTCAAGTTATATTCAACTAAAAATTATTCTTTAATTCTTTTTGATGACTAAATTAACCAACTTTTGATTATTTTTGATAAGTTCGTGATTTAAATCTAATATCGCTTAAAAAAAGTTGCTATCATTGGTATCTTTAAACGACTTTGACTTTACAAATATATTTCCACTCAAAAAATTTGTCTTTAAATTTTTTGATAATTAAATTAATGAATTTTTGATTCTTCTTGATAATAAGTTCGTGATTTAAAGTTTGTATTATTGGTGTCGTTAAACGAATTTGAGTTTTCAAAATATTTCCACCTTAAAAATTAGTCTTTAAAGTTTTTTGATAATTAAATTAATCAATGATTGATTGTTCTTAAAAAGTTCTTGATTTGAATCTAATGCCGCGTAGAAAAGTTTGTATTATTAGTAACTTTACACGAATTTGAGTTTTCAAGATATTTCTACTTAAAAATTAGTCTTCAAGTTTTTTGATAATTTCATAAATCAATTTTAGGTAGTTCTTGATAAGTTCGTGATTTAAATCTGATTCCGCGTAGTAAAAGTTTGTATGATTTGTATCTTTAAATGAATTTAAGTTTTCAATATATTTCCTAACAGAAAATTAGTGATTAATTTTTTTGATAATTAAGTTGATCAGTGTTTTATTGTTCTTGATTTAAATTTAATGCCGTGTAGAAAAAGTTTGTATCATTAGTATCTTTAAACGAACCTAAGTTTTCAAGTTATATTCAACTAAAAATTATTCTTTAATTCTTTTTGATGACTAAATTAACCAACTTTTGATTATTTTTGATAAGTTCGTGATTTAAATCTAATATCGCTTAAAAAAAGTTGCTATCATTGGTATCTTTAAACGACTTTGACTTTACAAATATATTTCCACTCAAAAAAATTTGTCTTTAAATTTTTTTGATAATTAAATTAATCAATTTTGATTCTTCTTGATAATAAGTTCGTGATTTAAAGTTTGTATTATTGGTGTCGTTAAACGAATTTGAGTTTTCAAAATATTTCCACCTTAAAAATTAGTCTTTAAAGTTTTTGATAATTAAATTAATCAATGATTGATTGTTCTTAAAAGTTCTTGATTTGAATCTAATGCCGCGTAGAAAAAGTTTGTATTATTAGTAACTTTACACGAATTTGAGTTTTCAAGATATTTCTACTTAAAAAATTAGTCTTCAAGTTTTTTTGATAATTTCATAAATCAATTTTAGGTAGTTCTTGGTAAGTTCGTGATTTAAATCTGATTCCGCGTAGTAAAAGTTTGTATGATTTGTATCTTTAAATGAATTTAAGTTTTCAATATATTTCCTAACAGAAAATTAGTGATTAATTTTTTTTGATAATTAAGTTGATCAGTGTTTTATTGTTCTTGATTTAAATTTAATGCCGTGTAGAAAAAGTTTGTATCATTAGCATCTTTAAACGAACCTAAGTTTTCAAGTTATATTCAACTAAAAAATTATTCTTTAATTCTTTTTGATGACTAAATTAACCAACTTTTGATTATTTTTGATAAGTTCGTGATTTAAATCTAATATCGCTTAAAAAAAGTTGCTATCATTGGTATCTTTAAACGACTTTGACTTTACAAATATATTTCCACTCAAAAAATTTGTCTTTAAATTTTTTTGATAATTAAATTAATCAATTTTTGATTCTTCTTGATAATAAGTTCGTGATTTAAAGTTTGTATTATTGGTGTCGTTAAACGAATTTGAGTTTTCAAAATATTTCCACCTTAAAAATTAGTCTTTAAAGTTTTTTGATAATTAAATTAATCAATGATTGATTGTTCTTAAAAAGTTCTTGATTTGAATCTAATGCCGCGTAGAAAAAGTTTGTATTATTGGTAACTTTACACGAATTTGAGTTTTCAAGATATTTTTACTCAAAAAATTAGTCTTCAAATTTTTTTGATAATTTCATAAATCAATTTTAGGCAGTTCTTGATAAGTTCGTGATTTAAATCTGATTCCGCGTAGTAAAAGTTTGTACACGGAGAGAAATATTATACTGAATTTAATCATTACGATTTCATATTTAAAGCATTTGCTTTTTTTCTAAAATTGATCCACGTTCAAATAACAATCAACGTAAATGTACTAAAATTTAAACTAAATCTCTTATTGCAATGCAATTACAGCGACAATCTAATAAAATAGAAGTTTAATTCAAGCGTACATCGGCTTGACTCAAAACCAACAGCCTTTTGCATGATACATATCAATTCCGCATGACCTTTTTTTCCGTGTATGATTTGTATCTTTAAATGAATTTAAGTTTTCAATATATTTCCTAACAGAAAATTAGTGATTAATTTTTTTTGATAATTAAGTTGATCAGTGTTTTATTGTTCTTGATTTAAATTTAATGCCGTGTAGAAAAAGTTTGTATCATTAGCATCTTTAAACGAACCTAAGTTTTCAAGTTATATTCAACTAAAAAATTATTCTTTAATTCTTTTTGATGACTAAATTAACCAACTTTTGATTATTTTTGATAAGTTCGTGATTTAAATCTAATATCGCTTAAAAAAAGTTGCTATCATTGGTATCTTTAAACGACTTTGACTTTACAAATATATTTCCACTCAAAAAATTTGTCTTTAAATTTTTTTGATAATTAAATTAATCAATTTTTGATTCTTCTTGATAATAAGTTCGTGATTTAAAGTTTGTATTATTGGTGTCGTTAAACGAATTTGAGTTTTCAAAATATTTCCACCTTAAAAATTAGTCTTTAAAGTTTTTTGATAATTAAATTAATCAATGATTGATTGTTCTTAAAAAGTTCTTGATTTGAATCTAATGCCGCGTAAAAAAAGTTTGTATTATTAGTAACTTTACACGAATTTGAGTTTTCAAGATATTTCTACTTAAAAAATTAGTCTTCAAGTTTTTTTGATAATTTCATAAATCAATTTTAGGTAGTTCTTGATAAGTTCGTGATTTAAATCTGATTCCGCGTAGTAAAAGTTTGTATGATTTGTATCTTTAAATGAATTTAAGTTTTCAATATATTTCCTAACAGAAAATTAGTGATTAATTTTTTTTGATAATTAAGTTGATCAGTGTTTTATTGTTCTTGATTTAAATTTAATGCCGTGTAGAAAAAGTTTGTATCATTAGTATCTTTAAACGAAGCTAAGTTTTCAAGTTATATTCAACTAAAAAACAATTCTTTAATTCTTTTTGATGACTAAATTAACCAACTTTTGATTATTTTTGATAAGTTCGTGATTTAAATCTAATATCGCTTAAAAAAAGTTGCTATCATTGGTATCTTTAAACGACTTTGACTTTACAAATATATTTCCCACTCAAAAAATTAGTCTTTAAACTTTTTTGATAATTAAATTAATCAGCTTTTGATTTTTCTTGATAATAAGTTCGTGATTTAAAGTTTGTATTATTGGTATCGTTAAACGAATTTGAGTTTTCAAAATATTTTCACCTAAAAAATTAGTCTTTAAAGTTTTTTGATAATTAAATTAATCAATGATTGATTGTTCTTAAAAAGTTCTTGATTTGAATCTAATGCCGCGTAGAAAAAGTTTGTATTATTGGTAACTTTACACGAATTTGAGTTTTCAAGATATTTTTACTCAAAAAATTAGTCTTCAAATTTTTTTGATAATTTCATAAATCAATTTTAGGCAGTTCTTGATAAGTTCGTGATTTAAATCTGATTCCGCGTAGTAAAAGTTTGTACACGGAGAGAAATATTATACTGAATTTAATCATTACGATTTCATATTTAAAGCATTTGCTTTTTCTAAAATTGATCCACGTTCAAATAACAATCAACGTAAATGTACTAAAATTTAAACTAAATCTCTTATTGCAATGCAATTACAGCGACAATCTAATAAAATAGAAGTTTAATTCAAGCGTACATCGGCTTGACTCAAAACCAACAGCCTTTTGCATGATACATATCAATTCCGCATGACCTTTTTTTCCGTGTATGATTTGTATCTTTAAATGAATTTAAGTTTTCAATATATTTCCTAACAGAAAATTAGTGATTAATTTTTTTTGATAATTAAGTTGATCAGTGTTTTATTGTTCTTGATTTAAATTTAATGCCGTGTAGAAAAAGTTTGTATCATTAGTATCTTTAAACGAAGCTAAGTTTTCAAGTTATATTCAACTAAAAAATAATTCTTTAATTCTTTTTGATGACTAAATTAACCAATTTTTGATTATTTTTGATAAGTTTGTGATTTAAATCTAATATTGCTTAAAAAAAGTTGCTATCATTGGTATCTTTAAACGACTTTGACTTTACAAATATATTTCCACTCAAAAAATTAGTCTTTAAATTTTTTTGATAATTAAATTAATCAGTTTTTGATTCTTCTTGATAAGTTCGTGATTTAAAGTTTGTATTATTGGTATCGTTAAACGAATTTGAGTTTTCAAAATATTTCCACCTTAAAAATTAGTCTTTAAAGCTTTTTGATAATTAAATTAATCAATGATTGATTGTTCTTAAAAAGTTCTTGATTTGAATCTAATGCCGCGTAGAAAAAGTTTGTATTATTGGTAACTTTACACGAATTTGAGTTTTCAAGATATTTTTACTCAAAAAATTAGTGTTTAAATTTTTTTGATAATTACATTAATCAATTTTAGGTTGTTCTTGATAAGTTTGTCATTTATATCTATTGCCGCGTAGAAAAAGTATGCATCATTTGTATCTTTAAACGAATTTAAGTTTTCAAGTTATTTTCCACTAAAAAACTATTCTCTAGTTCTTTTTGATAATTAAATTAATCAAGTTTTGATTCTTCTTGATAGGTTTATGATTTAATTCTATTATCGCTTAAAAAAAGGTTCTATCATTGGTATCTTTAAACGAGTTTGACTTTTCAATATATTTCCACTCAAAAAATTAATTTTTTTAATATTTTTGATAATTAAATTAATCAATTTTTGATTCTTCTTGATAAGTTCGTGATTTAAATCTAATACCGCAAAGAAAAAATTTGTAATATTGGTAAATTTACACGAATTTGAGTTTTCAAGATATTTTTACTCAAAAAATTAGTCTTTAAATTTTTTTGATGATCACATTAATCAATTTTTGGTTGTTCTTGATAAGTTTGTCATTTAAATCTATTGCTACGTAGAAAAAGTTTGTATCATTGGTATCTTTAAACGAATTTAAGTTTTCAAGATATTTTTAGTTAAAAAATTAGTCTTTAAATTTTTTTGATAATTACATTAATCAATTTTTGGTTGTTCTTGATAAGTTTGTCATTTAAATCTAATACCGCCTAGATAAAGTTTGTATTATTAGGGTCGTTAAACGAATTTGAGTTTTCAAGATATTTTTACTCAAAAAATTAGTCTTTAAATTTTTTTGATAATTAAATTAATCAATGTTTGTTTGTTCTTAAAAAGTTCTTGATTTGAATCTAATCCCGCGTAGAAAAAGTTTGTATTATTGGTAACTTTACACGAATTTGAGTTTTCAAGATATTTTTACTCAAAAAATTTGTCTTTAAATTTTTTTGATAATTACATTAATCAATTTTAGGTTGTTCTTGATAAGTTTGTCATTTAAATCTATTGCCGCGTAGAAAAAGTATGTATTATTTGTATCTTTAAACGAATTTAAGTTTTCAAGTTATTTTCAACTAAAAAACTATTCTCTAATTCTTTTTGATAATTAAATTAATCAAGTTTTGATTCTTCTTGATAGGTTTATGATTTAATTCTATTATCTCTTAAAAAAAGTTTCTATCATTGGTATCTTTAAACGAGTTTGACTTTTCAATATATTTCCACTCAAAAAATTGATCTTTAAATTTTTTTGATAATTAAATGAATCAATTTTTGATTCTTCTTGATAAGTTCGTGATTTAAATCTAATACCGCGTAGAAAAAGTTTGTATTATTGAGGTCGATAAAAGAATTTTAGTTTTCAAGATATTTTTACTCAAAAAATTAGTCTTTAAATTTTTTTTATAATTAAATTAATCAATGTTTGTTTGTTCTTAAAAAGTTCTTGATTTAAATCTATTGCCGCGTAGAAAAAGTTTGTATCATTGGTATCTTTAAACGAATTTAAGTTTTCAAGATATTTTTACTCAAAAAATTAGTCTTTAAATTATAAGTTTGATAGATAAGTTTGTCATTTAAATCTATTGCCGCGTAGAAAAAGTATGTATCGTTGGTATCTTGAAACGAATTTAAGTTTTCAAGGTAATTTTCAACTAAAAAACTATTCTCTAATTCTTTTTGATAATTAAATTAATCAATTTTTGATTCTTCTTGATAGGTTTATGATTTAATTCTATTATCGCTTAAAAAAATTTCTATCATTGGTATCTTTAAACGAGTTTGACTTTTCAATATATTTCCACTCAAAAAATTGGTCTTTAAATTTTTTTGATAATTAAATTAATCAATTTTTGATTCTTCTTGATAAGTTTGTGATTTAAATCTAATACCGCAAAGAAAAAAATTGTAATATTGGTAACTTTACAGAATTTGAGTTTTCAAGATATTTTTACTCAAAAAATTAGTCTTTAAATTTTTTTGATAATCGCATTAATCAATTTTTGGTTGTTCTTGATAAGTTGTCATTTAAATCTATTGCTACGTAGAAAAAGTTTGTATCATTGGTATCTTTAAACGAATTTAAGTTTTCAAGATATTTTTAGTTAAAAAATTAGTCTTTAAATTTTTTTGATAATTACATTAATCAATTTTAGGTTGTTCTTGATAAGTTTGTCATTTAAATCTAATACCGCCTAGAAAAAGTTTGTATTATTAGGGTCGTTAAACGAATTTGAGTTTTCAAGATATTTTTACTCAAAAAATTAGTCTTTAAAATTTTTTGATAATTACATTAATCAATTTTTGGTTGTTCTGGATAAGTTTGTCATTTAAATCTATTGCCGCGTAGAAAAAGTATGTATCGTTTGTATCTTTAAACGAATTTAAGTTTTCAAGTTATTTTCAACTAAAAAACTATTCTCTAATTCTTTTTGATAAATAAATTAATCAAGTTTTGATTCTTCTTGTTAGGTTTATGATTTAATTCTATTATCGCTTAAAAAAAGTTTTTATCATTGGTATCTTTAAACGAGTTTAACTTTTCGATATATTTCCACTCAAAAAATTGGTCTTTAAATTTTTTTGATAATTAAATTAATCAATTTTTGATTCTTCTTGATAAGTTCGTGATTTAAATCTAATACCGCGTAGAAAAAGTTTGTATTATTGAGGTCGTTAAAAGAATTTGAGTTTTCAAGATATTTTTACTCAAAAAATTCGTCTTTAAATTTTTTTGATAATTAAATTAATCAATGTTTGTTTGTTCTTAAAAAGTTCTTGATTTAAATCTATTGCCGCGTAGAAAAAGTTTGTATCATTGGTATCTTTAAACGAATTTAAGTTTTCAAGATATTTTTACTCAAAAAATTAGTCTTTAAATTATAAGTTTGATAGATAAGTTTGTCATTTAAATCTATTGCCGCGTAGAAAAAGTTTGTATCATTGGTAACTTTAAACGAATTTGAGTTTTCAAGATATTTCCTACCAGAAAATTAATGATTCAATTTTTTTGATAATTAAGTTGGTAATTTTTTTATTGTTCTTGATTTAAATTGAATGCCGCGTAGAAAAAGTTTATATCATTGGTATCTTTAAACGAATTTAAGTTTTCAAGTTATTTTTACCTAAAAAATTATTCTCTTATTCTTTTGATAATTAAATTAATTAACTTTTGATTATATTTGATGAGTTCCTGATTTAAATCTAATATCGCTTAAAAAAAGTTTTTATCATTGGTTACTTTAAACGAGTTTGACTTTTCAATATATTTCCACGCAAGAAATTAGTCTTTACATTTTTTTGATAATTAAATGAATCAATTTTAGATTCTTTTTGATAAGTTATCGTTTTAAATCTTTTGCCGCGTAGAAAAAGTTTGTTACATTAGTATCTTTAAACGAATTTGAGTTTTCAAGATATTTCCACCTAAAAAATTAGTCTTGAAAGTGTTTTGATAATTAAATAATCAATGTTTGATTGTTCTGAAAAAGTTCTTGATTTGCCGCGTAGAAAAAATTTGTATTATTGGTAACTTTACACAAATTTGAGTTTTCATAATATTTTTGCTCAAAAAATTAGTCTTTACATTTTTTTGATAATTAAATTAATCAATTTTAGATTCTTCTTGATAAGTTATCGTTTTAAATCTATTGCCGCGTAGAAAAAGTTTGTTACATTAGAATTTTTAAACGAATTTGAGTTTTCAAGATATTTCCACCTAAAAAATTAGTCTTTAAAGTGTTTTGATAATTAAATAATCAATGTTTGATTGTTCTAAAAAAGTTCTTGGTTTGTCGCGTAGAAAAAATTTGTATTATTGGTAACTTTACACAAATTTGAGTTTTCATAATATTTTTGCTCAAAAAATTAGTCTTTAAATTTTTTTGATAATTACATTAATCAATTTTTGGTTGTTCTTGATAATTTCGTGATTTAAATCTATTGCCGCGTAGAAAACGTTTGTATTATTAGTATCTTTAAACGAATTTGAGTTTTTGAGATATTTCCTACCAGAAATTTAGTGATTAATTTTTTTTGATAATTAAGTTGGTCAATTTTTTATTGTTCTTGATTTAAATTTAATGCTGCGTATAAAAAGTTTGTATCTTTGGTATCTTTAAACAAATTTAAGTTTTCAAATTATATTCACCTAAAAAAATATCCTTTAATTTTTTTTTTTGATAATTAAATTAACCAACTTTTGATCATTTTTGATAAGTTCTTGATTGAAATCTAATATCGCTAAAAAAAAGTTTCTATCATTGGTATCGTTAAACGAATTTGACTTTTCAATATATTTCCACTCAAAAAATTAGTCTTTAAATTTTTTTGATAATTAAATTAATCAATTTTTGATTCTTCTTGATAAGTTTGTAATTTAAATCATTTGTATCTTTAAACGAATTTGAGTTTTTAGAATATTTCCACCCAGAAAATTAGTCTAAATTTTTTTGATAATTAAATTAATCAATTTTTGATTGTTGTTTATAAGTTCGTGATTCAAATCTAACACGGATTAGACAAAGTTTATATCTTTAGTATCTTTAAACTTGTGATTTTTAATTGTCATAGAATTGATTATTCTAAGTTCTATATAATTTTGTTTAAAGCTTTATTTTTATTATGTTTTAAAGTGTTTTTTTTTACAAACTAAATGGGTAATTATCATAAACAATTAGGAGATTCTTTGGACTATGGTACGTTGACTCATAGACATGATGTTTATTTATGTCGTGGTAAATCCAAACTATATCATTAATTACAACATATGTATTTATATATATATATTTACGGTATTTTCCCACGAAAAACCGTTTGATTTCTATAAACAGAATATTTTGTAACGCCAATGAAATTATGTCACTAATATTTTTCGTCTGCGATCTGGTTTACTTTAATTATTGCAATTACCGCTTTCGCTTTAGAACGCGATAATTACAGCACTAATATATGTAATTATACTATTATCTAAATAAAGCAAAAACATATGTATGTAGAACGTCTTACCTCATCTTCCTCCTTAAACTCGTAAGCACAATTAATGTCTCTTGCTAATCCGGTGGCCGCAAAAACCAGCACTAATTGCGACACGGCCACACAAATTAAACTCAAAGCCAAAAACACGGTGTGAGCAATTTTTTGAGCACTACGTTTTAATGGGCATCCTTTCTTAGCAGATGCCAATACGCCGGTAAAACCGCTGGCGATAGCTAGACCTCCGCCCCATAAACCGCCACTGAACTGAAACAAAAAATTATTGTTATTAACAAAATCTACACAAAACAAATTTTAACGTATAATACAACTTCACGAAGTTCATAGTTTCACTGCCACTTCTAAATATTAACAAACCAAAATTCATGCTTTAAACGTTATGGTTCTTGCCAACAAGCAGTTTTCGAAACAGAGAATTACTGTATGGTAAATAAACTGTGAATTGTCAACAAATTTTTACTCACACAGATGCATTTTATTTTTGACGTGTTTTACCATCACCGATAATTTGGGAAAAACACATGATCGTAAGTTGATGACTGTCGTGTGCGAAATACACATTTTTTTTCTCATTTGCTTAGCAAAGCCAAAATAATCCCACCACTGTTTTTTGACTATTTTTTTATGTTCGTCGAAACGCCACCTAAACTTTCTAATATTTTATAAACAAAACTTGAAAAAAATGTATACATAATCTATAGGACTGCAAAAACTGAAGCTATATAAAATAACTTTTGCTTAATCAGTTGAGACGATAAGTCGTTTTTGGCACATATCGTAAGCTATTTTATAGAATCGTTTAGACACTATTGTCAGTGGAGCACTACGTCAAAAATGTGCCAATGCGTGAGAGTTTGCCATCTCTTTATAGAAAAACAAATTGTTCAAACATTTACTATCTACTAGCCATCTCATACCATTCAAGTGTTTAAAAAAGACATATCGCAGCAACTTTGATGTTCAATTATTACCAGTTAGAATCTAATTACCACTCAAGAAAAACAAGTTGTATCTTTACGTAAAAGTAACTGTGTAACAGAATTGTTTGTCTAGCGCCCCTACACTGCGGTCTCCTTTGTCTTTTTGTGCATCTCTGATTTTTACACCCTCAGTAGTTCTGTTTTGTCTATAAAGTCCAGAAACTTATTCCATGGAGCTTTTTGTAACTCATCATCCGCAATATATGTATATAATAATTATTGTGTACAAAATTTTCTGCACTAATAAAATGCAACGGTATTTTAAAATACTTCGCTTCCTGGAATTACCGATGGTAGATGCACGACAGATATAGAAATTTGTATCGAACACACAGACGTTACCAAAATTTTACATTGATTAAAATCGTTATGATTAAAACATGGCCTTTTAAACCCTATAATTTATCGATCCTTTGCAGCTATAGTTTACTGGATATATTCACAAATTTTGTGTTTTGCGTTTCGCATTTTGATTTAGTTGTCACATATCATCAGCGAGCATAATTTTTTTTGTTTGACATTGCTTACATTTTCTGTAAAATTAAATTTGTTGTTGCTTACATTTTGTAAATTTGCGTTTGTATTGTGTTTGTATTGTAACCTGCGTTTGTCGTAAAGCCTTGATAATTAAAATAAAAGTGGTTCAAGCACCATTTTCGTATATTTTGTGTTTGTATTTGATTTTAAGTACGTTAATTTATCATCATGGTTTACACCATGAAAAAAACTTTAGTATTAGCAAATAAAACTTTGTTACGTTTAAACCACATATTAGCTTTGCCTACAAGTACTCAAATAGATAATTTGTTAAATTTGAAGTTTATGGCAGCATTCAAACATGCACAAAGTTTTTATAATGATTTGCAACAGGTAGATTCAGATATATTGTTAAACTGTTAGGTAGACAATTGGAAAGCAAGCTCCGTTAGGTCAGAAGTACGTATGGAGACAAATAGTCGTATGTATCTGTAATTTCCTTATATTGAACTTCCAAAATTTGATGGTTTCTTAAAAGATTTGTCTACTTTTCAAGACTCGTTCACCACGTTGATATACGACCATAATACGTTATCAAACATTGAGAAACTTCAATACCTAATTTCTACCTTGTCAAAATAACCTTTGAGTTTAGTTAAAGGTTAGCCTCTGACGTGAGACAATTATAAAACTGCATTTAAAAATTAGTAGATCGTTACCAAAATAGTCGCGCTCTTACTTCATTCTATTGGGAGAATATAGCAAACGCACCCAAAATTAGTTTGCAATCACCCCAAGCACACAGTTTTTTTGCACTAATAAAATGCAGCCGTATTTTAAAATGCTTTGCAGGTATATATAAATTAAGAACCGTTTTTATGATATTTTGAGAAGACCCTCTATTCCTAGAATTACTGATGGTAGATGTACGGCAGATATAAAAATTTGTATCACACAGACGTTAACAAAATTTTACATGAAATAAAATCGTTGATTCAAATACTTTAGTTAGCGCAGAATTGTTGCGTTTAATATGCTTCGTATTTACACAGCGGATGCTGCGGAATTTCGTCGTTCTTTAAAAATCCGCGGCGTAAAAGCCCAATTTTATGCTTATGTGTCTTAAGGCTACAGTGCACTGTTGTTAGTTCTGCGAGTTTTTTTAAACTTTTGTTGACTTATGCTTGATACTGCATTTTAAGTGTTTGATTATGACTGTGTAAGGAATAGTTCTGTGTGCCTTATCCCAGCAGAGTTTTTCCATAGTTTCTTATGCTCCGCTGCTAGTTTGCTGGGGATTATTTTTTGTTCAGGTATTGTGTCTTTAGCTAGTGCATCCGCCATTAGGTTTTTCTTCATACTCTGGTCCTTTGGTATCCTGACTAACTGCACTTGTTGGCGAGTTGCCATTGTTTCTAGACTGTTTATGTATGCCATAATCAGTTTAAATTTTTTTGCTGGCGACCTTAGCGCTAGTAGTGCTATCAGACATGATTGATATCGCACCGTTTATGTATGATCTCAAGTTGATAATGTTCCTGACACATCAGTCGATAGCTGCAACTTTAGCTTAAAAAATGGGCGCATATTTACTCAAGGTTAACACATTTTTCGCATCGGTATCGTTGCAATTTTTAGTTCCATTTGCGTACCAGATACTTTCTTTAACCGCGCCTGGGTAAATATTTTTTGTTCACTCGTCTAGTAACGGTATTATCAAGTAAATTTTTTTAAAAATGTGTTCATTTTTTGTAAAGTCTGACCTCACAGTTAAGATTGTTTCTTCACGCAGTACGTTATTATCTATATACCCGGTTTATAGGTCTAGGTAATTGACATGTTTTTATTAATCTGCAAGCTGTATGGTGCTTGTCATGATTCCATTATTACAACGAGGTGTAATGGTTAAAGTAAAAGTAATGATTCCATGGCTGCTGTGGGTGTAGTTCTCATGGTTCCTATTATCAGCAGACATGCCATTCTCTTGTGACCACAGTATACAAGATTTGGTCATTGTGGGTTTCAATCTCCATGTGCAACCGACCATCCGTTTGGTTCGATTAAGAACCTTGATGGCCTTCGTTGTGACTTTTTTTAGAGTTGTTCAAAGATAGTTTATATTTAAAAATTGAGGCACATTTTCTGTGTAACTCATTATTCTGGAAATTCTAAAACATTCAAAAACATAAGCAAACGTACGTCTGCTTTAAAATTAGAAGGTTTGCTTTTTTAGGATTGGTTATTAAATTGTTTTATTTTGCCACGAAAACATATTATTGATTTTAGACGATGCTAGAGGGATCTACAGCATTTCGGCGATATGCATCCAAATGTCAAGTGTTGACTAGTCGTCTAATACAATTGCATTAACACAGCTCATAAACTAAAGCTCTGTATTGGATTTTGTAACTTTGCACGTTTGCTTAAGCAGTAGATACTTTTTGGAAAATGTTTAATATTCTTGATCCCACAAAAAAATTACTTTAGCATAGAAAACTTAGTGAGTAATAGCTGCGAATAATATTTTTGGTGCAACTTATTCTTGTCATTAGAGCAAAGACAATAAACAACTTACTGAAACTGAAATTAAAGATCGTTTGTAGAAAGGTTTCTAAAGAGTTGATCTACAATTAGAAGATGACATTGCTTGGCGTAGAAAAAGAGATAAAAAGATTAGACTAAAGAGGATTTTTTCTTAGAAAAAAGTCCTCCATCGGGCGCCTCTCTAGGTGGCAGATAAATAAACGACTTTTAGATATGGTGGTACCAAAAAAACCCAAAACGGACTCAAACTAGTACTATAGCGTTTGTAAACAGCGTGTGACCCGTATTAAGCGACCAAATGAACCGCACCAACCCGCCTAACAAGCGTGGCACTAAATGGCAACTTTAACTCTTTAAAACAATCTCAAACAAATGCCAAACTCTAAAACCGAAAAGTTATCCCAAGTGAGTAAAAGTAATAATTCAATATCTCAAACTGACATAAAATTAGTCTGCCTTCAGAATATTGGAGGTAGCAAATAATTGGGTAAAGAAAAGAGAAACAACCTTAAATATAGTAACGTAGAACTACAAATCTCTGCTATGCAAAGCACAGTTAGTAAATCTAGAGAATGGGTAAAAAAATCAAATTTGACATAATCGGTCTATGAGAAATAAGAAAGAAAAATGGAATGGTATGGTTATTCTGTAATTCGAAAATACGCTATTTTACATGAGGAATGACAATAAAGTCCAAAAACTAATTGGTTTCTCATTAAAAAGCATCTAGTTGCAAAATTAGAAACATTTAAAAATATAGAACAGAGTAGGCTACATAACAATTAAAATTACTAACATATATAAGGTAAAACTAATTCAAATATACGGACAAGGTAGTAGAAGATTTCTATAAAAAAATAATTACCGCTATAGAAGAAGATAAATGCCAAAAAAGCATTGTAATGAGAGATTTCCTTAACGCAACAATTCGATTACTTTGAAACATATGTCAAAAAACTATTACTAATAACTTCTTCCGGGTTTCGCCGTGTATTAAAACTTGCATTCGACGTATCGATGCCCATACTTCCAGCTTCTTGATTATCTATCACTTGACGTACTATTTATATATGCCTTGTGTCCTCCTCCCTTCATGGAACGTGACCTGTTGCGTAGTAAGCTCTTCTACGTGTTGCTGAGGTGATACCCATCTTCTCTGTTGACGTTTTTGTCTTTTTCTATCTCTATGGCTTCCTTAATCAGTTTCTTTTTGTAGTTCTTGGTAGTAGCCATCACTTCAACGTTGTCGAAATCCATTTTATGACTTGTTTTAAGTGTGTGTTCTGTCATGCTTATTGTACAATTCTTATTATAGGTTTTACGTCTTTCTCATAATTTTGAATTTGTTTCTTTGTTTTTTTTTCTTCGTCCGACATAGCACTCTCCGCACTGGCATGTTATTTTATACGCTTTATGTCTTTGTTCTTGCTAGTCTGTCTTTTGCTGTAAGTAGATACTGTTTGACGTGGTAGTACTGAAGCGTATTTGTTTTTATTGTTTCTTCAGATTTCTTTCTATTCTCTCGGTGACAGGAAAGACAGACTATGCTTTTTGTTAGTTTCGTTCCTGTTTGCTGCTTTGTCCACTTTGTCATGACTCTCTTTATGCCTATGTTTGTGTAACCACTCTTCTTGAGTGTTTTGTTTACGTACATCTTCTCACTAGCTAGATGTAGATCATCACTCATGGTTTTGGTTCTGGATAGTAGTGTGTTTATAGAAATCTTTTTTTGCATCAGATGATAGTAAGATCTGGCCTGTGTATATCTGTCAATGTAGATTTCACCTCATCCAGACTATATGGTGTACGAAAGAAGAAGGATTGTGATTAGTATTGGATTCACACCGTGTGACTTATTTAAGTCATCACGTGTGAAGAGTTCACTAGATTTTGTATAGATCCTTTCTACGCTCAAAACTGAACTTACGAACATTTTAGTGAGTTTCGATGTAGAGTCGTTATTTGTCAAGGTACCTACGAAAAAGACATTGATTATTCTTGCACAAATTAGGCTGCAAACAGACATAATCGATTTAGTAAAACTTTGCTTATCTACAAGATATTTTCTGTTCGACGGAAAATACTACGAACAGAAGCTCACCATCGAGAAGGTTCAAAATGGTAATGTACATTTTTTAGATGTAATATAAGTTAAAGAAATGTATCGGTATATTTGTGGAAATACATCAAAAAATATTTCTCTGCGTCGATAATCCCCAAAAGGATAAAACAGTCGTACACTAGTTCTCTCTGGTGGTAATTTTTGCAATTATATTGATACAGTTAATAACACTATATTTGTTGGTGGATTGTAATCGTGTTTTGTTGATACATTTTTTAAATTTCACGTTTATTAAATTCAACTATCAACCGACAGTCACCTCTATAGCATCATTTTGTATAAAACAAATAAACTCTCAAAAGAACCGATCGAAATGATTGAGAAAAATAGAGAATTATATAATAGTATATTAAAGTACTAGTTTCATAAAGGTCCATTTTAACGCACGAGACCAAGTTTAGAAAACAAACCGCGAAGCGGGGAGTTTCTAATGGTCGAGTGCCCCAAAATGTCTTCTGAAACGTATACATTATACTACTTTTTCAGTTTTAGAAATTATATGCAAAAATAAATTTAAATTACATATTTACTTTTACTTGATTGATTAGGGAAAATTATATTTTTTAATCATAAGTTGGCAATATTTCAAATTTGACATGTTGGATAATTGGATTGCTGTATTTTAATTGTCAAATATCAGTATTGCCAATCTAACAAAACCACAGTTCGGGTGCTATAAAGTGTCACTTTAGACAACTCAAACAAGTTCTTTAAAGTACTTGTCAGAGTACCAAAATAGAAAAAACAAGTTTAAATGCTACACAAGAATACAGAGAAGCTCCAAGAAAGAATATGAAAGATCCGTATGAAATAATGGCAGACGAATAGCAGATAATAGCAATAAAGAACAAAAATGAAAGAGACATAACAAACAAAACAGAAATAGTAAAATTAATTGAGAAATATTACGAAACAATAAAACCTAATAGAGATACATAAATGAAAAAGAAATAGCGCTTGCTTTACAAAATACGAAAAATAATAAAGCATCAGAAAAGGACAAGAAGCGTTGTCAGTGAATAACATATATAAATACACTAATAAAGAGAGAAATCAATCAAAATGGCAGGATGTCACCAAAACTGTTCAACCTAGCCTTAGAAGACTTATTCAAAAAATAAAAATAAATAGAAAAAGACTAGACCATTGCCGACGACATTGTGCTAATTGCCAATGACAAAGAACACCTACAAAAGAGGATAACTGAACTGGTAAGAGAATCACAGAATATTAAATCTTAACATTGACAAATGTGTCTTGACGTATAGTGCTCAAACATGGACACTCACGAAACAAAGAATGTCAAAAATATAAATTACTCAGAAAAAATAGAAAGATTAATCTATTACAATAAAGCAAAAAAAGAAGAACGAGTAAATCAGGCAACGAGAATAACAGATACAACCAAAAAAATCGCTCAACTAAAATGAGACTTTGCAAGACTTAAAGACCACGAAAGAAATGTAAAAAGCATAATGGGAAAAGAAGGCCTGGATTAAAATAAATATCAACAGTTTAAAATAAAAATTAGAAAAAAAGAGGAAAGCTTATGGTCAACACTCGTCGCACTAAAAGTTTAATAAAAGAAGAAAAAGTTGAAAAAGAAGAAAAAAACGATAATCATGAAAATTTTGTGATTCTAATCATGCGTCATAAATACCTAGTACTCTACTGTCATTTAATACTAATTATAATAACAATCTCCAAATGTATTATAGGCATATTAATCGCAATAATTTTAAAACATTTAGTTTCCCTTTCAATTTTGTCAAACCGACAAAATACAATCTCGTAAGAAACGAACAAAATTATCGGACGAAAAACGGTTTCAAAATGTTTTTCTGCATAAAGAAAGCTTTCTGTTGCGAAATGGCCTTAAAAGTGAACTGTAATCAATCTTCAGTTGTTAGAGTTATTAAAAAGTTTGTTGAAAATCGACGACAAATTTGAGATGATGCCATGCTAAAAACAGCAAGTATGGCAGAGAAACAGCTAAATTTCAGTCAACTAACAAAAGTATGAAGGGAAGATTGATTGGTTTTCAAGAAACTAAGCAGTATCGTTTGCTTTGGGCTAAAGAAGACATAAGTTGGACCGCCTAGCAGCAAAAAAAGTGACTTTTACTATCAATAACCATGCTGAAAATGTGTACGTCAAAAAGTTTTCTCGAGGTAAATCTTCTCCAAAGCGTGTAATTCTAAAATTAAACAGAGACAGAGATGGTTACCTACGTCGTCTCAAAAATGATCAACGCCGATAAACATAGTGAAATACTGTAACACAAGATGCAACCTACTTAAAAAAGACAAGTTTATTTAGTTCAAACAGAGAGCTTTTCTAGATCTAGATGCATAAGAGAATTCTCAAACATAGATATCTTGATTTTTTCAAACATATCGGATAGTGATGTTTTTACACTATCCAATGCAGAATTTTATTTTCTTCCGATTTTCTTAACAATTTTTGTCTACTCTTGCAATTTTGGACAATTTTCAGATTTTTAACAAAAAAACAAGTTGGCTTTGGTTATTATTTAGCGATTATCGCTTGTTTTGAGATGCTATTTGATTAAGAAAAGGTTGGTGCAGTTGTTCTGATTGTGTGTTTTGTTCTGTTCTTAATCACGTTTCTTATTGTTTTTTTGAGTGTATCGTTCAGTCAGGACAAAATGGTTGATATGACACTAATTCTTGGCGAATGGCGTAATCTCTTGTTGGCGTCACGTATCTATGCAAGACCTTCTTTGAATAGACGTCACTCGCAAGTGACTTCGTTCAAAAGGTTGTTAGAAAGATTTCTAAATGCAGTACATGTAGGGCATTTCAAAATCATTTGTGCACAGAATATTGCAGAAACATCAGTATTATCCGTATCATGTGCATCTACATCAATAGTTAACAGCAAATGATTTTGAAAAAACAAAAGTTTTTGTCAATGGGCTCATCAAAAATTTACGAAAAACGAATTCTTTTTCGAGACCGTTATGTTCTTCGTCGAACCAACATTTCACCAAAATCGATTCGTAAATCTACATAATTTCCATTTCTACTCTAATGAAAATTGTCGTTTCTACCAACGGATCAACAACACTATTGGTCTTTAAATGTTTGGAGTGGTGTTTTGAGTACCCATACAGTAAGCTTCTTGAATGATCATCTTACTAGACAGAGATATTTGCAATTCTAGGCCAATAAATTGGATGAATTGTTGATGGACGTTTCTTGCAACAATAAGGCAGATGTGGGTAGAACAAGACGAAGCTCTCGCACATAATACCCGGCAAGTTCGTCAGTTTTTGAATGCAAACTTCCTAAATAAATGGATTAGTTTGAACGGGTTTGACAAATTGCGATTTTTTGTGGGGTTTTATAAAAGCAAAGTTTACCAAACGACTCCAACGACACCTGACGATATGAGAAATCGTTTTAGCCTTTAAAGAAAAACGAGTTCATCTCTGTCTCCAGAAAAATGGTCGAAATTTCAAACACTTACTTTGATATAAGTTGTTTACTTTGTACCCTTTGTAATAATAAATTCTTTTTAACGTACTCTAATATTTTGGTCTTATATCTCGGTGAGGGCCGCATTTCGTTTGCCTGATGATTTATCTTAAAGTAGGTAGATAGCGTGAAATGACTTTCAACACCAAATTACGCGGCAAAGCCAACTTGCTTTTTTGTTAAAAACGTGAAAATTGTCAATGATAACAGAAAATCCAAAATATTTGAAAAACTAAGATGCAGCCAAAAACGGTTAAGATGAAGTCCAAATTAAATAAAATTCTGCATTGGATGGTGTAAAAATTTACTGGCCGTTCTATTTGAAAAAATTAAGATATCCATGTTTGAAAATTTACTCATAAATTTTAATTAATAAATTTCTAGTGCAGAACAGAAGTAATTTAATTACAAAAATTGTTTTTATTTGGTTAAGATTAGTAAAATAACTACGTTCACGTAATTAAAGACAAAAACGCCGCCATTTTAAATTCACCGCTACAAAAATCAATGTACGCGTAACAATTACAATTAAACAAAAAGGGCAGTGCACCCACCAAGTTATATTGGCTAAGGTAACTGGTTTTAAGCGTTTGATTAATTGCTGCTGCGTGCCAAATTAGTATCAATTTCCACCATTTTGTCATGCCGCGGAAAACCCTAACAACGATTACGCTATCGCAATTTTCTTTATATAAATACTTTTGGTTATTTTTACAAATAGTTAGTGTTCGTTCGATTTGACTAACACCTAAATGACTGTTAGTGAAAGTATTAGAATTTTTAACATCCGAAACAGTAAAGTTTACGGTATTGACATCATATCGTTGCTTCACGCGCAGTTCAAGGTTTGTAAGTTCTCAGTTGATTTTTAATAAAACGTGAATCTAGTATGTAGTTGTGGTCCGCCATGCTCAAACTGCACGTACTTCTCATAACAATCTGTGCGCACTTAACTTATTCTCAACAATGTTCATCGCCGTCTTTTGATAAGACGATAGTGACAGTGGAAGCTGGAACAAATACGCAAGTACTGATAAACGATTGCATTTCGCCCGAGACTTTAAAATACGAAGGAGAATTAACAAAATTATCAGTGAGTGATCAAAACATTCCCGATTTAAATAGAGGCGCCGTTCGTGGTATTCAAGACTCGTTTGTGATCGAATTTAAGCATAACAACATCGAAATTATTCGCGAAGAAGCGTTTTTGGACCTACCTAATGTGACTTTAATCGATTTGTCCGAGAACAAAATACATTGGATCGGCGAAAACGCATTTTTTAATCTGCCGTCATTAAATAAAGTTAATTTGAGGAGTAATAGCGTGACTATCTTATCACGTGCGTTTAATGGTTTACCAAAATTAACCGAGGTTGATATTTCGGACAACAATTTGGAAAGTTTCGATCAAGGATGGTTTTATCGCACGCCCGCTTTGTGGTGGTTGTGGTTTAGGGATAATCGTCTGCGGAAGATTCCAAAAGCGGCTTTTATCAATCTTCCTAATATCCGGCAGCTGCATTTTGAGAATAATCAGATCGACGAAATCGATCCAGATGCGTTCAAGGGGCTGAGGAATTTGGAACGTATTTATTTTGCCTCGAATAAACTAAAATCGTTCGAAATTAATTTCAGCACGCCGTCAAAGTTGATGTACATGGGGATACAGTTCAATAATATTACGTATTTGTCGGATAGAATGTTGGAAATCATCAAACCGAATTTGCTCAAATTTTGGATTACTTCAAATCCGTGGCAGTGCGGATGTTTCGACAAGTTGATCGATTGGGGTATCAAAAACAACATACAGATTGCGTTCATGTGTGTGCAGTTGGAATCGGTGTGTGTTTACCCTAAAACAAGAACGATGGAGTGTGTGGAACGCACTGATGATGACTTTTATAGTGATTACTCGAACCATTTTGGCAGTGAATGGAGTTGTACGCCAGGATCAGATTATTGAGACTACTACTGCGGAAGACTGTTTTTCAGTACATTTTTTATTTATGATGTAGAAGTTATAATTTATTTTTGGACACATTTTTACACGTAAAATGTAATACATTGTAATTAACTCATGTTACGAGTATTTAATAAGCAAAATAAAAAAATATTTTTTTCATTACTCCAATTACGATGAATGAAATCTTTTTTTTTAAATCTTATTTGACTAAAAAAATTATTTTATTTAGGTACCTACTTACACATACTTGAGATACATTAATAAAGCAATTTGGAGATATATTCATCTAGTTTGATCTGAGAAATTTTCTTCACAAAATGGCTTCTTGGTTTCAAGGTTAGATAAAATGTCAAAGACTTTATCATTTTGATTTTTAAGTTTTTTTAAAGAAGTTTTACTGTCTACTTGTAGTGTATCGTCAGATTCATCTTTTTTAATATCTATATTTGAAAGTGATTTATCTGGAATAGGTCTACCAAAGGCAAACTGCAGTCGATGCTAAAGCAGTTTCTAAAATTCTGCTGACTAATTCTCATTAGCACTTTTTTTATAAACTTCAACGTGTAAAGATTGAGGAACTTTTTCTTCTGAGTCCGTTTTGTCTTTACTAAGATAAGAATGTCTTCCGGGTTTGGACCGTGTCATTGTTGTTGTAACCAAAGTTGCCAACGTTTCGCCCACTTTCGTAATGGGCTTCATCAGGGCGTGAGATAAATCGCAAAACTCAAACAAGCAACCGAAATCTAACTAAGAACTGCTCAAAAGCTAGGTTATGTTCTTGTGAAACAAGCCATAATCTAAACTCTGAAAAGGTAAGAAAGAGAACGATAACTTGAAAAAGCAAACGAAAATCTAACAAAGAACCACTACCGAGTTAGGTAATCAATTTGTGAACCAAGTCAGATTCTAAACTCCGTAGAAGTGACTTAAGAAGAAATATTCTCCGTATATAAAAGAAAAGGATCGTCACGGATTGTTCAGCTCGACTCTGATTGGGTTACGCTTGATAATGGGCGTGTTTTTTGATAAATGACTAATGAGCGGAAACCAAAGAGGGGATAGCTCGAAACCGTGATCGGGATTGAAGTTATTGAGGTGTTTGATGATTTCTATGCTTTCTCGGAATTTCCTGTTGAAAAAGAATGGAGATTTGGCAATCAACGAAACATTATCAAAATCTATCTTGTGACCTGTAGTAAAATGATATTCAGCAACCGCAGACTTGGAAATATACCTTTTTCTTAAACAACGATCATGTTCTGAAATGCGAGTAATGACGGAACGACCGGTTTCACCAATGTAGACTAAACCACATGAACAAGGAATTTGATATACACCTTGAGATGAAAGTGTAGGAAATTTGTCTTTGGGAGAAGGAAGAATTTGAGAAATTTTGCCTGTCGAGTTAAATATGGGTTTAATACCATTCTTCCGAAAAAGTTTCTTTATCTGATCTGGAGCCTTGTGAATGTACGGTAAAAAGACCAATTTCGGGTTGAATTCGGGAGTAGAAATGTCCTTAGGTAATCGAGTACGTAGATGTAGACGACGATTAATAACTCTATGAATATCTTGTTTTACATAACCATTGTTCACTAAGGTTCTAGTAAGATGACATAGTTGCGAGTTTAGATTCTCAGGTTGGCAAATAGAAAAGGCACGATGAACCAAAGTGGGCGAAACGTTGACAACTTCGGTTACAACAACAATGACACGGTTCAAACGCGGAAGAGATTCTTATCTTAGTATAGATTCCGGCCGTGGAAGCTTTCGCTATTACCGTTTTGTCTTTTTCAAAACTTTCATTTTGCTTTTCCGAATCAGTTTCTTACAGTTGCGATGGCCACTTAGCCTTATAAGTTTTTTGATAAAGTGGAGAGCATCCAGTAAATTAATTTTTTTATAATGGGCAGAATCTGGTGTTTTCATGATTCCTATCAGGTGTTTCAATATCACAGTTTTTGATAATACTTTGGTTTAGTGGTAAAAAGTATAATTTTACGTTTTTGAGATTGATTTCTTTGGAATAACAAAGTTTTTCCTTTTTCAAAATCCCATGTTTTGGTCGAAATCTTGTAACCATTCTCTCATTATTTTACCTGTCGTCTGGCACTTCTAATTAGACTTTTACATTGCAGATTAACTTATTTAAGGCAATATTTTTGAGAGTTCTTGGTTTTAGATGCTTTAACCATGCCTAGAAGCGTTTCTTTTTCTTCATTCATATTGGCGCAAAATGAAATCGTTATTCTTTTTTTGAACAGTTTTTCACTAATTTATTTTTTTTTAAGTCATGGTCTAGTTTTTCCAGGTATCGATTTAACAGTTATGTTGTGACAAGTTCTGAATTTTCAAAGTCAAATAATTTTGACATGTCTTGTTTTCCATGGAAACACCATTTCCTCGTTTTTAAACTGCTTTTCCTAGAAAGCCTAAACAGTTTTCTTCTGTTTCAACCCAAATAGAATTTTTGAGTTGTTGCGAGTTTTCTTAATCGTCGTTAAGTAGGTCTGAACGTTTCTTAACAAAACAAATCAAAACTTTTGCATTTTACTATTGTTGTGTTTCTTAGCGAAACATTTTGAGAAATAGTTTTTTTAATAATCATATCTCAACTATCTTACTGTAGGTTGTTAATAACTGCTAATCATTGCTCAATTTTTTACAATGCCAACAGTCTATTCATAACAATTGTATACTGTTTTATCAGTTTTCGGAAAAACCAGATTTGCTGGCAAATCTGAAGATAAGATGCAACTAGATTGTGTAAAAATCTTGCTTAGAGAAAATCATCAAATTTCAATCAGAATAATTGCAGAAAGGGTTGGAGTGAGTACACAAATTGGTCTAAACCAAGGTTTGTCCGCAATGTGTTTTTGTTTTGTTTGAGAACCAAAAATGCTTGCGAGTGAATTCAATTGCTGGCGACAAAACTTGTCATCGATGCAATGGAAACAGTCAAATTCTCTACCATCAAAAAAATTTAACACTACTTTCTATAGGCAGGGTGATGTGACATTTTTTTGCCGTTCATGAGGGACTCTTTCTGATAAATTTCAAAGAACCTAGAGTACATATCGATGCAAACTAGTACAATAAAACTCTGAACAAGTTCCGTCAAGCAATTAGATGAAAACGTAAACGGAAGCTATCATGCGACGTCATTCTGCTTTACGATAATGTTCGACCTCATATCAGTAACATGGCTGATGATCAATGCTGCAAGAAAGTCCTTTCAATATTAAAACCTTAAAAACACATTCTCTTCTTTATCATTCTCGATCAAGTTTGTTAGTACTATTCTCACATGGTAACACAACGCTATATACTTTTAATGATTTTTGAGAACATTCTAGAATTAAAGTTGAGAAATGTCTGTTTCAATCAAACTTGTATTTCTTCTTTCGAACGCTCTAAGTCTCAGTAAATGTAGTTGTTAAAACGATTTGACTTTTAAGCTTAAAATATTTGTTAAACATTTGAGAGCTATCTTTGTTGATAATATTATTATCTGTGTCGCTCTCAAACAAAGATGGAAAATACGATACCATATTATGTTTACTTACATTTTGATTTTGAAACTAAAATTTTAAGTACCAATAATCAAAAATGAATATAAAAACGTTAATTTACTAGAATAGAACATTTTTTGGTGTGCAAAACCGCTACTACTACCAACCTAAAACTAGATAAAGTGATCAACTTCTACACAGTTAAGTAATTTTATAGACGACTCTGGTTTACACAATTTTTTTTAAATTTTTACTTTCTTATAATTTATTCATAAAATCTAAGATACGAGATACGTAAACATATACATAACAACCGGAATTCATAACGTCTTCTCAATATGCATTGTTATTGCGTAACCAAAAATGCTATTTTTTCATATTTTTGTTTAGATTTAGATGGTAACTAGTTTTTTATTTCTTTTTGTGCTTTTTTTCAACATATTGGAGCAACGTATATAGCCCGATGGTCTGAATGTTGTTCGATGAGCGTAATGATCCGGTAACGCCAGTGGTGCATTCAATATATTATTTTTCACTTTATACAAAGTGTTCTGCTACTCGATCGACAAACTTATACTATATATTTCGGGGGTCATTACGACCAAAAAATGTTGTATGGCCTATAAGTCAATTCCTCTTTGTTTCGGTAATATTGAAAGAATTTAAAAAATGATAACTGAGTTAGCCTTGACAAATTAACGTATGTTTGATAAACTAATGATATTTGTGCGGTGTTATTAATTTAAGTCATTATGCCGCATTTTAGTAATGCAAAATGGTTTTCGGGTATGGTTTTTGCAATGGAAACGATCGTGTTACAGCTACGGAGTATCTCAGGTTATACCCAGATCATATTGTTACCACCACACAACATTTTTAAACGTTTTTCGTTACTTGCAAGAGACATTTTTACCAAGTCGTATTGTAGAAAGAGATGGAGTTGAGCAGGTTTAAGTAGTTTTAAATTTAGTTGAACAGAGTCTTTTTACCAGTATTTGTAAAATATCTCATACAACGGAAATTTGTCAAACCTTTGTATTGAAAATTCTTTACCATGATGGGCTTTATCTTTATCATTTACAAAAAGTACAGCATTTATTTCCTAAAGATTTAGAAACTCGAATACGGTATTGCCAGTGGTTACAAAATAGTTTGGAGATTATTCCACACATACTTTTTTAGGGATGAGGTCTAATTTACTAAGAATAGTATTAAGAATACACGTAATTCTCACATCTAGACGAATCAAAACCAACACGAAACAATCGTGGTTAACCGTCAACATCGTTTTTCCGTCAACGGCTTGTTAAATAATAATTTTATTGTGCTTCATTTTATAGCGCACAAACTTGCCTTCACTTTTTGGAACAACAGAATTACATGAAAGATATTTTTCTGAAAGCTTGTCGTAGCATCTGGGTCCAGTAAGATGGGCCACTACCACATTTTGGAGAACAAGTGACGGTGTTTCTTAATGAAATTTTTCCGGAAAGATGGATAGAACGAGGTGGTCCTGTACCTTGATCACCTGACGCCTTTAGATTTTTTTTGAGTGGATGCTTTAAATCTCGTTTATATAGTAACGGTAAACCAAATATACGCGCAGAGTTGACTGAACGTATAGTTGAAGCTACTCGTTTTTAATCTTATTGGTGCCAACGCTTCCATTTCTTTATTTGTATATGTTTGTCATTATTTGTTAACGAGACGACAGCTACAATTTAAACATTTCTTGTAAGCTACATTAGTGAAGAATTTTCATAACGTGACTATACTAATTAGTTAAGTTTTGTTTGTCTATTCGTCATTCAACGTATTTAGTAATAGCATAATGAGCCTTAATTATTTTTTTGTTGTTATTCATTAGCATAGTTTACATTATCTCATTATGACTTAATTAAGGTAATGGTAAAAACTAAAACATCTCTAAATCGGTATTTTTTAATTATTCATTTGGTACAGTTTGTTTCAAGTTCAAGTTCGAGCAAGTAAAAATTTAGAAAAATTAATTTAAAAATTCTATCAAGAGTTGATATAAGTTTCAGCTTATTTTTAACGTCAGGGAGTCCACGCAAGGTTTAATATAAAATTAAAAAATTGTGACACATTTTTATTAATATGGAAGTTAAAATAAATAACAGTAAATAAATTATTAGCGTTTTTACGTCTTAAGTAAAATATAATAATATAGACAAGTGCATAAAATACAAATACAATACATCGCGGTTAGTCAGGCCTATCTATACAGGTTTATACAGGAACGCACATACCTGCACAAAGTAGTCTAGAATATGAACTATAAAAGAGTAGTACATCTAATCAACAATTTAGTTCTGTGTTATGCGTGATGTGAAATGCATACAATAAATTTTCCGAGTCTTGGACAAAAAGAATTATAAAATTTTGTACTGTTACGCAGATAGAGCGTACTTTCGTTACGTAAGTACATTTCAGTAAAAACTGATATCTCTTTTTAATTTAAATTTATTTAAGCAAAGTTATACTCTTGTTTAACTTGATTAAAAAAATTATACATCACAGTTATCAATACAATAATTCCTTAACATTTATTAAACATTTCATTGATTTTGTAAAAGAATTTAGACATATTAGGTTTTATAATTTAATATAATGCACCCTAAAAATTATGCTTACTATTTTATATTTTTGTTTATTTTGTTTTAGTTCCGCGAATAACCAAATTCGCAAATGTTTGGCGTTACTATATATTACTATATTATTATATTCTGCAGTTAATTAATTTTTAAATTGTTTATTTTTCTTGAAAAATCAATTGGTGCACAATGAGTACCTACACAATATGTGACATTTTACATGAAATTTTATCTTTACATCTAAAATAACTATTTCGAGAGAGCGTTACATTGTAGCTTTCCATTAAAAAAAAATTATTATAATTATCAATAGTTTGTTGCAAATAAAAATTTTCATATATCTTATATAGTCTCTTTTTTTCAAAAAACAGTATGAGTGGCTCAAAGGAAAAATGCAGAAAATACTGTGTTGAATATATGAAATATGAGTTTATTCTGTCACCAGAAAATAGTTTACCTATGTGTCTTCTATGTAATAAAACAATGTCAAACGATTCAATGAAACCCCTTTAAACTTAAGAAACATTTAATAAAATCCATAGTGACAAAAAGATAAGGATTTAACGTTTTTTCACAATCAGTTTCCAAATTTTTCAAAATTGAGATTTATTTACTTATTGCCAACACTTAACGGCGCTTCATTCGGACTTTAACCAAAGATTTGAAGACATTCGGAGCAACTTATTGAATTATCTACAAACGAAGAGCTGAAACCAATGTTTAAACAAGGATACGACAACTTCTGGTTACAAAAACAGATTCCAATTTTATATCCAGCATTATGGGTTATTTTACAAAAGCTGTTTATTGTTTTTTTATATTCTTATTTAGTAGAACGTAGATTCAGTGGCGTTATTAGCCTCATACACAAAAAAGCTGTTACAAATTAGTAATCCTGGGGATTTGCAGTTGCTACTCACAAAGATTGAGCCGGATATAAATACACTCATAAAATACTATCAGGTTCATCCAAGTCATTCAACATTTTTTTTGTATTTTAAAATTAAAAAGTTATAATCTCAGTAAATACTTCTTCAACAAAATGTTTTATTTATATTCTATTTTTACGTCACCATTTACCATTCAAGACATCCAAATAAAACTTGTAATTTTTCTGTTATGCATATATGTAGTTTTTTAAATCAGGAATCCGTGGGCAAGTTTTGACTATGAAAAGAGGTCTGTGGGCCAAAAGAGTTTGGGAACAACTGGACTAAACAAACCCAAAAAGATGAAGGAATTCAAATGCGGATATTTGTAAAATTTCAAAACCAACCTATTACGTAAAACCTAAAAACATATAGAACAAGTAAAAAATGAAGAACATTACTGAATGAGTAAATGAGTACTGAAGAATGGAAGAACTACATTGACTATTGACAATGATAAGGTAATAGATAGAAGAATGGTTAAAATCGTACGTGATAAATCGCTATATGAAAACAAAGACCAAACAAAACTGTAGAAATAATTTAAGACAATGAATAAGTAAACATTAAGAAAATCGCAAAATAATGAAGAAAATAGTAAAGTTAAAAACGCTCTAGTGCGATTATATAAAAATAAAACGATGTCGCAAGCGTTTCTAAAACGTATGATGTATATATGACAAAATAGAGAATATAGATTAGAGAAGGACAGCGTTGTCAAAACTCAGAAACCTCAGATATTTAAGCCAACTGCAGTCGAGAGCCAATCTAATGCTGTTGGAGTGATATTATAGATATCATCTAAAGTCCTGTTAATGGACATTGTGTAATAATGTGGTCCATGGTCTGTTTTGAAGCTCTACAACTGCAGCTTGGGTTTTTCAAATATTCCCATCAATTTAATAAAAATTTACATTTTCTTTTGCCAGTACGTATCTTATTTATCGTTGTCCATGTTTTAATAAATAAATTTTAGATGAACTCACTTTAATTCACAACACAAAACACATCACTATAAAGTTTGTAAAACTACAGAAAACTAAAGTTTCAAAAGCATATATCTTTTACCCCATGCACCTTTTCATTTCGCTAAGTTAATTATCGATCGGGCATCAACCAACAAATGAAGTTGCAAGTCAAATTTCAAACTCAAACATGAATAAAATCAGATTTGAGTTCACAGAATTCATGTTATCACATTACTAGGGCACAACCAAAATCACGATTACAAAGATGTGTCACGGTCCGTGTATTTTCAAATTTTCCGTGTAAATCGTGTAGATTGTAAAAAAAGGTGTATTTCATATTTTGTATACAAAATGTAAACGCTAAACATTATTTATGATAAGCAAATTTATTTGAGGAAAAACACCCGCGTATGCAACTCTATCAAAAATTTGAAGATAAAATATAAAGTGCAAAGTATATAATAGTAAAAAATAAGAACTTCTACAATATAGAACCAAATATAAAAATAATAACAAAATTAATTTTTCTGTAGTTTTGTCACATTTATGACATGACATTTTTCTTTTTTTTCCTATAAAATTCATTATTTATTATTTATTGTTCTGTTTTTAGTACTTCTTCGATGAATGTGCTTTTTATCCACTTCACTATTTCACATGTAATTCTTTTTTTTTCACTGTCTTTGTAGTTTACCAGTTTTGTTCGTAGTTCTGCGTTCATGCTGTTTATTAGTCTTATTCCAATGAATTTGTATGTTCTTTGGCCAATTGCTTTTTTCTTTAAGTGAATTCTTATGAGACGCAGGTCTGTCTGTCTTGAGGATCCTATACCCTGCTTGTGGTTTTCATTTTGTAGTCCTGCCTTTGATAAGATGATTATTGCTTGGAGTCCGAATGTTTTTGGATGTTTAACTGTTTAGTTTCACTAAATAATAGTTCAAGGGTTTATTGTAAATCACTTTAAGTACTCTTTTTTGTATGATTTTAATTTGTTTTTTGTTGATCTTATTTGCGCTTCTCCAGACTATTATTCCATACCTTAAGCACGAATAAAAAAGTGCATGGTACCCGGATGTTTCAATTAATTTTTGAGGAACAATAGTTTTTAGTTTTTTGAATATGTACGGCAAGTATCTCAGTTTTCTGCACATCCAGTTTATATGATGATCCCATCGAAGGTGACTATCAATAATAACACCCAGGTATTTAGCGTGTGTTGATATTTTCATTTGTTTTTCTTCTTGGTGGTATCTGAAGGTTATGTTTTATCATATTAGTATTGATGTTATCTGTGATCCAGAAAGTATAGTTTCTGTCTTCTCGACATTCACTGTTAATGAGTTGTTGGAAAACTATTGGTATACTCTGGGCATTTCGTTTATGACTAGTTTTTTTAGATCATCCCAGGTCGTTAATTCGAAGATTATGGATGTATCATCAGCAAATAAGAATATTTTTCCTGTTATTGGAAGGTCGTATAAGTCATTTATATACAGAATAAATGAGAGTGGACCTATTACTGTGCCTTCAGGGACACCATATTCCATAATTTCAATGTCGCTTGTGTATTTTTCTATTCTAATACTTTGTTCTCTTTGTGTGAAATAGCTTTTTAGTAGTGATAGAGCTAGTCCTCTAATACCCATTAATTCAAGTTTTTTGAGTAGTATTTTGTGATCTAATGTATCGAAAGCTTTTGCCAAGCCTACAAAGATTGATAGCGTGGGTTTTTTGTTGTCAATGTTTTCATAAATTTTTTTTGTAAACTCTGTTAAGGCATCTTCTGCTGATTTTCCTTGTCTGAATTCAAATTGGTTGTTGTGTAATATATTGTGCTCGTTGACGAATTGCATCATTCTTCTATGCAAACATTTTTTTACTAATTTTGCTAAGTTTGATATTAGGGATATCGGTCGATAGTTTCCCACGTAGTCTTTTTTACCTGATTTGAAAATAGGTTTTATTGTGACTTTCTTATATATTCTTGGGAATATTCCTGTACCAAAAACTGTATTTATGATGTGGGTTAATGGTTCTGTAATCCAAGGTGCGATCGTTGTGAGACATTTTGAAGTTAGGTTATCATGTCCTGGGCTTTTTCCATCTTTCATTTTTATTATTTCTTTATAGACTTCATTTTCGTTAACCGGATGTAAATAGAATGTGTCAATAGTTCTTGTTATTCTATGTTTTTCTTGTTTTTTGTTTTTTTTTATTTCGTTAGCTAGATTTTTACCTATGTCGGTGAAGAAATTATTGAAGTAGTTGGCTCGTTCTGGAATATTAGATGTTTTTGTTCCATCTTCTTTATACAATTCTGCGTTTTCGTCCTTTTTGTTGCTTTTTCTTTGTATGAAATCATTAACCACGTCCCAAACGTTTTTTTGGTCCGTTGTTTTGTTTTAGAGTTTTTTATTGAAATATTCATATCTTGATTTTTTAATTTTTTCTGTTAGTTCGTTTCGAAATTTTCCAGATTAGTAGAATTTTTTGTTTTGCATGCGATTTTATATAGTTTATCTCTTTTGTGTATGAGGTTCACTATTTTCATCGTGATCCAAGGTTGTTTGTTTCTCGTGCTGATTTTTTTTCTGTTTGGCTTTTTGTAATAGCTTCTTGGATGGTTCTAGTCAGAAAGCTTGCGCAGTAATCTGTATCTTGACTGAGTTAGATGTCAGTTAGGTTCTTTTGAACCATAATATTTTTTAGTTTATTATAATTTGTGATCACTATTTTATCAGTCTCGCTTTGATCTCTCCTTCTGCTGTTTGTTGACAGCGTAACTGTTATTGGAAAGTGATCCGTTATATTGGTTTCTATAACAGTGGCAATCCAATTTTCGGTCGTTCAATTTGTCCTAACGAAACAGTGGTCGATACAGGTTGAGCTATTTTCAGTAATTCTAGTGTGGACTTTTATGGTTGAAATATACCCATAAGCTGCTAGTGCATTCAAATAACTATTTGAGATTATTGTGTTTTCAGAGATGTCTATGTTTAGGTCTCCAATGAGAATTTTCTCGGTACTGGTGTTTTTTAGCTCCTCGACGAAATTCTGTATTTTTACAGTTGGCGACTTGTAGATTGAGAATATCTCATATTTTACATTGTTTTTCTTTATTTTGTTTGTGTTTATTGCCACTGGGCCAATAAACTCGATGAGGTGCTCGTTAAGTAGGTCGTTCTTGACATACGTCAGGACTCCATCATTTTGGCTTAATGCTCCTTTATTATAATGTACTGAGTAGCCTGGAATTTTAAATAAGTTTTCATCAATTTGTCTCGCTTCAGAGCAGACTATTACGTCTGGTATCTCTTCTAGTACTTTGTTAACAATTAGTAGTTTTTCATAGTATTTTTTTTATACTACAGATGTTCCAGGTGTATAACTATTAATCCATCGTTCCCTTTTTTAAGTAATTTTTTGAATTCTCTCAAGTTTTTAGTTATGAGAGTGTTAAAGTTTTCATAAATTTTTATTGGGGAATTGAATTTTTGTTCAATAATTTTTCCCATCGGGAAGTCTGTTTTCGAGATGATATATATCTTTCCTTCTTTATAGGATTCACAAGTTTCTTCATCGTATGCATAATTTGAGATATTTCTTGCGGTTTTGTATTTATCGTTTGCGTTTTTGCAGTTTATACATATTTTTTATTCTTTTCTGAACATTTTTCTGATAAATGGTCATTTGCGCAGTATTTGCATGCCAGTGCTTGACATTTTGTGCTGAGTGTCCATAGCCTTGGCATTTCCAGCATCTTGTTGTGTTGAGCTGGTTATATACTCTACACACTTGTAAGCCTATACATACTTTTTTCTTTGGCTAAGTTCCGCGTATATCCGCGAGGAGGTTTGCATATACGCTGTGTATGTATTTTTCGTCTGCACATGTTTAATGTATGTGATTTTTATGTTGGTTTCGTTTGTGTATTCCAATGAGATTTGTTGAATTATTGTTCGTTTTAGTTCATCGGGTTCAAATTTCTCATTTATTTCTACAATTTTTGATGATTGGTTTCAATAGCTCGTCATTTTCGCATGAGTACTTTTCAGAAATAGTTCATTGATTTTTTCCTTTTGACTTGATCATTTTCTTGTTTTTTTTTCTACACTTTATATTCATCGAGCCCTTTTTGCTTTTTATAGTTTTATTTACTCCTATTTTTAAGTTTTTTTACCGAGGTGTTTACATCCTGAACCGTTTCTTCAACATTTTGTTCTTTTTTGGGTTTGGGCAAATTTATAATATAAATACACATTTAATAATGGTTGTGTTTATAATGCATAAGCACCTTGCATCCTAGAAACATGATATTTATTATCAAACTAACAGTTCATGTTAAATACGTTACACCTACAAATTTGTTGTCTAACAGCTAGGGATGCCAAAAAGTAACGCATCAGCTTTTTCAAATCAGTTACGTCAATGTAACAGATGATTTGAAATTAAACTGATATACAGAGAAACCCGTAACATCAGCTTTACAACTATACCTTTCGTATTTGCGGTTTTTGCACACAAATTCTTTTTAAATATTACTGCAAAGCATAAGTCTAAACATAGAGCAGATTGCAATTTAAATAAACAGTTTTATATTAATATGTGTTAAAGCAAATTTATTGAAAGATCGATCCCAACAACATCGTATGTAACAAAACCAATGAATATTAGAAATCGAAAAAAAACCATTTGACAAAGTTCCGACAATTATACAATAATATTGCAGTAATTGTGATTGTATTAAAAAGACAATACAAGTGCAATCTGTAGGATATAAATTTTTTATATTACAAGCATCTTTCCCCATGTTCATTTTTACTCACTGTGCAGCAAGAAAGAATAGGTATAAAGAATATTTGGAAGAGATAATTGAAGTGAACAATGTAACTTTACCACCAGTACCTGTAATTACTTGATGGAATAGTTGGTTTTCTGCAATACATCAAGCAAATTATGTGTAATATTGTGCTGGCTTCATCGCAAATGAGATGGAAAACTCTCTTTGTAGATTATGTATGCATAATAAGAATGATTATTACAATATTTGCAAATTTTTGTTAATCCGTGTTTTTACTCAATTTTGGACACCAACCGTGTTTTTTTTTACATTTTCGTAAAAGTCAATTGTGTTTATTACCAAAAATTACCGTGTTTTTGGTTGTGCCCTACATATCACGTATTCGATCGAATAAATGCTATTATTGCGTGCTCTCATTTGGAAAATATATTATTTTCGAGAAATAATTCGTTATCCTCGTCTCAAAGAGTAAAAATAAAACAATAAACAAATAAAAAACAATGTAATAGCTAGCAGTTCCTTACTGATTTTTTTATCATTATAAATTTTGTTTTGACAATGTTGCTTTATTTTTTTTTTTACTTTTGAGTTTTGATGCTTCGGCGCCTCGGCGCCGTCGTGCACCACACACGACTTTACCCTTACGTACGGCGCGGGACTGAACGTCGATCGCAGAATAAAATTTATGTATTTGGTTTTGGAGAAGATCACCAGAAGATTTTTGTTCATAAAAAACTATACAACATATCAAAAGCATCTCGACGCGCTCTGGAACATTGGTTGGTAGAGAAGGAAAGTTTAGTAACCAGTCTGTAACAACTCAGGCAAAAATTAACAAAAAAAACTTTAAAATGAGTATACATAGACAAACCGTTGGTTTATGCCCGCGTCCAAATTAAAATAATGTACAATAAAAATCTCCTTAGTTCAAAGTTCGCTGATTATAACAATGAACATCGTACTTAATTAGTTTCACAAAACTGTCGACATGAAAACGTTACTTTTGCTTTTAGCATTTTTCGTAGTAACGGTGGAGCTTGCAAAAAAGTGCCCTTATCGTAGTTTCACAAAATTGAGAGTACAAGTAGAAGATATAGAGCAAACGCACACAGAAACGGTAAAACAGTGCATATCATCTGATACTTTACTATACAGCAAATTAAAAAAAATTATAATTTCCGATCAAAACATTTCTTCATTAAAAAAAGGATTTATACATAGCATACCAGTTGAGTTTATTCTGCGAATTCACCACAACAACGTCGAGGTAGTAGAAGAAGAAGCTTTTAGGGATTTGCCGCAAGTGAAAGAAATTGATTTAGATCACAATTTAATCGAGTGGATTGAAACAAACGCATTTGATAGTTTGTATTTACTATCGGCCATTGATTTATCGCACAACAAAATTGAACAGCTCCTACAATCCACTTTTAATAACCTTCCTAATTTGAAAATAATTGCATTCAGTAATAACAAATTAAAATTCTTCAACCAAGAATGGTTTTATAAAGCAAACAACATAGAAATGATGTATTTAGACGATAACCAAATAATATCAATTCCGAAAGCTGCCTTTATCACGCTTCCTTCTTTGCAAAATTTAGATTTATCCAACAATCACATCATGTACATACACAAATACGCTTTTCAAGGTTTGAACTTACTGGCGGAGCTGTTACTTGAGGATAATTGGTTAAAGATAATCGAAGTTGACTTTCAATTAAATCCTGTTTTAAAGTGTTTGACACTAAGTAATAATAACATTACTTATATTTCCGATAATTTTCTAAGCGGGCTCGAAAATTCTTTAAGTAGTCTCTGGATGCATGCTAATCCGTTGCAGTGTAATTGTTTTGACAAAGTCATTCGTTGGGGACAAGGAAACAAAATTAAAGTGTCTTGGAAGTGCAACATGACGGAGCTGTATTGTGTCATACCCAAGAGAAAAACTGATAAGTGCATCCTACGTTCAGATGCGGAATTTTATGAAAACTTTTCTCGACCTTTTGAACTATACTGTAACAGAGTTATAGAGTAGTCCTGGTTGTGTAAATATATGGATGCATTTCTGTAATAAAAAAAACAAAAACATATCTACGTAAAGAATGTTTTCTTTATATTATAGGTAATATAAAGAAACATAATAATAATAAAATATAAACATAAGTGTTTGTTCACGAAAACACTTTGACATCAAAAAAAAAGTTTTTATCTTTGACAAAACCAAAAAGAAGCAACGTGACAATAAGTATAATATACAATAATGCATTATAATTATATATTTGTTTTAGATTCATTTAGAAAGTGTTATTGTTGATTTCGAAAGATGTACCATAGTAAAATAGAGAATTGTGCTGTTCTCAAATCAAAGAAAGTTGTCAAAAACATTATCATTCTTATAGAACAATTCTCCAACGAGAGAGCTTAACCTCTTTGCAATTTATTACATAATTTTTGTAACTTGTAAATATTGTTGGATTATATAAAACCCGACAACGCAAGAAGGTTTACCCTTTACATTTTTTATAATATACTCAATAGCTAATGAATCAAAAAAATTGAAGCCAAAATCGGCCGTTTGCACGGTAGGCAAAATATTGTTATGTGATTGGTTAACGACATTACAACTACATATAGCAATAGTTGCCATCTTGTGGGTAAATTATGAACTACTATTAAAGAAAACTATATATGTAAAATTAATCTTTTTTTTGTTAGATACCTACAAGATAGTAGTAACCGTTATAAGTCACTAACACAATCTCATTCAAACTTACCAATAACAACATTTTGGCTTTACTTTTTATATGTGCAGTATATGTGCAGTTGATGTTCGAGTTAGCAATCCAGTATATTAGTAATAGGAATAAACATTCATGCGTTTCAAAAAAATCTGATAAAACTTTGCATTTGCAAACTATAAATAAAAAATAAATATATAAATGTAAATATAATAATAAATGTACTTGGATATTACAAATAAATAATTCCCAACAAAAAACGGAGCAGCTATAACTCAAAACAATGCTCAAAGAAACTTAGCACTGCCCTTACACAGTCAGAAAGATGCGAAAACTACAATTTCAAATAGAACCCTAACAGACTTTTCTTATGCCCAAAAGTTAATGAGTCAACATTCACATGAACAAAAAGTAAACCTCAAGTGAATAATGACACCGTAGCATTTCTACAACAGCAAAACGTTTACCTCCAACAATTAAACGTTCAATTACAACAAAATCTCAAGAAACAACAGCAAGCCATCTTTGATCTCATCTCATCTCAATCAAACAGCTGAGAGACGAATTAAAACAAACCTCATAAACTCTAAAAATAAGCAAGTAAAATGGTTGCTTTATTTAAGATTTGCTTATGGAATGCCAACGGCCTTTTAAATCACAAATCCGAACTTGAATCATTACAAAATAAGCATTCTATTGATATTCGAATCTTACCGCACATCTAACGCAAATTTTAAAACTCCGCGCTATATACTCTCTAATGCAACCCATCCTGATGCAGAACGAAGAGTAAGGGTTGGTGCTACAATCGTCATAAGAAAAGGCATCAAACACAACTTGCTAAGCAAATTAGAAGAAGCTTTTCTACAAACAGCAAGTAAAGTAATTAAAGACTTGTACGGACCAATTACTGTTTCAGCAGTCTACTGCCCACCTAACTACAGACCTAACAGGAAAATGTTCATAAATTACTTCAAGAGACCAAGAAACAGATTCTTGGCTGAAGGCAAGCACACCAGTTGGGGTTCTAGAATCACAGCACCAGATCGAAGTATAATGTTATGCAGGATTTACACTTATATCACCTTTCCACTTATAGTCTCACTTAGTGGTCTACAGACCCCCGCAAACTCTTTCCCTGTCCTAATGTCTTTGTCACTAAGAAGTTTGCTCGAAAAGATTTGAACATTGCTTCCAGCTATGATATAGCTTCCGATGACACGTTAGTAAGAGCAAGAATCCACGCACAAAGAATATCAAAGCAACAACCAACTAAAATTTGCATCCACAAAACCGACTGGGAATACTTTAGAGCATTAACAATGAAACAGTAAATAGTTAGTTCATAGCGGGAAAAACTTTCCAACTTCGTAAAACAATTACGGCTTATTGAATTTTACTAAATTCCAGTTTAATTTTGTATTAGCGTACCGTGGATTTGTGCGTTAAGTTTGTGCTTCACAATCCAATTTTCGCCTTAGGGCGGATTCTGAAAATCTTCCGGCGATTCCTAGTCATTTGAGGGTACCCTGTCGAATTTCTAGCCGACAACAGCTGGATATCTAATAGTCAACCAAAACCCCCTTTCTGGATCTACTACAAAAATTTTAGGTATTTATTTTGTTTCGACTAAACCAATTTGGTGAATTGAATTACGCAATATTTTAATAGATTTGGTTTTAAACAGAATAAAGATTGTTCCGAGTTACCAATTTTACAATTCTTAAATGGTAATTGTTTTTGGTGTATTAATCAAGACTTTATGTGAAAATATGTTTTTTTAAAATTATGTTTGTTTTACGTTAAACTAGAAAATTGACTAATTTCGTAGTTTATTATTAAGATTTTCAATCTTGTCTTAAAAGAGCTGAATTTATTTTATTTTGTGTTGTATTTGGTTAATTTTTATTAATGCATACACGGCCGTGTGTAAGGTAATTAACATATTTTTTTTGTTTTTATTTTTTTAGATTTTGTTTTGTTTTGATACGCTTAATCAAATAACTTTAATTTAACTTACTTTTTTTTAATTGCTTTTTTATGTTGCTCTAATTTAAATTGTTTTGTTTATTAATTTTGAGAGTTGTTTGATAAAATAAATGTTAAATAGTTAAATTGTAAACAAGCTTTTCCGTCGGCCTGCACGTTATGTGAAATGTTTATAATTTCAGATTTTAGTACGATACACTCTATTAAGGTAAGTCCATTTAGAGTGTATTCAACAGAACCGGGCTTGTGGTAGGCAAAAGCCAGCAGTCTTTTTAAGCTATACTGCTTCTTGGCGCCCTTCGATTTTGTTTTGGTATTGTTTACTTTCAAGTTTTCCAAGCGGTCACGAAATTTTGTATATAATCCACACCCATCTTCACTGAGCACCGGCAAAACCTCGTTTATGCTACTTTAATTCAGGCAAGATTTATTTTTCCAATTATTGCACGTAACACAATACCAAAAAAAGAAACTTTAACGATTAACGACAATTACAGAAAAATAACGCTACTGAACACAACGTATAAAATACTAACAACAATTATACAAAAAATCACTGGTGAATACCAAAATGGATTTAGGACAGAAAGGTCAACAATAGACGCTATTCATACACTCAATCAAATAATCGAAAAAACATACGAAAAGGGCAATAAACTAATAAGAATCAAGGATCCCCAAGAAGGTAAGAAATTTAATTAATATGACAATGGAAAATTCTAGAGCTGTTGTACAAACGTATGAAAGAATAACAAACAAAGTAGAAATATGTCGTGGAGTGAGGCAGAAGGACGGACTATCTGCAACATGGATAAAAAAAAGTAACTAAAAACATTAGAAGAGCTGGAACTAATGAGCGGAAGTCTACAGAAGTGGATAGAAAAAAAGTAGAAAAAAACATGTGAAAAAATAGAGCAGTAGAAGGGTACTAATCAAACCCGTATGGATGGATCTAGAAAACTCTAAATAGACGGCGCTACTCCATCGGGGTGCAAAGCCACTATATATAGAAGAGATTATAGACAAAATACATAAAGCAGCAAAAAAAAGAGAATCTTGTTGAATATTTCCAAAATAGATATGATAAGTACTCACGTGTTCGTAACTCACCAAAGAGATGCTTAGTTTCATTGTACGAAGAGCGAACTGACAGAGAGTGAAGAACATCGATTAGATATCGCGATCCAAATTTACAGTAAAGATGGACACCAAGTCCCAATTGAATAGGAGAAATGAACAATCTAGGTCGGCAGGCCGATATGATGGCGTTGTTTATAGCAGCTATTTTTGGTTTTTCTTTTTGACTTTTAGATTTTCCTTGTATAACATTTTGCATGAACAACTGCAAAGAATCGGGAAAACTAATTCATCGAAAGATCGATCCCAACAACATTGTATGTAACAAAACCAATGAATATCAGAAATCGAAAAAAAACCTTTTGACAAAGGTCCGACAATTATACAATAATATTGCAGTAATTGTGATTGTATTAAAAAGACAATACAAGTGCAATCTGTAGGATATAAATTTTTTATATTACAAGCATCTTTCTCTATGTTCATTTTTACTCACTGTGCACCAAGAAAGAATAGGTATAAAAAATATTTGGAAGAGATAATTGAAGTGAATAATGTAACTTTACCACCAGTACCTATAATTACTTGATGGAATAGTTGGTTTTCTGCAATACATCAAGCAAAGTATGTGCAATATTATGCTGGCTTCATCGCAAATGAGATGGAAAACTCTCTTTGTAGATTATGTATGCATAATAAGAATGATTATTACAATATTTGCAAATTTTTGTTAATCCATGTTTTTACTCAATTTTGGACACCAACCGTGTTTTTTTTTACATTTTCGTAAAAGTCAATCGTGTTTATTACCAAAAATTACCGTGTTTTTGGTTGTGTCCTACATATTACGTATTCGATCGAATAAATGCTATTATTGCGTACTCTCATTTGGAAAATATATTATTTTCGAGAAGTAATTTGGTATCCTCGTCTCAAAGAGTAAAAATAAAACAATAAACAAATAAAAAACAATGTAATAGCTAGCAGATCTTTATTGGTTTTTTATCATTATAAATTTGTTTTGACAATGTTATTTGTTGCTTTATCTTTTTTTTACTTTTGAGTTTTGATGCTTTTCGGCGCCTCGACGCCGTCGTGCACCACACGACTTTACCCTTACGTACGGCGCGGGACTGAACGTCGATTGCAGAATAATATTTATGTATTTGGTTTTGGAGAAGATCACCAGAAGATTTTTGTTCATAGAAAACTATACAACATATCAAAAGCATCTCGACGCGCTCTGGAACATTGGTTGGTAGAGAAGGAAAGTTTAGTGAACAGTCTGTAACAACTCAGGCAAAAATTAACAAAAAAAACTGTAAAATGAGTATACATAGACAAACCGTTGGTTTATGCCCGCGTCCAAATTGAAATAACGTACTATAAAAATCTCCTAAGTTTAAAGTTCGTTGATTATAACAATAAACATCGTACTTAATTAGTTGTACAAAACTGTCGACATGAAAACGTTACTTTTGCTTTTAGCATTTTTCTTAGTGACCGTGGAGCTTGCAAAAAAGTGCCCTGATCGTAGTTTCACACAATTGAAGGTACAAGTAGAAGAGGTAGAGCAAACACATACAGAAACGGTAAAACAGTGCATATCATCTGATACTTTACTATACAACAAATTAAAAGAAATTATAATATCCGATCAAAACATTTCTTCATTAAAAAAAGGATTTATACATAGCATACCAGTTGAGTTTATTCTCCGAATTCACGACAACAACGTCGAGGTAGTAGAAGAAGAAGCTTTTAGGGATTTGCCGCAAGTAACAGAAATTGGTTTAGATAACAATTTAATCGAGTGGATTGAAACAAACGCATTTGATAATTTGTATTTACTATCGGCCATTGATTTATCGTACAACAAAATTGAACAGCTCCTACAATCCACTTTTAATAACCTTCCTAATTTGAAAACAATCGCATTGAATAATAACAAATTAAAATTCATTCACCAAGAATGGTTTTATAAAGCAAACAACATAGAAACGATGTATTTAGACTATAACCAAATAATATCAATTCCGAAAGCTGCCTTTATCACGCTTCCTTCTTTGCAAAATTTAGATTTATCCAACAATCACATCATCTACATACACAAATACGCTTTTCAAGGTTTGAACTTACTGACGGAGCTGTTACTTGAGGATAATTGGTTAAAGATAATCGAAGTTGACTTTCAATTAAATCCTGTTTTAAAGACTTTGACACTAAGTAATAATAACATTACTTATATTTCCGATAGTTTTCTAAACGGGCTCGAAAATTCTTTAAGTAGTCTTTGGATTCATGCTAATCCGTTGCAGTGTAATTGTTTTGACAAAGTCATTCATTGGGGTCAAAAAAGCAAAATTAAAGTGTCTTGGAAGTGCGACAGGACGGAGCTATGTTGTGTTATACCCAAGAGAAAAACTGATAAGTGCATCTTACGTTCAGATGCAGACTTTTATGGAAACTTTTCTCGACCTTTTGAAGAATACTGTAACAGAGTTATAGAGTAGTCCTAGTTGTGTAAATATATGGATGCATTTCTGTAATATAAAAGACAAAAACATATCTACGTAAAGAATGTTTTCTTTATATTATAGGTAATATAAAGAAACATAATAATAATAAAATATAAACATAAGTGTTTGTTACTTCTAAACACAATTTCATACCTTTTAGAAAGATTTTTTTAAATTCTTAGTTAACGAAAACACTTTGACATCAAAAAAAAAAGTTTTTATCTTTGACAAAACCAAAAAGAAGCAACGTGACAATAAGTATAATATACAATAATGCATTATAATTATATAACTGTTTTAGATCCATTTAGAAAGTGTTATTGTTGATTTCAAAAGATGTACCATAGTAAAATAGAGAATTGTGCTGTTCTCAAATCAAAGAAAGTTGTCAAAAACATTATCATTCTTATAGAACAATTCTCCAACGAGAGAGCTTAACCTCTTTGCAATTTATTACATAATTTATAAAACCCGACAACGCAAGGAGGTTTACCCTTTACATTTTTTATAATATACTCAATAGCTAATGAATCAAAAAAATTGAAGCCAAAATTGGCCGTTTGCACGGTAGGCAAAATATTGTTATGTGATTGGTTAACGACATTACAACGACATATAGCGATAGTTGCCATCTTGTGGGTAAATTATGAACTACTATTAAAGAAAACTATATATGTAAAATTAATCCTTTTTTTGTTAGATACCTACAAGATAGTAGTAACCCTTATAAGTCACTAACACAATCTCATTCAAACTTACCAATAACAACATTTTGGCTTTACTTTTTATATGTGCAATATATGTGTAATAGGAATAAACATTCATGCGTTTCAAAAAAATCTGATAAAACTCTGCATATAGGTATTTAAATAGAATTATGTTCCTTTCGGTTTATGTACGTTTCCTCACCAAACCTATACATAGTCAATATTTTCGTCAAATTTGTATTTGAACGTTATCGAGTAAATTTCTCGACTGGGTTAAGCGTGTGTGATAAAAGCACGATGGCAGAAGTGTATTTTTTGTTAATCACTTAAGAAGAACTTTCATTTTAACCGTAATGTTTAATCCATATGCCAACATTCCTATTCAAGGTAAGAAAACAAAGCAAATGGGCAAGGGACCAAGAAACGGATTCTTGGCTGGAGGCAAGCACACCAGTTGGGGTTCTAGAATCACAGCACCAGGTCGAGGTATAATGTTATGCAGGATTTACACTTATATCACCTTTCCACATATAGTCTTACTTAGTGGTCTACAGATCCCCGCAAACTCCTTGCCTGTCCTAATGTCTTTGTCACTAAGAAGTTTGCTCGAAAAGATTTGAACGTTGCTTCCAGCTATGATATAGCTTCCGATGACACGTTAGTAAGAGCAAGAATCCACGCACAAAGAATATCAAAGCAACAACCAGCTAAAATTTGCAACCACAAAACCGACTGGGAATACTTTAAAGCATTATGCCATGAGCACAAAAAGTGTGCCTTAAAACAATCACAGAACTGGAGGAAGAAGTGCAGAAATTTACTACAATGATCCAAAAAGCTGCTTGGACAGCAACACCGTTTATATGACAAAAAGAAAACAAATTCAACTGTCCCCTAGTAATACGAAATAAAATTCAAGAAAAAAGACGTCTTAGAAAAATCTGGTAGAAATCTATAAATAGTAATATTAGTGCTTATCAATTATTCTGTTTGAATTTACTTCAATTAACAATAATGTTTATATAATCAAATATAAAAGGACTTTTGAGATGCAAGTTTTTGGCTTTTAATGTTTTAATAAATCTAAAATAAAAAATAAATTTTAGATGAACTCACCTTAATTCACAACACAAAACACATTACTATAAAGTCTTTAAAACTACAAAAAACTAAACTTTCAAAAGCATATATCTTTTACCCCATGCACCTTTTCATTTCGCTAAGTTAATTATCGATCGGGCATCAGCCAACAAATGAAATCGCAACCGATGCAGCACTTAAATATATAAAGTTTGTTACATTGCAAACTCAGACAGGAAAAAAACGCTTGTTCGCTCGTTGCAAGTCAAATTTCAAGCTCAAACATTAATAAAATCAAATTTGAGTTCACACAATTCAGGTTATATTACTAGGACACAACCAAAATCACGATTACACAGACGTGTCACGGTTCGTGTAATTTCAAATTTTCCGTGTAATTCGTGTTGATTGTAAAAAAAGGTTTATTTCATATTTTGTATAAAAAATGTAAACGCTAAACATTATTTATGATAAGCAAATTTATTTTTGGAAAAACACCCTCGTATGCAACTGAATCAAAAATTTGAAGATAAAATATAAAGTACAAAGTATATAATAGTAAAAAATAAGAACTTCTACAATATAGAACCAAATATAAAAATAATAACAAAATTAATTTTTCTGTAGTTTTGTCACATTTATGACATGACATTTTTCTTTTTTTTTTACCTATAAAATTCATTATTTATTATTTATTGTTCTGTTTTTAGTACTTCTTCGATGCATGTGCTTTTTATCCACTTCACTATTTCACATGTACCTAATTCTTTTTTTTTACTGTCTTTGTAGTTTATCAGTTTTGTTCGTAGTTCTGTGTTCATGCTGTTTATTAGTCTTATTCCAATGAATTCGTATGTTCTTTGGCCAATTGCTTTTTTCTTCAAGGGAATTCTTATGAGACGCAGGTCTGTCTGTCTTGAGGATCTTATACCCTGCTTGTGGTTTTCATTTTGTAGTCCTGCCTTTGATAAGATGATTATTGCTTGGAGTCCGAATGCTTCTTGGATGTTTAACTGTTTAGTTTCACTAAATAATAGTTCAGTGGGATAACTCAAGGGTTTATTGTAAATCACTTTAAGTACTCTTTTTTGTATGATTTTAATTTGTTTTTTGTTGGTCTTATTTGCGCTTCCCCAGAGTATTATTCCATATCTTAAGCACGAATAAAAAAGTACATGGTACATGGATGTTTCAATTAATTTTTGAGGAACAATATTTTTTAGTTTTTTGAATATGTACGACAAGTATCTCAGTTTTCTGCACATCCAGTTTATATGATGATCCCATCGAAGGTGACTATCAATAATAACACCAAGGTATTTAGCGTGTGTTGATATTTTTATTTGCTTTTCTTTTTTGTGGTATCTGAAGGTTATGTTTTTCCATATTAGTATTGATGTTATCTGTAATACAAAAAGTATAGTTTTTGTCTTCTCGACATTCACTGTTAATGAGTTGTTTGAAAACTATTGGTATACTCTGGGCATTTCGTTTATGACTAGTTTTTTTAGATCATCCCAGGTCGTTGATTCGAAGATTATGGATGTATCATCAGCAAATGAGAATATTTTTCCTGTTATTGGAAGCTCGTATAAGTCATTTATATGCAGAATGAATGAGAGTGGACCTATTACTGTGCCTTCAGGGACACCATATTCCATAATTTCAATGTCGCTTGTGTATTTTTCTATTCTAACACTTTGTTCTCTTTGTGTGAAATAGCTTTTTAGTAGTGATAGAGCTAGTCTTCTAATGCCCATCAATTCAAGTTTTTTTAGTAGTATTTTGTGATCTAATGTATCGAAAGCTTTTGCCAGGTCTACAAAGATTGAGAGCGTGGGTTTTTTGTTGTCAATGTTTTTATAGATTCTTTTTGTAAGTTCTGTTAAGGCATCTTCTGCTGATTTTTCTTGTCTAAATCCAAATTAGTTGTTGTGTAATATATTGTGCTCGTTGACGAATTGCATCATTCTTCTATGCAAACATTTTTTCACTAATTTTGCTAAGTTTGATATTAGGGACATCGGTCGATAGTTTCCCACGTAGTCTTTTTTACCTGATTTGAAAATCGGTTTTATTATGGCTTTCTTATATATTCTTGGGAATATTCCTGTGCCAAAAGCTGTATTTATGATGTGCGTTAATGGTTCTGTAATCTAAGGTGCGATCGTCTTGAGACATTTTGAAGTTAGGTTATCATGTCCTGGGCTTTTTCCATCTTTCATTTTTATTATTTCTTTATAGACTTCCTTTTTCGGTAACCGGATGTAAATAGAATGTGTCAATAGTTCTTGTTATTCTATGTTTTTCTTGTTTTTTCGTTTTTATTTCGTTAGCTAGATTTTTACCTATGTTGGTGAAGAAATTATTGAAGTAGTTGGCTCGTTCTGAAATATTAGATGTTTTTGTTCCATCTTCTTTACAAAATTCTGCGTTTTCGTTCTTTTTGTTGCTTTTTTTTTTGTATGAAATCATTAATCACGTTCCAAACGTTTTTTTGGTCCGTTGTTTTGTTTTGGAGTTTTTTATTGAAATACTCATACCTTGATTTTTTAATTTTTTCTGTTAGTTCGTTTCGAAACTTTCGAAAATTTTCCATGTCAGTAGGATTTTTTGTTTTGCATGCGATTTTATATAGTTACCCCTTTTGTGTATGAAGTTCACTATTTTCGTCGTGATATTTCAGTAATTGTGATTGTATTAAAAAGGCAATACAAGTGCAATGTGTAGAATATAAAGGTTTTATATTACAAGCATTTTTCTCTATGTTCGTTTTTACTCACTGCGCAGCAAGAAAGAATAGGTATAAAGAATATTTGGAAGAGATAATTGAAGTGAACAATGTAACTTTACCACCAGTACCTATAATTACTTGATGGAATAGTTGGTTTTCTGCAATACATCAGGCAAAGTATGTGCAATATTATGCTATTTTATCGCAAATGAGATGGAAAACTCTCTTTGTAGATTATGTATGCATAATAAGAATGATTATTACAATATTTGCAAATTTTTGTTAATCCGTGTTTTTAATCAATTTTGGACGCCAACCGTGTTTTTTTTTACATTTTCGTAAAAGTCAATCGTGTTTATTACCCAAAATTACCGTGTTTTTGGTTGTGTCCTACATATTACGTATTCGATCGAATAAATGCTATTATTGCGTACTCTCATTTGGAGAAGATATTATTTTCGAGAAATAATTCGTTATCCTAGTCTCAAAGAGTAAAAATAAAAAAATAAACAAATAAAAAACAATGTAATAGCTAGCAGTTCCTTATTGGTTTTTTATCATTATAAATTTTGTTTTGACAATGTTGTTTGTTGCTTTATCTTTTTTTTACTTTTGAGTTTTGATGCTTTTCGGCGCCTCGACGCCGTCGTGCACCACACAACTTTACCTTTACGTACGGCGCGGGACTGAACGTCGATCGCAGAATAAAATTTATGTATTTGGTTTTGGAGAAGATCGCCAGAAGATTTTTGTTCATCGAAACCTATACAACATATCAAATGCATCTCGACGCGTTCTGGAACATTGGTTGGTAGAGAAGAAAAGTTTAGTAATCAGTCTGTAACAACTCAGGCAAAAATTAACAAAAAAAACTGTAAAATGAGTATACATAGACAAACCGTTGGTTTATGCCCGCGTCCAAATAGAAATAACGTACTATAAAAATCTCCTAAGTTTAAAGTTCGTTGATTATAACAATAAACATCGTACTTAATTAGTTGTACAAAACTGTCGACATGAAAACGTTACTTTTGCTTTTAGCATTTTTCTTAGTGACCGTGGAGCTTGCAAAAAAGTGCCCTTATCGTAGTTTCACACAATTGAAGGTACAAGTAGAAGAGGTAAAGAAAACACATACAGAAACGGTAAAACAGTGCATATCATCTGATACTTTACTATACAAAAAATTAAAAGAAATTATAATATCCGATCAAAACATTTCTTCATTAAAAAAAGGATTTATACATAGCATACCAGTTCAGTTTATTCTCCGAATTAACGACAACAACGTCAAGGTAATAGAAGAAAATGCTTTTATGAATTTGCCGCAAGTGAAAGAAATTCAATTACAAAGCAATTTAATCGAGTGGATTGAAACAAACGCATTTGATAATTTGTATTTACTATCGGCTATTGATTTAACGACCAACAAAATTGAACAGCTCTTACAATCCGCTTTTAATAACCTTCCTAATTTGAAAGAAATCTACTTGACTGATAACAAATTAAAATTCTTTCACCAGGAATGGTTTTATAAAGCAAACAACATAGAAATAATGTATTTAGACAATAACCAAATAATATCTATTCCAAAAGCTGCCTTTATCACGCTTCCTTCTTTGCTACATTTAGATTTATCCTACAATCACATCATCTACATACACAAATACGCTTTTCAAGGTTTGAACTTACTGACGGAGCTGTTTCTTCATGATAATTGGTTAAAGTCAATCAAAGTTGACTTTCAATTAAATCCTATTTTAAAGACTTTGACACTAAGTAAAAATAACATTACTTATATTTCCGATAATTTTCTAAACGGACTCGAAAATTCTTTAAGTAGTCTTTGGATTCATGCTAATCCGTTGCAGTGTAGTTGTTTTGACAAAGTCGTTCATTGGGCTCAAAGAAGCAAAATTAAAGTGGATTGGAAGTGCGACAGGACGGAGCTATATTGTGTTATACCCAAGAGAAAAACTGATAAGTGCATCCTACGTTCCGATGCGGACTTTTATGCAAACTTTTCTCGATTTTTTGAACAAGACTGTGACTACCTTTCATAGTAGTCCTAGTTGTGTAAATATATGGATGCATTTCTGTAATACAAAAGACAAAAACATATCTACGTGAAGAATGTTTTCTTTATCACTATTTTTGTTATTTCCAAACGCAATTTCTTAACATTTAGAAAGATTTTTTTAAATTCTTAGTTGACGAAAACACTTTGACATCAAAAAAAAGTTTTTATCTTTGACAAAACCAAAAAGAAGCAACGTGACAATAAGTATAATATACAATAATGCATTATAATTATGTGTTTGTTTTAGATCTACATAAAGAATCATTTTTTGTCTGTTTAAACGATGTGAAGTATATTAGCATTGTATTAAATAGTTATTGTCATTTTGAAGTGATCGTATCTTTAGAAAGTGTCCTTGTTAATTCCGAAAGATGTTTCATAGTATACAGAAATGTACTCTTCTCAAATCAAGAAAAGTTGTCAAAAACATTATCATTCTTATATAACAATTAGCATATATACAAAGAAAGAGCTTAACTCTTTTGCGTCAACTTATTATAGAATTTTTGAAACTTGTAAATATTATTGTGATATATAAAACACGACAACGCAATGATGTTTACTCTTTACATTCCTTATAATATACTCAATGAATGAAAAGTGAAGCCAAAATCGGACGTTTGCAGGGTAGGCAAAATATTGTTATGTGATTGGTTAACGACATTATAACGACATATAGTAATAGTTGCCATCTTGTGGGAAAATTATGAACTACTATTAAAGAAAACTATATATGTAAAATTAATCCTTTTTTTGTTAGATACCTACAAGATAGTAGTAACCGTTATAAGTCACTAACACAATCTCATTCAAACTTACCAATAACAACATTTTGGCTTTACTTTTTTATATGTGCAATATTTGTGTAGTTAATGTGCGAGTAAGCGATCCAGTATATTAGTAGTAAGAATAAACATCCGTGCAGCAACGTTTCAAAAAAATCTGCTAGAACTCTACATATAGGATTAAAACAGAATTATGTTCTTTCCGTTGTATGTACGTTTCCGCGACCAATCTATGCATAGTCAATATTTTCATCAAATTTGTGTATAAACATTGTCGAGTAAATTGCCCGACCAGGTCAACTGTGTGTGATCAAAGCACGATGGTAGTGTATTTTTTATTAATCACTTAAGAAAAACTTTCATTTTAGCCGTAATGTTTAATCCATATATATGATACAAATAACCAAATAATAAGTCAGTCAGGGCCGTACTGGCAACAATCGCAACAACAAACAATACAGCAAAATCTGCCATAGCCACAATATGGAAATTACTCCATGCAAATGCCTGGTCAACAAATTGTATTATCATCCAGCAATACCTCTCAAGGTCCTTCTTACATATCCTCAACGGGTAAAATAAGCAACGGAAACAACAAATATTTTGATGCGCCCAATACACCCTCAATTACCTTTTCAGGTTTTCAGCTTTTCAAACCTAATGAATTTTAAGAAATCTTATCTAAGCACAGTAAACACAAGAGAAAACAATCCACAAACTGTAAATGCAGAAACAAATCAAAAAACCTACACGGGCAGCATTGAAACGAGAAATCTTTATCAAAATCTAGCAGATTTAGCTGAAAAAAACCAAACACGGTGTAACTAAAAATCTATCAACATTAATAAAAGCAACAACGGATAAATACACATTTCATCTACTTTCAGACAATAGAATAGTAGTCAAACCAAACAGTGTACAAAATTATAAGAAAACCAGAACTGTACTAGATGAAAATAAAATCGTCAGACATAGTTTTGCCAGAAGAAGTCTTTTACTGTCGTTCTGAATAATCTACACTACAGCACATATATCACGGTGATATCAAACAAACACTTAAAAAATAAGAGCAATAGCAAATAATGACTGTAGGTAATAAGATTTAAAAAAAACTCAAAAAAATATATTCTTTATAGACCTGGAAAGAAAACAAAACAACGAAGAAATATATAATAACAAATGCTGTTGAACACTTTGAGAAACGTTATACAAAACAGGGCACGGTGCAATGTAAGAGATGCCAACAAAAGTGCTCCGCCCCATGTTCTACGCCCCGTAATTTATTACTAAGAACAACATCTACAATACCAGTCCAGTCCAAACCGGGTAACTTTGAGGAAGAATACTGTGATAGAACAATTTACGTCGGGATCTCACATTCTAAAATGTACAAAAGTTGTTGCAAACCCATCAGCGAAAAAATGTCCTCAACAGTTACTATAAATGGTGACTTCAACGTGTCAAGATACTGACCAGCGCAAGCGCAGTTAAGTCAAGAAACTAATCCTGCAGTAACACGACGTGTTTGCAATAAATGATAACTTTAAAGGAAGAACTGACGTCGTAAAACACAAAATCAATACTGGCGATGCTCAACTAATCCGACAACATCCAAGACGATTGCGAGGTGCAAACCTGAAATTACGTCTAAAGAAGTGCTATATCTTCAGAAAAGAAATGAAGTATTTTGGACAGATTGTATCCAAGACGGAAGTAATGGCCGACTCTGATAAAATTAAGGAAATCCAAGATTGGCCAATACCAATGGATAAACACGAACTTCGCAGTTTTCTCGGATTGTGCAGGTATTTTCGCAGATTCGTGCTGGAATTTGCCAACATTGCAAAACCGCTGACAAAACTTACCAAAGAAGGGCGAGATTTTACTTGGAACGACGACTGTAATGAAGCTTTTTAAATTTGAAGCAGTCTCTAGTTACGGCACCGACATTGAGCTATCTTCGAGCGTAAGGCAAGTTTGTGTTGGACACTGATGCTAGCAACTTTGCAATAGGAAGTGTATCGGATACTTGACTAAAGTCCTGTCGAAGTCTAAGAGAAATTATTGTGTAACTAGAAAAGAACTGTTAGCTGTTGACAAGTCCGTTGAACACTTCTACAAATACTTATATAACCAAAAATTTCTTCTGCGGACTCACCATGCTGCTCTGAAATGGCTTCTTCAATTTTAAAACTTGGAACGACAAATTGCGAGATTAATTGAACGATTGCAAGAGTACGATTTTGATACAGAACATCGTACTGGAACTAGTCATCGCAACGCAGACGCGATCATGCCCGATTAACTGTGGTCATTATTCTAGACTAGAAGAAAAACTAACATGCTCACGCAGAACAACCGCGATTGACGATAATTGGCAACCAGCTCAACTACGTCGACAACAAGAGAGTGATCCGGAACTACAGTTGATAATAAATTACAAAACGAATGGACAAAGACCAACTTGGGAAGAAATTAACGCCCGCAGTAGAACGGTGAAAGCATATTGGGCACAGTGGGATTCCTTGAAATTAGAAAATAGTCTTCTAAATCAATCCCTGAAGAGCGACAATGTGCATGGTACATTAAGCAAAAGAATGACAAAAAAACTAACAAAAATCTGTTTTGACTGATTCTTCACGTGGGTTAATTTGATAAACTCTTTGCTTTTTCTTTACATTAAGATGTAAATATCTAACCAAAAACTATATCAAAATTCGAAAAAAAAATGAAAGATAGCAAGTAACAATAAAATGTTTTGATTGGTTTTAATTGGATAGATACAAAGAAAGTCGTAGTATTTTGTAACTGACACACAAAGAAAGTAGTTGAGATTAAGCAAATTCCGAAAATTAGAACTAAAATAAAATTAACTTGTCCGGAAGCAAGGCAGACACGTAATTCCTATACAGGTGGAGTTGATTCACTCGTAAGTACATGGTTATAGAAGTAGAAACGTTGAAAACTGATTTTATACCCGCGTAATTCAAATAAGTTTATGTAGGTATAAAATTCAGCTTCTAACGTTTTCACTTCTATAGCCATTTATTTACTATTATTCATGCATAGTAAATTTATACTATGAGATGGCTCTGCCATCGTATTTCACTCATGTTGATCTATTCGATTAACTAACATAGCTGCATGAGATTAATGGTAAATCTTAAAAATGATGGAGAAAAATATATTAATTGCTGTTAACCACTGCACTGAACGCGTATATTTTTTCAAAAAGTGCGTAACAAGGACCATCCATTTTTTAAAACGTTTTTGGTAAATTTAGCAAAAGTAATTGGTACTGGGTATCTAAAAGTATTATAAATGTGTCTACTACTTTACAAACCAGAGGAAGACGCCGAAGCTGTTTTGAGAGAGGGCGTTATAAATTCATTACGCTCTCCAAAATGTGTGATATTTTCTTTCATATTTTTGTTTAGATTTAGACGATAACGGGTTTTTTATTTCTTTTTTTGCATTTTTTTAAAATGTATTTGGGTATAATTCTTGGACATTCGTTATTATTGTAAAGTTAATTCTGACAATTAAATGATTAAATATCAAATTTATTTTTATAAATCTTGTTTTCCGGTTGTAATTATCGTAATAACGCCGCTACAAGAAAAAAATTATGGTTTTAACGAGGATTCCTTTTTTTGCACAAGACTTTATTTTGAGGTATTTTAGAATTCTGTTTGATGACAAACTCAGTTTTTTCAAACATTGCGTTTGCATGTAGATAATGACACGAGAGTCAAAAAAATATTTTTCCGTAATTCCTATTATTCCATATTTTTTTTGGGATTTCATCGCTCCTTTTCAGTCAAATCTTTGTATGTTATAGCTAAGCATCCTTTTCAGAGTATCTACTACTCATACTTTGACAACATTTACTGCTAACAAAAGTTTTGTTTATTGTACTAAAAAAAATTCTTACAAAATTCTGACCACTTTACAAAAACTAATATTTTCGGGTTTTAAACCGCGTTCCACATTAACACAGTTTACAAAATTTACAAACTTTGCAAAATTTCTTTAGAAGATTGAAACTGAATAAATCGGATCCTAAAAAGCTTTTGTTTTGGGTCAATGGTTCATGACGGTTCCCGTTCACCAGTTTTTCCCCACAGCTTTTTTTATATAATGGTGCTTGATTAATACCAATATCTCCGACGAAGTTATCACATTTTCTGATTTCAATCGTTTTTCTATATGATCTAGAAGTCACGAGATTTGACTAAAATTGTCGTCTGCTCTGAGACAGTTGATCTGGTGTTCTGTCTCCTGGTGTTTGCTTTGTGTTTTCTTATCCAGGTAGCGTTTTGTTTATCCCACATACGGCACCTAGCACGTGCAAGGAATGTGGTAAACTCCTAGTCTCTTAAGTGTTGCGGTTGTTTGCTTTGATTTTAGAAAGATAGTACATTAAAGACTATTTTGAAGTTTTTGGCTATTTTGGCCGTGCAGAAAAAAAAATGATTGCCTTCTTTCTTTAGTAGTTTTTTTTTGTATTTTTTGTTGATTGCTTTATTTATGTCTGCTTTCTTATACTCGTTTTTTCTCAAAGCATTACATGGCCGAACTCAGTTTTCAGGCAGTTGAGTTTATGGTATTTAACCGCCACTTCTGAGGAGGGTTTTTATTTCCTCTACACCTGTTGTCCTAAAGTGTTGTCTATTTTTCGAGTGACTAGTACGTTCAAGAACGGGATGTTTCTGTTTGATTTTGAAAACCATAGTGAATTTGATGTTTGTTTGTAAAAGATTGATGTCATCCAGAAAGTTGTCCGCTCTGTGTGGTCATATTATAAAAGTATTACTTATTGTAGTCCACACTTTGGTTTAAGAGATGATTAAGTGTTAGCTACGATACATAGATGATACTGTCATAATACGGATTCAGTAACAATTACGGCGTGTTGTGGCAAGTAATGTACTAAACAATAGATAAATTTTAGACTTCATGTTGCGTGGTAGCTTTCAGATTGCAAATGTCTTGACAATACAATACAATTACTGGCTAAACAAAAAATTTTTTTTATGAGTGTTTGTGTCCATGACCACCTTAATAATCTTCATTGTGAGTAGCGACGAAATAGTAATTTAAACTAAACCCAAGAAGTTTTCCTAATCAATCAAAAAATTCGGACGGTCTTCTGTTGTTATAGATGTGCAATCATCAATGAATTCATTCTAGAATTATTCGGCTAACGATTACGTTAAAATTCATTTTTATTTTTACAGAAATTACCTAATTTGCATTCGTTTCTAATAAATATTTATACATAAGTGGCCGAAGCTCTTTAATAACCACATTAAAACAATAAATAAAATTGATGTAACCTTGCAAACGTACTTGAATACGAATCTAAGAAAACCATGCAATTATACAATCGACTAAATATTTATACAAATTCAATACACCACTAATACACGTATATTTACATTTTTCGTCATCGTTAATTCCGTAAGGTCAAAGTTTATCGTTCGAATCGTAAAAATTCCGAATGCAAATAGAAATACAAAAAAATAACTCGTTGTTTTATGTCAGTGTACTATATCAATAAAAACGTTTTTCTAAATATTATTAAAAATATTTAAGAAATTTCTTGTGTTTTAGGGAAGTTAGAAGTGTGATTCATAGTATTTTACATTTCTAAATTACCCATTCTACGCTTTACGCTTTTTTGGTAGTAAAAGTTTTTTTCCTGACTTATTTTAGCAGTTAAAAGACTCATCAGCATAGGTTAAACCTCTTATTTACACTAGTCTCATTTTAATCTATTACCATTATGTAAAGAATTCACTGTCTTTGCATGGACAAAAATAATCGCGAATGGCCAACGATAGTTTGTGATTGATTCGTTTTTGTGCACCAATCAAAATAACTATAATATAATATAAATTACAATAGTCGTCAGTGGCCAGTTTCTGTCTTATGGCATTTGATGTTTTTAAATTTTTTGTTTGTTGCATTCTACTTAGTTGCGTTAATTCAGAACTGACTGTCTCAGAAGCTGATATTTTCCCGTAAATTACTGCATTCTTAAAATAGTGTTAAGCTGAATAAATGTATTTTGCATCATTTTGAAAAAGAAAAGCGATCTTGCTATAAATAGTCCTATCACAGAGAGTGGCAACCCTGCCCGACGTGAGCTTTTGTTTTTTTTATCAATCGCAACTTAAAAGTATACATGTTCCAATTTTGTCAAATTCTATCTAAATCCCTTCTTGTTCTTTTTTATTCATTTAACTTTCTGTCTTAGTGGGTCCTGTTGATAACAACCACGTCCCCACAGGTAGCTGAGATATCGGTGAGTGAGCGTGGTTGAGAATACTACAATAGAAAAAAAATAGGCGCCACTCCTTATACTGGCAAGAACCTTGACTTGGAGACACCAAGGGTACGTCTGAACCTACTATCGAAGAGATCGGGATAAAGCAAAAAAGACAACCAACGAGAGAAAATAACAAAGCGTATATCATTTTTTCAAACAATAGCAGTTTCATTATCTTGTTATTACAAGCGATAATACAACAGTACCTTACAAAATTTAATAAAAAACTAAACAAAACAAATACTACCGGTTAGATAAGCTAACTTGATCAATAATTTTCAATACAAAATTTGAATTACCGGTAATTATTGATACCATGCAGACGCAAACGATGTATTAATTAAAAAGAATTAATAACGAACGTTTAAATGAATAAAAATTGAGAAACTTACCCTACCAAAGTTCATTAAAACAGGTCGCTATATCCAAAGTGTTATTCTCGAAACTTGCGAAGTATGTAAGCTTACATACAACGACAGTACTTAATAATTTTATGAAATACAGTTGAAGACGAAGTCATAACTACGATTGAAAGTAAATTTATTAATTATGATCTTTAAATAAACTAATGTTAGCTGAGAACTAATACAAGCAGTAATGCATAACAAAATTAATAATGCTAATTACAAGTTCATAAAAATCTTCATTTTAGTGAAATCGCTAAAAACGTAATAGAAATAATCCACAATGAAAATCAAATAAAAAGAAAAATTACTTAAAATTGCGCGAACAAGTTTCTATCAAAATCGAACTATTCACAGCGACCTTAAAATAGAAAACGACAAATGACCACCGGCGCAAAATTCCCCCCGTTAGTATCAAATAAGTCTAAATTATACAACCAGTGGAGTTTGCATACCAGTGACGTAGTCAGGATTTCATTGAATTACGAAAATGTGAAATCTAGGCACAAATAACATAATATAAACGTATTGTAATGCAAAAGTTAACCAAGTTTTGTAGTGCGTGTGTTATGTACGACCAATAAAAATTATAGATTCTATTAATAATAAAGTCATCTAATTTACCGATAATAACGCATGCCAATCTTTTATATTTAAAGAAGTAATTTGAATGAATCGTTTTAATTAGTAAGAAATAATTTAATAGATTTTTTCTTTCCTGTAGTTTAACGATCGTGTATTAAACTGTCCAGGACGGATACAGCATTGTCGGAGCTTTAATGCCAATGCACATAATAAGTCCTACAGAACCTTGAAGTATGTCAACGCTTACGTCTACGTCAAACTATAAATCCTGTTTAACTCTCGTCGAAAGTTTCATAACATACTTCATTCACATTGACCTTACGTCGCATTAACCTTTGTTGTGCTATGCTTTGCTTTCGACGCTTGTTACCTAAATTACTATTAGACTATTAAATTACTTCTCTAACCTAACCCACAAAACCACAATTATTTTATTTGTAATGAACTGTAAAGAAAAAAAAATAAGTAGGCGGTCTAAACATGACGACCACCTTTTAAAACACTGTGTTTTACAAATCTTAATACTAAACAAGTAAATAGTAGGTAATAATATTATAAAAAATCAAACACAAAGTCAACTCAAGGGTTTAAAAATATCAAGTTGAACAATTAGTCAGTAGGCAAAGGACAAATTTTAGCAAACGATCTTAACACTATACCGTTCGCGTTCTTGATCTTAGCAACTCGCACAACCCTATTTTTACCGGGATGCAATTCACTAGGATGAGGATGAGTATGTCTTTCTTTAACTTTCCATAGTTAAGTTTCCATTTCGTTTTTTGTTGTAATTCGGACACGAACTTCTTACTCCACCGCTTCCAAATATGTTGTAACAATTGCTGGAGACGTTGGTATGAAGACAAACGAATTATGTGCTGCTCCGATACATCTAGATCTGGCATAGCGGTCGATATTCTTTTAATCAAAAAGTGCGAAGGGGTTAGGGGTTGAAAATCGTGCGGATTAGAGAACAAAGGTGCCAGAGGGCTCAATTTGGGCAAGTAACGTACACAGTTCTTCAAAAGTCAACAAAGCATTACCTAACACCCTTCTTAGATGACACTTAACACTTTTAACCCCTGCTTCCCACAGTCCCCCAAAGTGGGGCAAATGTGGTAGTATTATATGTCAATCCATTCCGTATTTATTTAAAGCAGCAGTTATGTCTTTATGGTTATGTTTTAAAAATTTGTAAAGTTCGGCCATTTTAGAATTGGCACCCACGAAGGTTGTGCCGTTATCAAAATGAACTTTCGAGGACATGTCCCGGCGCGCACTAAATCTTTTTAAAGCAAGAATGAAATCATCACTGGTTAAATCGGTTACCAGTTCCAAATGCATGGCCTTAGTTACTAGACATACAAACAGGCAAATACAAAATTTCGGCTTTTTAGATCCTTACGCATTAAAGGACCTGCATAATCAGTGCCTACAATTGCAAAAGGAAAGTTAGGCTTTAATCTATCTTTTGGTAAGTTACCCATTATAAGACCTATCAGTTTAGGAACAGATCTAAAATACTGCATGCACGAATGCACTACTTTTCTGCATAAATTTCTTCAAAAATGTATAAAAGAGTACGTAAAGATTAATAAGATTAATTATAAGCGCATAGGAGAGGCTTTAAAAGATCTGACGTTAAATGACGGTCAAGTAATGAAGTCATACAATGTGCACACATATCTAGGAACAGAAATAACTCGGAAAAAAATCAAACCATGAAGAAGAAAAGTGATAAGTACTAAGATCGTCTTCCGGGTGCAACCTTGTTGAGGTATTGTTACCTGTAGTCAAAAAACAGCAGACTTAAAAGTCTTTTCTTTATACGATTATGTTTTAAAATACGTCTGATAACAGAACTACCGGTTTCACTAATGTAGACTAATTCACAAGAACAAATAATTTGGTGTACACTTTGATATAAAAAATGTAGGAAATTAGTCTTTGGGAAAAAAAATAATTTTGAGATTGAGAAATTCGAAAATAATATTGGACTAAAACTTAACTAGCTTGTAAGTAGGAGATTGGATAGTACTGACGATAAGTCTAAAAGGTATATCTTGTTTGTGGATTTTAGAAAGTCCGTATAGACTAGATGGTTTAGAATCTGAGAGAGGAAGTCAACGTTAGGTTTTAGAAAGTAGATTAGAAGATCTGATGATTTCGGTAATGTCGCTTTTAATCTTCGAAGTGAGATTTTGAGTTAAAGGAGCGTACTAATTCTCTGATAGAATCAAATGTATTTTATCAACGTAATCAGTTTGGTCAAAGAACAGTTGTGTTGCCTTGGTCGGCTGGAAGAACGATGATATTGCGGTTCCTGCAAAGGCTTTTCAAAGCTAACTCTTCCTACTTAGAAATTTAAGAACTTTAGATGGTTCAAAAATACTGTAACTTTGAATACGAATGGGATCTGAGATGTGGTCAAATAGATGTATAAAAGACTGCAAAATTTAAATCTTTGGATAGCACCAATTCCTGTTCTGAAGTGAGAGTCAAACTAGATAGATTGACTACGGTTTTTACAAAGCCAGCAGTAGAAGAATTTTTTTGGTTTTTGGATTCCAACAATTCAAACTTTTTGGGATGAATTTCAGTGGCTAGCCGTATTTAATATTCGACTGCTGGTGAGCAATGCTGTCAAAAAAATTCTAATAATTCGAATATTAGTCAAATCGAGATGAAGTTAAAAAAAGTTGTTTCGAAATCGTTCGCACAGGTTGCCTCGGCCGGAATCTACAATATGGGTAGAACGTTTTTTGAGTTTGGACTGTGTTGATGTTGCCAACGTTTACACTATGTTCAGTTTTACTAGGGTGTGAAAAAATCTAAAACTCAAAAAAGTAAACGATAATTTAACAAAAAAAAACTACTACAGAGTTAGGTAATCAACTTGTGAACCAAGCCAGATTCTAAACTTCATAGAAGTGATACCTAGTTTTCCCGCTTTTCTATTTCATTCTTGTTTTTTTTTTACTGTGGAGTAAAAGTTTCTCGTAGACCAACGGTATTCTGTCAGCATGCTCGCATATCACTTTCTTAAAAAACTGGTGTGGTCACCACACGATTGATGAAGGAATGTCTACATCTTTTTTAAGGTTCTGTTGTCATAAAACCATTTTAAAGTGATATGTATAGGTTTATATTGATTTCCTAGCATGCTAAAATTTTTTTCAAAATTTTCTTCTCGATTTTATTAAGATCATATCGACCAACCCTTATATTTGTGCGCCTCGGTATTACTTACCCCTTTAGTAAATCAGAAAAAAATCGTTGCAGGCAGGGTTCGAAACTATATTATATTTGTGAATTCATTTTAAATTACAAGTTAAATATCTGATAATCTGTTAATGTTAGAAATTTTTTATATGAATAAATTGTTAAAAAGAATTAACTAAATAAGAAACTGTAAAAATAATTCGAATAATTTACATACGTACAAAATTATATATGAAAAACCGTTAAAATTAGCGGATACACCCACTTCCGTTTTTTTTATCAGACTCATCTTTGGATAGAACCGAGAGAATATGAAAAGCCAGCTCCATACCAAATTTCAAGTTACTAGGACTTTTGGTTCGAGAGTTATCGTTACACACAAACACACAGACACCGAATTTTTTTTGTCAAAAATACATTTTTCTCATGCAGGAGGCCTTGAAACATAAAATTATGCAATAAAATTTTTTTGAAAAAAAAACTACGATAGCTACTTATATTTTTCTTATAGGAAAGTAAAAATCTCTTCTTGAACTCAGTGATGTCTTAATAGAAGCTTTTCCCGTACTACAGAACCTAGAAGCTTTTCTAATCCATAACTTGTTCTACTTGCTCCTTACTAGTTAGGCTAGGTTACAGTTCATTTTTTTACACTGATAACACATTGCGCGTGCTCAAAACTTCCGTTACGCTTAATTTACAAATAGAAAGTTACATAGCATAACTCACTCACATGTAACGCTCTTCCATTAGCCTTACGTTGCATTAACATTTGTTATGCTATGTTTTTCTTTTGACGCTTGTTACCTAAATTGATATTACGTTATTACAGTATTTCTTTAACTTAGCCCACATAACCACAATATTTTATTCGTAATTAATTTTAATAAGTGTAGCTCAACGTCAGTAATAAAACAAAATGAGGTTATACAATTTAAATACAAGAAAAACACAAAATCGACAGTAAGACGATGGCGCACTGTGTAAAAAAAACTGTAAGCCCACAAGATAGCAAAAATTTAGAAACTTTACTTTCAAGGAACAACAGTTACGTTCATTTAACGTCATTGCTTATTTAAGGCTGTTTCGCTGTTCAAAAACAAAAAAATTAAATATTTAAGTATGGAAAAAACATTATAAATAAGAACTAACAGAGCACTGATAAAAAACATCTGACGCTATAGCCAGTTTAATAGCAAGTAGCAAGCACCTAATCAAGCTTCTTCAAGAAATGGTACTACTATCTATGAAGAATACGCAAGCAAATAGACCGAAGGGTATTCCAGCAAAACTAGTCAAATATGGACCCAAAAAAATTAATATTATTGTTAACTGACATACATATTCCAAAGATATACAAATAAAGAAAACATCGCAACAAGTTTATTTACCGTTCATCTACTTAACTAAAGTTTGATTATTTATATTGAATTAGCTGAAACATTCCCAATAACAATGTGCTTTTGACAAATCAGTTCTTTGCAATATTTGAAATATACTTAAATTTTGCACTGCAACAATGGAGAACAGATGCCATGGCCTGAGAATCTCGTTATGAAACAAAATATCTCTATGTACTCTTGGTTTTGCGGATCCAAGATAAAAAAGATTTTGAATATATGTCAAAAATTTATAAAAGAGTAGGTAAAATTTAATTAAATCAATTATATGTGCGTAGGAGAGACTTTAAAAAATTTGACGTGAAATGAGAGTCAAGTCAAGCCATGCAATGTGCACCAAGAATAATTGGTATATACTTTGTGATAAAAATGAAGGAAGGTATTTGGGAAAAAAAAAATTTTGAGATTGTGATATTGGGAAATAATATTGGACAAAAACTAATAAGAGATTGGATAGCACTGACGAAAAGTCTAAAAGGTAGGATATCATGTTTGTGCATTTTAGAAAGTCCGTATAGACAAGGTGATTTAGAATCTGAGAGAGTAAGTCAACGTTTGGTTTTAGAAGGTGGATTAGAAGATATGATGATTTCGTTCAACTCGTTTTTAATCTTCGAAATGAGAATCAAATGTATTTTTTCAGCGTAAACAGTTTGATCAAAATAACAGTAACGTTATTTTTGTCGACTGAAAGAACGATGATATTGCGGTTTCTGCAAAAACTTTTCAAAACTAACTCTTCTTACTTAGAAATTTAGAAACTTTAGATGGTTCAAAGATATTGCAAGTTTGAATACGAATGGGATCTGAGATGTGGCCAAAAAGATTTATAAGAAACTGCAAAACTTAAATTTTTGGATAACACCAATACCTGTTCTAAAGTGAGAGTCAAACTAGACAGATTGACTACGGTTTTTACGAAGCCAGCAGTAGAAGAAATTTATTGGTTTTTGGAATCCAACAATTTAAACTTTTTGAGATGAATTTTAGCCATATTTGGTATTCGACTGGTGGTGAACAATGTTGTCAAAAAAATTCTAATTTTTCTAATCTTAGTCAAATCAAGATGTAGTTAAAAAAAGTTGTTTCGAAATCGTGTCTAATGTCTAGTTTGCTTTATTTGTTTGCGTTCAACGTTAGACTAGTACGGTGGAGAATGTTTTTAGAAGAACGTGTCTGAACGTGGAACTTGATTTTGAAAAAATCAAGAATTATGTTGTAATCACAACAATGAGTAAGAAAAGTTATAGTTTGACAAGTTTGTGACGGTAGATTTACAAGAGATGTTCTTCCCGTAGAAGTTTGTAATGTAATATCAAAGGCTGCCCCAGCCGGAATCTGAACTATGGATAGAACGTTTTTCGAGTGTGGACTGTGTTGATATTGCAACGTTTACATTATGTTCAGTTTCACTAGGCAGTGAAAAAATCCAAAACTTAAAGAAATAAACGATACTTTAACAAAAAAAAACTACTACAAAGATAGTGATACCTATCTTTCTCACTTTTCGAGCATTTCTATTTAATGCTTGTTTTTTTTTACTGTCAAGTAAAAGTTTCTCTTAGACCAACGGTATTCTGTCAGCATGCTCAGATTCCACTTTCTTAAAAAAAACTGGTGTGGTCATCACACGACTTTCCTATAAGGAATGCTGAAGGAATGTCTACCTATTTTTTTAAGGTTATGTTGTTATAAAACGATTTTATTAAGATCATATCGACTAACCCTTATATTTGCGCGTCTCGACGTTACTTACCCCTTTAGTAAATAAATTTAAAAAACTGTCGCAGGTAGAATTCGAAACTATATTATATTTGTGAATGCATTTTAAATAACTAATTAAATATCTCATAAACTGTTGTTAGAAATTTTTTTATTTGAATAAATTATTAGGAAGAATTATCTCTATAAAAAACTGTAAAAATTATTCGAATAATTTACATACGTTCAAAAATATATAATTAAAACTGTTAAAAATGGCGGATACACCCACTTTCGGTTTCTTTATCAGACCCACCTTTTGATAGAACCGAGAAACTATGAAAAGCCAGTTTTATACCAAATTTTAAGTTACTAGGAGTTTTGGTTCAAGAGTTATCGTTGGTACATCGTTACACACAGGCACCCAAAATTATTTTTAAAAAATACATTTTTCTGATTCAACCATGAAACGTAAAATTATGCAATAAACATTTTTTGAAAAAAATATTGTGATCGCTATACTTTCCTTATAGGACTCTTGTACTTACTGATGTCTTAGTAGAAGCTTTTCCCGTATTTATCCAAAACTACTTATATTTTCAGAAAAAAAGTGCAAGAAATACACTTTAAGAGACGTACACTTTATGACTTTTTACGTTGTCAACAATTTATAAAAGCTTTCTTTATTATAGCCTCACTAAGACGCTGAAAATTTATTTTTAAAAATTAAAATGAATCACTTGTCACTGTTAATGTTAAGACTGGTTGCACAAAGCAAATCAAAAATGTAGCAAGTGATTATTTCTGAAATCGATTGCTACATCACCAATATACCGAATTTCATTGGCTACGTAGCAATTGTTTTGAGAAATAATCACTTGTTACATTTTTGATTTGCTTTGTGCAAACTGCCTTTAGTATAATGTGTAAAGACGCTAAGTAACTATTCGGAAGGAGATGATTGCGAGCGACATTTTTCTGAGCGGTAGTAAAATTTTCTTGCAAATGTCAATACAGTAGTATTTTGTAAAGTCTGATTGCTGACTTATAATAAAAGCAACAACTCTTAAGTAAGTGCATAGTTTCTAATTATAAACTGATTTTTATCAAAGATTCGGCTCACGTTTTTGTAAGTCTTCTTCATATCCACTGAACAAGCAACCAAAACTGATGGTAAGTCATTCTCATTGGTCAACAAGACAAATTTTAAGTTTGTATTTGATTTGTCTACAATTTGAATTAAGGCAAAACATTAAATATTTATTTTAGTGTTCACTGTCTGGGCTTATAACAAGAGATTTTCACGATTACTTCTACCAAAATCGAGATCCAAAAATATTTACTTTTAGGTTACTCCAAATGCCTGGCGAGATGATTCAATTTTGAGCGAGTAAGGAAGAGAAGCTGACCACGAAGTAAATTACTCTGATCATTCAGGCTGTGGTTCAAAGTTTTCTAAATCCGTTTTTGACTTTAGAAGACACTGGTATTAGCAAAGAATCGTTGTAAGGTACTGATCTCAGAACTAGAAAAAATTTAAAGGCTAAAAAATTCGTGACCATAAGATTATCAAAAAGTAATAAAAATAGGTAGGTATCCCAAAAATGAAACTGAAAGTCACCTGTTATTTAGATGCAAGGCGTCATTTCATATAAGTATCAACAGTAAAGATGTCGGAGCAGATTTTTATGCGAATCAGTGGTAATTAAACAGTTTTTTGACGTTGAAAAATTAAGAAAACAAAACATCAGTAACAATTATGGTTTTTTGTGCAACAAAATATTATTTAATGCTTTCTAATGTTACAAAATAGTAAATTGAAATTTAAAGGTAGGTAATTACAAACCGCTTTTTTTATAATTATTCAAAGTCAACACTCGATTTATTACCAAATACGTTTTTGCACACATTCAAGAACAGTAAAATGTTTTTGTTTTTCTGCAATAAAGGTTTTGTTAACCGTTTCTACACATAAATCTTCATTTTCAGTAACGATGCAGTTAAGGTCGGTATTCTTACATTGCCACGATATTCTGATGTTATGATTCATTCCCCACTGCAAAAGTTTTTCTACACATGCACATTGCCACGGGTTTAAGTTTATCCAAATTTCCTTTAACGAATGTTGCATACCGTTTAGGCAATCGTCAGACACGTAGTTCAAAAAATTTTGCGGAATTCTAAAAAAAGATAAATTTGGAACAGTCTTAAAATCAAAGTCGATCGACACTAATCTGTTTTTGCCTAATTCTAACTCGATTAAGTTTTTTAAACCAAGAAACGCATTTTTATTAATATATGAAATTTTGTTGTTGTTTATGAAGATGCTGGACAAGGATGGCAATGTAATAAACGACGCTTTCGGAATGGAAGTTATAGCGTTGTCGTCTATATAAAGATATTTTAAAACAGGTGTGTTGTAAAACCAATCTTGCTTAAACACTTCCAGTTTGTTGTTGTTCAATACAACCGTTTTTAAGTCTTGGAGATTAACAAAAGTGTTCTGCAGCAGCATCTCAAGATCGTTTTGACTCAAATTTATGCTCATCAAAGAAGACAGACTATCAAACGCGTTTGACTCGATCCAATTAATGTGATTGTTGGGTAACTCTAATGATTCCAAGCCTGGTAAATTAAAAAACGCTTCTTCCTTAATTTTACTAATACGGTTGTTGTTGAACACAAGATTGAATCGGTAGGGGATGTTCGAAACCGCATCCTTGTTTAGTGAACCGATGACTTGGTTAAAAACTGCGACATTTGGAAACGTGTGGCGTCCCAACGTTCTGCTTGATATACATCCAGACAAGTTTTGGTAATTCACCGAATTTTCAGTGTAAACTGACACGTAAACGTCGTGGAAAGTTGTTTGCGAACATTGATGCGACAAAAATATACGTACCGAAAGTACCAAGAAAAGTAATGATAATTTCATCGCTACCGCTTGATAGAACACTGATGCAAATACCGAACTGTTAATAGGTCAACTGAGATTGAGTCAAATGTCAAGGGTGGAAGCGTCAACAAAGATTGTGGGTTTTCTACATATTTCGTTCGTTGTACATAAAAAGCTACTTATTCCAATCACTTATCAAGAAACAATTATATTTTATTTAACTTACAATTATAAAAATTTTGAGCGGCACGTAATTAAGAGAGGTTTTGTTTAATTTTATGAGAACCATCATCATAACAAAAAACTAAGGCAACAAAGCTAAATAATGTAATTTTTTTAATGTTCTGCTTCAGTCAATGATTAATGAAAAAAGTGATAAAACTGCGTCACCTATGAAACCAATTATTCTTCTCAAATGAACATCTTCGCAACGGAATTAGTTTCAGAACATCAATATATATACGATCAAAGAATATGTATATTACACTACTTTTGCCACTTGCACTTCCCCCATTGTTTTTTATTTCCTGGTTAGTATTTTTCCTATAAAATTGTTTCTAGATTTTTGGGGTCTTCTCTTTTTTCACTTGCCTATTTTTTCGATTCCTCTTTGTTTAATTTGTCTGTTTTGTTTCATCCTATGTATCCCCATCACGCCTTTCTATGAATTTTTTTACTGGGCTGATCTCTTCTTTCTTTCTCTGGCTGTTTCTTATTCTATCTCTCAGGCAATAGCAACTGTGTACTATTGTTTTATTTATATTCATCTTCGTTTTATTTTTTTTAATTCTTTGATGCTCATCAATATTTTGTTATAGCTCTTCCTCTTTTCTTGCTATTACTATAATATCATCTGTAAATGCACAATCTAGAATGAATGTGAGTTGTAGTTTTCTGTGTTCCACACTTAGCACTTTAATCTTCTAGTGGTACGATTGTATTATTTTGTCTATAAAGATGGTGAACAGTACCAGACTTATAACCCCTTAAAACGTATGGGTTTGATCTCTAGTTTTCGTGAAAGAAAACCCAAAAACTATAGTCAAACTTACCATAATGAAACGTACGACCAACAAAAATTAAGAAATCTATTCTTGTTAGGGTTTAACGATCGTATTTTAAACTGTCTAGAACGTCTAGTCCTCCGTTGTCGAAGTTTTAATGCCAATGCACACAATAAAAGTCCTACAAAACCTAGAGGCATGTTACTTTTGTGATCCGTTTTCTAGTTCGTAACTTGTTCTAGATGCCCCTTTCTGATTAGGGTAAGTTACAGTTTATTTTTTTACGTTGATAACGCATTGGGCGTGCTTAAAACTTTCTTTACGCTAAATTTATAAATAGAAAGTTGCTTAGCATAATTCAATTACATGCAACGCTCACCCATTGGTCTTACGTTGCATTAACGTTTGTTATGCTATGTTTTACTTTCGACGCTTGTTACCTAAATTGATATTACGTTATTACTGTATTTCTCTAACGTAACCCACATTACCACAAGTATTTTATTCGTAATTGATTTGAGTAAGTGTACCTCAACGTAAGCAATAAAAAAGAATGTGGTTATTATACTAATTAAATACACAAAAAATACAATATCGACGGTAACATAAGATGGCGTACTGTGTAAAAAAAACTGTAAGCCTACAAAATAGCAAAAATTTAAACATGTTATTTTCTAGGAACAACAGTTACGTTTATTTAACGTCATTGCTTATTTATGGCTGTTTCGCTGTTCAAAAACAAAAAATTTAAATATTTAAGTATAGAAAAAACATTATAATTAAGAACTAACAGAGCACAGACAAAAAACATCTGACGCTATGGCTAGTTTAATAACAAGTAAGAAACACCTAATCAAGCTTCTTCAAGAAATTGTACTACTATTTTTGAAGAATACAAAAGCGAATAGACCAAAAGGTATTCCAGCAAAACTAATAAAATATGGAGCTGAAAAAATTAATATTATTGTTAACTGACATACCTATTCCAAAGATATACAAATAAAGAAAACATCGCAGAAAACTATAACATCGTTTACCTTTATTACGGAAAATGGAAACATTTTGTGGAAGAAGACCACGGGCCAACTAAAATTAAACAACAAAAAGAGTTTAGAGCAGAGCAAAATGAATTTAATAACAAGGATTTGGTACATCCAAGTTAAAAATTTATTAAACAGTACGTAAAGTTTTTTTTTTGTTTTAGAAATTTATCCATTAACCACAAGTATTTTTTTAATTTAGTCTACAAATGATTTACAGTAAAATATTGTTTTTTTTATAAAGTGTACTATGGCATTGTAGATTGCTTTATTTTTCATATTTACAAGATGTGCTGTGTTGCATGGAAATTGAACATTCTCGTTTGACAATTTTGCTATAAATGCTGTTCTGGTGCTGTTATATTCCATACAGTTAAAAAGTAAATGGTTAATGTCTCCAATTGAGGTGTTGTCACTAGTGATGGAGAATAAGTAACTATTCGTTACTTGAGTACTCGTTACTCGCTAGGATCCGAAGTAACGATTACTCGATAGGCAAAGTATTCGTTACATAGTTACATTCGTACCATTCGATTACAGTATTCACATCTGCAAAATCGGTTCCAGTACCCGTTTGTACTTAGTACACATCATTACTCGTTTTATGAATTGTAATTTTGTAGGGACAATATTGAATACAAAGCGCATAAACGACGCAGTACCTTAACTTTTTAAACACATTATTATACGGATAATAGTGATCTCTGTTGTTCCCTTAGATTTCTTAAATTAAATTCCTTAAATTGTGCAATTTATAAAACCAAAATTATCAACGTTTTGAGGTATAAGTGTACTTATTCGTATTCATACATATACAAATGTTAATTCTGTTATTTTCTGGATAACATCTTTTTCAAAATTTAGCAAAAAACAAAATTTATTATTATCGAAAATTTATAATTTTATACTTTGAAATATTTGTTGAAGCTTTTACATTATATATTGTGTTTATTTTCATTTCTTAAAATTAATTTTATTAAAAGCGTTAATAAATACTAACAATCTAAAGTACATATGTTCTGTTTTGTATTTAAAATGATAAGTTTCTCCGGTATCAGCTACTGTCAAAAATGTTTACATAAATTAGTGTTTTACAACACGTTCTAGTCATTTATGCACATACGTCTAAAGTAATCAAATCCCTATCGCGAAACGATTCAAGGAATTATATTCCGGTACCCGTATTTATTACCACAAAAACATACAGTTGTCAAAGTAGTCATAGTATCCAAAGTAATCAAAGTAATCAAAGTAACGAATTAAAGTAACGAATACAAAATGTATAAGTAACGAATAGTAACGATTACTCAAAAGTAACGAAATTCACCATCACTAGTTGTCACACTTACACTAGTAGTATAGCAATGTATTTTCTACACCAGCTTCAGAATCACCAGACTTGCAGCAAGTCAATTGTAGGCGGAGCGTCAGCGGCGGCCATGTTGTAATGGCGTCACCGCCCAGTTGGAGCGTGTTTGTAGTGTGTATGTAGTTTAGTAGAAGGCGTGTCTAGTGGGGGGCGTGTTTGTATGAAGTTTTATGTAATGTTAATTGTGGTGTTTAATAAGGGTCGTGTATAAAGGTAATTGATAAAGGTAATTAGTATGTATGAATGTAAGTAAATGTTAATTACTGCGGTAAATATTTTAACACAGCGTATAAGCAAACAACATTCTTACACAAATTTTGGTCTGCTGGGAGTAATTAAGCTAAAGTACCTACTTTTAGACTGGTTGCGGCATGTTTACTTGCTCTCGCTCATTCATATATGCATCTCTTTTCGAGGGATGTTTGTATAATTTCAGCTTTCAGACTGGTTGTGACATGTCTAGTTGTTCTCACTTGTTCATATATGCATCTCTTTTTATTCTAAAGAGGGGATTGCAGATGTTTGTATAATTTCAATCAGTTCTAATTGAACGTATCTAACATCAACCTATTGGGTGCGTCTGTGTGTGTTTATTTGTACATTAAATTACATTTTGAGTGAAAAATGAGTGATCAGTTACATAAAGATATAAATACGTTTTTAGAAAAGGCAAAATCTAGAAGTGTTCCATTGCATTTGGATTCGCCTACGACAACAACCATCCCATTTCCACATTGTTTGAATATTGACCATATGGATGACAAATGTGAAGTAGGAGGAGGAGAAGAAAAAAAAAAGAAGAAGGTGATGAGAAAACACGACAAGATGATTCACCCTGGTCAATGTCTACAGAATATAATTCGATTGAAGAAGTTCGTCTTATGAAATATAACAATGCTTCGAATGAAACACTTGTAAATTCAACTTGCTACAGTATCGACTATGATGGCTACAAATACATTGAAATGGGGTATAGCACACATTTACATCTTGATCCTATAATACGAATTTGGTGTGACATAGACAGTGACTTGTGTGGTAATGGTGGTGTATGTAGAAATACCAGATGTAATGTTGTGGTTTGTAATCACTATGATAAAAATAATGTAGTATTAACAGTTGAAGAATGGACTGAATTTATGAAACTTCAATCTTATTTAATGAATGAATTTTTTTCTCATGTCGTAGAAATCATGCCTATTCTTGAGGAGACGAAACCTTTTAACAACAACGATTCTGTTAAAAACATAAGTAAATCCGTTAAATATACCGAAGAAAAGACATTATTGCCGTGGGATCAAAATAAATATTTTTTAAAAACAATTACATTGCTTCGTGATTATCGATCGTGTACTTTGAACAAATACGACATGTACAACATTTTTAATTTAACTACCGTTTGGAATTAATGCAATCACATAAATTAAAAGAATACTATGAGAATATTGTAGAACGCGCGATTAACCAAAAAACTGAAAAAAAAACAAAATTGTAAAAATGGTCTATGATTATGAAGACGAAAAGTGTAAAGAAGAAGAAGAAGAAGAAGAACATATTGACGATGATGATGATGATGATGATGATGATGATGATGATGATGATGATGCAATGAAAAAATTTGAAGCATTTGGACACTTTTTAAATTGTGAAAAGAACATTAATTCTCACAATGTGTTGTGTGTAATGGAAATACTGAATCATCGACCTGGGTATATTACGTCTAGTATTACAGATTATTAGTTTATCATGTTGTAATCTTTATCTATTTTATAAATAGTATGTATATGAAAATAAAAATATATGTGTATGTGTGTATATGTGTCATTTTAATAAATATTAGTAGTTGAGAATTAAAGCATATCAATATTTTGATAGTTGATAGGTGAGTATAAATAGAGGTGTAATCTTAAAAAAATCTTATAATAATGCTAATAACGAAAAAAGTTAAAGTTCGAGCAGCAGCAGCAACAACATTGCTTACAAGAAAAAAAAAATTAATAAAGAGAACGAAAAAGAAGAATACCAAGAGAGGTAGTGACAGTAAATACGCTTATAAACAAACTTCCTATGGAGTTACACATCCCCGGTTACCAATATTGTGGTCCGGAAACAAAACTAGAAAAGCGTTTAGCTCGTGGTGATGCTGGTATCAACCCTTTAGATGCCCACTGTAAAATGCACGATATAAGTTACAACAACAGTAGCGATTTAGATGCAAGACATCATGCCGATAAATTATTACAACAAAAAGCTTGGGAGCGATTCAAAGCAAAGGATGCGAGTGTTGGTGAAAAAGCAGCCACGCTAACAGTAGCTACAGCTATGCGAACTAAACGTACATTAGGTATGGGTATGACAACGCAAACGAAGATAACGTTAAAGAACAGAAAGAAAAAGAAACAATCAGATAAAAAGATATTGCATAAAAAAGCTTTACTACATAGCATTCGTAAAAGTATTAGTGATAAAATACAACGTGATAGCGACAACAACCACCATCATCACAGTACCGATGTTGTCGATGGAAGCGGTATTATTAAAAAAGCATTGAATAAAATGGCTCTCGGTGCAGCTAAATTAGCAGTGCGACGTTTTGGTGGAAAACGTAACATTAGAATACCTCGTATAATACCAATACCTAAGTCTGGTGGAATCTTGCCGTTTCTACTACCAATATTTGCTGGACTTTCAGCAACTGGAGAGTTAGCTGACAAAGCGGCTGGAATAGTTAAGGCAGTCAATGGTACTCGAAGTGCTCGAATAAGTAACGATGAAGCCAATCGTCATAATCGTACAATGGAAGCGATAGCTTTGGGTAAAAAGAGTAGCGGTATATATTTGAGACCATATGGAAAATCAGGCTCGGCCTTATACTTGAAACCATATCTTGGACGAATTTCAAAAAACTAATAAAATTACCCGAAAGACCATTGACCGACATTGATTTGAGAAAATACGCAAACAATGCTCCATACTTTAGAAACGTGTTTATGCGAGATAATTTACCGAAAAGTGGTCCGCATAGAAACGAATCTGCAATTGTAAATTTGTACTTTCTAAATTACCCATTCCTCGCTTTATGCTTTTTTTTGGCAGTAAGACTTTTTTCTTGAGTTATTCTAGCAGTTAAAAGACTGATCAGCATAGGTTAAACGCGCTTATTTACACTAGTCGATGTTAGTTCATTTTAATCAATTGCCATTGTGTAAAGGATTCATTGTCTTTGCATGAACGAAAATGCTCGCTAATGGCCAACCATGGTTATTGATCGATTCGTTTTCGTGCACCAATCAAAATAACAATAATAATATTTTGATATCTGCGTTGTAATAACAATGCGTAAGCATAGTCTAGTCGGTGGCAATTGCTCTGGCAATGGCTTTAGATTACAATAATCGTCAGTGGCCAGTGTCTGTTTCATGGCAATTGTTGTTTTTAAATTTTTGTTTTTTGCATTTTACTTGGTTGCGTTAATCCAGAATTTATTGTCTAAGAAGCTGATATTTTCAGGGTAGCGGGTAAGAACTTTACACGATCTTGGTGTAAATAGTCCTATCACCGGGAGTGGCAACGCTACACGGCGTGATCACTTGTTTTTTTATCTGTCACTACTTAGAGGTATATAAGTCGCAAATCTGTCAAATTCTATACAAATACCTTCTTGTTCTTTTTTTATTCATTTACCCAATAATGGCGGTGCTCTCTAAAGTTACAAAATAAAAATTTGTTATCAACATTCTGTTTTAGCGGGTTCTGTTGGTAACAACCACGTCACCACGGCTAGCTGAAATGTCGGTAAGAGAACGTGGTTGACAATGCTTCAATAGAAAAAAGATAGACGCCACTCTTTATACTAGCAAGATCCATGACTTGGAGACACCAATGGTACGTCTGAATCTGCTATGAAAGAGATTGAGAAAAAAAGACAATCAACGAGAAATAGTAACAAAGTGTATATAATTCTTTCAAACAATAACAATTTCCATTATCACGTTATTACAAGCGATAATACATAGTACCTTACAGGATTTAATAACAAACGAAACAAAACAAATACTGCCGGTTAGATAAACTAACTTCATCAATAATTTTCAATACGACAATACAAAATTTGAATTACCGGTAATTGTTTATATCATGTAATCGCAAACAATATATTAATTAAAAAGAATTAATAACGATCGCTTTAATGAGATCAAATTGGGAAACTTACCTTATCAAAATTCTTTAAAACAGGTAGCTGGATGTCAGCTGCATCCAAAGTGTTATTCTCGAAACTTGCGAAGTATGTAAGCTTACATTTCCAAATCTAACTTTGAATACGTTTCAATTAAGATTATTCGATTGTAATACAGTCAAAGTACTTAATAATTTTATGAAATGCAGCTAAAGGCGGAGTTATAACTACAATTAATAGTAAATTATTAACTATGATCTTCAAATAAAGTAATGTTAGCTGTGAGCTAATACAAGTAGTAATGCATAACAAAATTAATAATGCTTAAGCCTGAATACATATTAGAAAATTAGATCAAGTTACATACTACAGTTACAACAAGATGCAAATTAGAAGTTCAGAAAAATCTTCATTTCAGTGAAATTGCTAAGAACGTAATAGAAATAATCCACAATGAAAATCAAATAAAAAGAAAAATTACTTAAGATTAAGCAGGTTTCTATCAAAATTGAACCAAATACAGCAATCTTAAATCAGAAAATGACAAATGGCCACCGGCGCAACCTTCCCCTGTAAGTATTAAATAAGTCCAAATTATACAACCAGTGGAGTTTGCGTACCAGTGAGGTAGTCAGAATTTTATTAAATTACAAAAATATGAAATGTATGTACGAAAACACGTAACAAACTAGCTAACGATCTCCAAGATAAATTTTCCGTGAACGCGCAAAAACCGCACACATAAAGAATGCTAATCTTTACAGTGCAGTCAGACACTTAGTTTAGGGGAAGGAAAACCTCGATGTCAAATTGCTTAAAGCTTTTCTAAAAGTAGTAGACGTATAGGTTTTATCTAAAAACCAAAAAATCTTATAGGGAAGCTTCGGAATAAGGTCGGAAACGTATTGTAACGCAAAAGTTAACCAAGTTTTATCTTTTGTAGTGCATTTGATATGTACGACCAATAAAAATTAAGAATTCTATTAATGATAAATCCATCTAATCTACCGATTATAACGGATGTCAGTCTTGTATATTCATAGAAGTAATTTGAATCAATCGTTTTCATTTGTAAGAAATAATTTAATCGAGTCTTTATTCTCCTGTTGCGGTTTAACGATCGTGTTTTATACTGTCTAAGACGTCTAGTTCTCCGTTGTCAGAGTTTTAATCCTAATGCACACAATAAAAATCATACACAACATAAAAGCATGTTACTTTTGTAATCTATTTTTTAAATCATAACTTGTTCTAGATGTTCTTTACTAGTTAGGTTAGGTTACATTTTTTTATCCTCATAACAAATTGCGCGTGTTCGTTACGCTTAATTTATAAATAGAATTTGCTTTCGTACAGTAGAGTACCGTTTGCAGTATGTCAACGCTTACGTCGACGTCAAACTATAAATCCTACTTATCTTTCGTTGAGAGTTTCATTACATAACTTACTCATATATTCTTATGTCGCATTAAAGTTCGTTATGCTATGCTTTACTTTCGACGCTTGTTACCTAAATTACTATTACACTATTAAAGTACTTCCCTAACCTAACCCACATAATAACAAGTATTTGATTTGTAATGAACTTTAGTAACTGGACTTTAACGTCAGTAACAAAAAAATGAGGTTATATAAACTAAATACAAGAAAAATTAGAGATTGTGTTACGTGCATAAATTTAAATAATGCATTACCCTGTATATCAATTTAATTAAAAATTACTTTGATATTTCTTGACGCCATCTATCGGGTTCGTTGGTCACTTTGTATTGCGCAGACGACATCCGGTGTCTTCTCCGACATTTTAACTTTAACATTGTACCTGGTAATATCTAGGGTTGCGTGAGTGAAAGTTCGTTCTCTAAATTCATCCACGTGTTAGGGACACGATGGAAATTATGTAGTTTCCTTAATTAACTAATTTACTCCCGCAGCGTAAGTGATTTTATTTCTTTCTGTAATTAAAGGTAATTTTTATGTCTTTTTGGTTAGCCGCCATGTGCCACCTCATAACTAAGGGCATTCTGGTTATAATTTAAAGCCCATCAGGGAAAGTTTGTGATTTCGTTGCGATCGTGGGGGTGTTCGCATCGTCACCGGCTATTCTTACCACCATCCGGCCCATGAATTCTATCCGATACCGAAAGACGAGAGATAACCCTCGATGAGTATTGTGTTGGAACGATTCTAAATATTTATAAGGCCTACTGTTGGAATTAATTAAATCATAGACAAGGGTATAACAGCATCCGACGTTCGGTTTGTGTTATGTGTACATTTTAAAATTTAAGTAATGACTTTGTAGATTTGGATTTCGTGAGCTATTAGGTTGACACGGATTGTGATTAAAATTTCTTACAGGATAGGTGTCGCAGGAAGTACTTCCTCCGCACAAAAGGTACGCCTGTATTTGGTGGTAAGTGTTTTTATAAATTTTCTTTCGTCGTCAACGAGGTTACTCACGAAACTTACAATAATCATAACTTCGTACTGATTATCGTAATTGTACTATAATTAGTTAGTAAATTTGCTTATACTACGTATGCTGTTTATGCTTATTTATTGTGATAATTTAATGTTAATGCTATACTAATTATTTTGCCTTATTGTCGTTAATGCCATATTACTAATTATGTAAACGATATTTACTGTGAACTATTCGTCGCCATGTTCTTCACTTATGTCATGTAAGTTGCCTATCCTACTGTGATTCGATGTTGTATATTCTCACTAGTATTTACTTAAATGTGGCTATTTAACTTCGACTATATTTAGATAGATAAGATATAGATAGATTTGATCGAGTAATTAAAGTGCAATTGTTATTAACGATTTAGTTTTCTCTTTTATTCGTTTCTTTCAGCAGTTACGAACTTAACATCTTGTTACAAGTGATACCATTCTGTGGTGAGCAAGCAGAACTGACTTTGGATAGGCTCTGGCGCCCTTAATTATCTTTTCAATCTTCTCTAGGAACCCTACCCTCTCTCCGACTATTGAGAGTTGGCCGTGCAGGTTCGTAACCAGCAAAAGCTTGTAACAATTGTTGGTAAAACGATATAGCGTACTGTGTAAAAAACTGTAAACCCATAGAATAAGCACAAATATAGCGCTATTACTTTCAGCGAACAACAGTTACGTTTAATTAACGTCAGTGGTTATTTATAATTGTTTTGAAGAATGCTCAAAAATAAAAAAAATCTCGTTATGAAACAAAATATATCTATGTACTCTTCGTTTTGCGAATGTCTAAATTCAAGATAAACAAGATTTGGAATGTACAAGTCAAAAATTTAGAAAATAGTAGGTAAAGTTTTATAAGATTAATTATGTGTGCGTAGAAGAGGCTTTAAAAGATCTGACGTTAAATAACAGTCAAGTGATGAAGCCATGCAATGTGCACACATATCTGACAACAAAAATAACCTACTCAGAAAAAAATTGAGCCACGAAGTACTAAAGAAGAAAAGAGATAAGTACTAAGATTAGAGCGTCTCCCGGATACAACCTTGTTAAGGTTGCAACCAATGTGGCCAACGTTTCGCTTACTTTTGTAAAGAGTACATCAGAGCGTACAAGAAATCGAAATTATAGGTTTAAAACAGTTGTCACAATTGAAGTTATTGTGGTTTATGGTGTTTTTTAAGCTTTCTCGGACTTTTCGATTAAAGAAAAATGAAGATTTTGCAACAAACGCAGCCTTATCAAAATCTATATTGTGACCTGTAGTAAAAAAAAACAGCAGACTTAGAAGTTTTTTCTTTATACGATTATGTTTTGAAATACGTCTGATGACGGAACTACCAGTTTCACCAATGTAGACTAATTTACATGAACCAAGAATTTGGTATACACTTTGATATAAAAAATGTAGAAAATTGGTCTTTGGAAAAAGAAGAATTTTGAGATTGTAAAATTGGGAAATAATATTAGACAGAAACTTAACTAGCTTGTAAGTAAGAGATTGGATAGTACTGACGATAAGTTTAAAAGGTATATATATATATTGTTTGAGTACTTTAGAAACTCCGTATAGACAAAGTGGTTTAAAATCTGAGAGAGTAAGTCAACGTTTAGTTTTAGAAAGATTAGAATATTTAATGATTTTGTTAACTTCGCTTTTAATCTTTGAAATAAGATTTTGAGTTAAAGGAATCAAATGTGTTTTTTGATGTGGCCAAAAAGATTTATAAAAGACTGCAAAATTTAAATCTTTGGATAGCACCAATTCCTGTTTTGAAGTGACAGTCAAACTAGATAGATTGACTACGGTTTTTACGCAGCGAGCAGTAAAAGAAACTTTCCCGTTTTTGGATTCCAACAATTGAAACTTTATGTGATGAACTTCAGTGGTTAATCGTATTCGGTATTCAATTGCTGGTGAGTAATGTAAATTCTAATCATTCGAGTGTTAGTCAAATCGAAATGAAGTTAAAAAAAGTTGTTTTGAAATCTCTCGTCTAGTTTGCATAATCTGTTTGCGGATCAACGCTAGACTAGTACGCTGGAAAATATTTTTAGAAGAACGTGTATGAACGTGGAATTTCATTTTGAAAAATTTAAGAATGATGTTGTGGTCACTACAACGACTAAGAAAAGTTAAAGTGCACAAAAGTTTGACAAGTTTGTGACGGAGGTTTTAGAAGACATGTTCTTCCCGTAAAAGTTTGTAATGTATTCGCAAAGGTTGCCCCGGCCGGAATCTACACATGGATAGAACGTTTTTTGAGTTTGGACTGTGTTGATGTTGCCAACTTTTACATTATGTTCAGTTTCACTAGGGAGTGAAAAAATCCAAAACTTAAAGAAGTAACCGGTAATTTAACAAAAAAAAAACTACTACACTTTCTTAAAAAACTTGTGTGGTCACCAGACGATTTTTCTATTAGGAATGATGAAGGAATGTCTACATATTTTTTTAAGGTTATGTTGTCATAAAACCATTTTGAAGTGATATCTACACGTTTGCATTGATTTTTAGCATGCTATAATTTTTTTGAAAATTTTCTCTTCGATTTTATTAAGATCATATCGACTAACTCTCAATAATAATTACCCCTTTAGTAAATCGCAGACAGGATTTGAAACTATATTATATTTGTGAATTCATGTTAAATTACAAATTAAATATCTGAGAAGTTGTTAATGTTAGAAATTTTTTTGTTCGAATAAATTGTTAGGAAGAATTGTCTCTATAAAAAACTGTAATGTCATAATTCGAATAATTTACATACGTACAAAATTATATAAGAAAAACTGTTAAAAATGGCTTTTTTACCGAAATCGAGGTTCAAAAATACTTACTTTTATATTACTCCAAATGCATTCAATTATGAGTAAGTAAGAGAGTGAAGCTGCCGATGAAGTGTATTGAATCTTTTGATGATTCAGGCTGTACTTCATAATTTTCTAAATCTGTTTTTGTTTTCATTGGTCAACAAGATAACTTTCAGGCTTGTATTTGATATGTCTATTATTTAAATTAGGGCAACACATTAAATATTTATTTTAGTGACTCATAACAATAGATTTTTACGCTTACTTCTACCGAAATCGAGATTCGACAATTTTTACTTTTAGGTTACTCCAAATACCAGGAGAGATCATTCAGTTTTGAGTGAGTAAAAAGGGGAAGCTGCCCACGAAGTAAATTAAATCAGCTGATCATTCAGGCTGTGGTTCAAAGTTTTCTAAATCCGTTTTTGACTTTAGAGTATAGGCTTTGAAGACACTGGTATGAGCAAAGATTCGTTGTAAGGTACTGATCTCAGAACTAGAAAAAATTTAAAGACTAAAAAATTCGTGTTATTTATATGCAAGGCGTCATTTCACTTAAGTATCAGCTGTAACGATGTCGAAGCCGTTTTTTTATGCGAACCACTGGTAATTAAACAGTTTTTTGACGTTGAAAAATTAAGAAAACAAAATATCAGTAACAGTCATGTTTTTTGTGCAACAAAATATTATTTAATGCTTTCTAATGTTATAAAATAATAAATTGAAATTTAAAAGTAGGTAATTACAAACCACTTTTTTACAATTCACTACAGACGACAACACCCGACCCAATTATAATTTTGACATTAGGTTTTTGCACATTTAAGAACAGTAAAATGTTTTTGTTTTTCGGCAATAAAGGTTTTGTTAACCGTTTCTACACATAAATTTGCATTTTCAGTAACGATGCAGCTAAGGTCGATATTCTTACATTGCCACGATATTGTGATGTTATGATTCATTCCCCACTGCAAAAGTTTTTCTAAACACGCACATTGCCACGGGTTTAAGTTTATCCTAATTTCCTTTAACGAATGTTGCATACCGTTTAGGCAATCGTCAGACACGTAGTTCAAAAAATTTTGCGGAATTCTAAAAAAAGATAAATTTGGAACAGTCTTAAAATCGAAGTCGATCGACACTAATCTGTTTTTGCCTAATTCTAACACGATTAAGTTTTTTAAACCAAGAAACGCATTTTTATTAATATATGAAATTTTGTTGTTGTTTATGAAGATGCTGGACAAGGATGGCAATGTAATAAACGACGCTTTCGGAATGGAAGTTATAGCGTTGTCGTCTATATAAAGATATTTTAAAACAGGTGTGTTGTAAAACCAATCTTGCTTAAACACTTCCAGTTTGTTGTTGTTCAATACAACCGTTTTTAAGTCTTGGAGATTAACAAAAGTGTTCTGCAGCAGCATCTCAAGATCGTTTTGACTCAAATTTATGCTCATCAAAGAAGACAGACTATCAAACGCGTTTGACTCGATCCAATTAATGTGATTGTTGGGTAACTCTAATGATTCCAAGCCTGGTAAATTAAAAAACGCTTCTTCCTTAATTTTACTAATACGGTTGTTGTTGAACACAAGATTGAATCGGTAGGGGATGTTCGAAACCGCATCCTTGTTTAGTGAACCGATGACTTGGTTTAAAACTGCGACATTTGGAAACGTGTGGCGTCCCAACGTTCTGCTTGATATACATCCAGACAAGTTTTGGTAATTCACCGAATTTTCAGTGTAAACTGACACGTAAACGTCGTGGAAAGTTGTTTGCGAACATTGATGCGACAAAAATATACGTACCGAAAGTACCAAGAAAAGTAATGATAATTTCATCGCTACCGCTTGATAGAACACTGATGCAAATACCGAACTGTTAATAGGTCAACTGAGATTGAGTCAAATGTCAAGGGTGGAAGCGTCAACAAAGATTGTGGGTTTTCTACATATTTCGTTCGTACATAAAAAGCTACTTATTCCAATCACTTATCAAGAAACAATTATATTTTATTTAACTTACAATTATAAAAATTTTGAGCGGCACGTAATTAAGAGAGGTTTTGTTTAATTTTATGAGAACCATCATCATAACAAAAAACTAAGGCAACAAAGCTAAATAATGTAATTTTTTTAATGTTCTGCTTCAGTCAATGATTAATGAAAAAAGTGATAAAACTGCGTCACCTATGAAACCAATTATTCTTCTCAAATGAACATCTTCGCAACGGAATTAGTTTCAGAACATCAATATATATACGATCAAAGAATATGTATATTACACTACTTTTGCCACTTGCACTTCCCCCATTGTTTTTTATTTCCTGGTTAGTATTTTTCCTATAAAATTGTTTCTAGATTTTTGGGGTCTTCTCTTTTTTCACTTGCCTATTTTTTCGATTCCTCTTTGTTTAATTTGTCTGTTTTGTTTCATCCTATGTATCCCCATCACGCCTTTCTATGAATTTTTTTACTGGGCTGATCTCTTCTTTCTTTCTCTGGCTGCTTCTTATTCTATCTCTCAGGCAATAGCAATTGCGTACTATTGTTTTATTTATATTCATCTTCGTTTTATTTTTTGTTAATTCTTTGTTGCACATCAACGTTTTGTTATAGCTTTTCCTCTCTTCTTGCTATTACTATAATATCATCTGTAAATGTACAATCTAGAATGAATGTGAGTTGTAGTTTTCTGTGTTCCACACTTAGCACTTTAATTTTTTAGTGGCACGATTGTATTATTTTGTCTATAAAGATGGTGAACAGTACCAGACTCATAACCTCTTAAAACGTATGGGTTTGATCTCTAGTTTTCGTGAAAGAAAACCCAAAAACTATAGTCAAACTTACCATAATGAAACGTACGACCAACAAAAATTAAGAAATCTATTATTGTTAGGGTTTAACGATCGTATTTTAAACTGTCTAGAACGTCTAGTCCTCCGTTGTCGAAGTTTTAATGCCAATGCACACAATGAAAGTCCTACAAAACCTAGAGGCATGTTACTTTTGTGATCCGTTTTCTAGTTCGTAACTTGTTCTAGATGCTCCTTTCTGGTTAGGGTAGGTTACAGTTTATTTTTTTACATTGATAACGCATTGGGCGTACTTAAAACTTTCTTTACGCTAAATTTATAAATAGAAAGTTGCTTAGCATAACTCAATTACATGCAACGCTCACCCATTGGTCTTACGTCACATTAACGTTTGTTGTGCTACGTTTTACTTTCGGCGCTTGTTACCTAAATTGATATTACGTTATTACCGCATTTGTCTAACGTAACCCACATAACCACAAGTATTTTATTCGTAATTGATTTGAGTAAGTGTACCTCAACGTAAGCAATAAAAAAGAATGTAGTTATTATACTAGTTAAATACAAAAAAAATACAAAATCGACGGTAACATAAGATAGCGTACTGTGTAAAAAAACTGTAAGCCTACAAAATAGCAAAAATTTAAACATTATTATTATTTTCTAGGAACAACAGTTACGTTTATTTAACGTCATTTCTTATTTATGGCTGTTTCGCTGTTCAAAAACAAAAAATTTAGATATTCAAGTATGGAAAAAACATTATAATTAAGAACTAACAGAGCACAGACAAAAAACATCTGACGCTATGGCTAGTTTAATAACAAGTAAGAAACACCTAATCAAGCTTTTTCAAGAAATGGTACTACTATTTTTGAAGAATACAAAAGCGAATAGACCAAAAGGTATTCCAGCAAAACTAATAAAATATGGAGCTGAAAAAATTAATATTATTGTTAACCGACATACCTATTCCAAAGATATACAAATAAAGAAAACATCGCAGAAAACTATAACATCGTTAACCTTTATTACGGAAAATGGAAACATTTTGTGGAAGAAGACCACGAGTCAACTAAAATTAAACAACAAAAAGAGTTTAGAGCAGAGCAAAATAAATTTAATAACAAAGATTTGGTATATACAAGTTAAAAATTTATAAAATAGTACGTAAAGTTTAATAAAACTAATTCTATATGCGTAAGAGAAGCTTTAAAAAATCTAAATGCCACGCTATGTGCACAAATATCTAGAGACAAAAATAACCAACTTGGAAAGAAAAAAAAAGAATCAAGCCACGAATTACCAAACAAGATTAGAACGTCTTCCGGGTAAGGCCTTGTTAAAATTGCGACCAAAATGGCCAACGTTTCGTTATCTTTTGTAAAAAACACATCAGAGTGTAAACGTAATCAAACAATTTAACAAACAACCGCGAGCCAAAAAGGGGATAGTTTAAAACCGTTGTCACAATTAAAGTTATTGTGGTTTATGTTGTTTTCTATGCTTTTTCAGACTTTTCGATTGAAGACGTATGAAGATTTTGTAATAAACGAAGCGTTATCGAAATCTATATTATGAACTGTATAAAAAAAACAGCAGACTTAAAAATCTATTCTTTATACGATTATGTTTTGAAATACCTCTGATGACAAAGCTATCAGTTTCACCAATGTAGACTAATTCACATGAACAAAGAATTTGGTATACACTTTGTGATAAAATGTAGGAAATTCGTCTTTGGGAGAAGAAAGAATTTCGAGATTGAAAAATTTGTAGAAGTTTGAATAGTACTGAAAATCTAAAATGTATATCTTGTTTGTGGACTTTAGAAAGTACGTATATACAAGGTATATCTGAGAGAGTAAGTCAACGTTTGGTTTCAGAAAGTCGATTAGAAGATCTGATGATTTCGTTAATCTCGCGTTTAATCTTTGAAGTGAGATTTCGGGTTAATGGAGCGTACGTATCCTCTGACAAAAGTATTTTCTTAAAGTAATCAGTTTGGTTCAAAATAACAGTAGCATTTCCTTTGTCGGCTGGAAGAACGACGATATTGCGGTTCCTACAAATACTTTGCAAAACTAACTCTTCCGATAGACTTTTTTTTTACTATGAAGTAAAAATTTATCGAAGACCAACGGTATCCTACCAGCATGCTCGCATTCCACTTTTTTTAAAAATATCTTCTTGAATTTGATGTATTGATAGAACCGTTTCTAGTATTTCTTTTAAACTGCTTCTAAATTTTGAGGAAAAAATGTAAGTGCAAGAAATCCATTTGAAGAGACACGTTACATTTCATGATTTTTTGCGCTGTCAACAACTTTCTTTATTTTAGCTTCACCAAGACAACTTTCAAGCTTGTACTTGATGAGTCTGCAATTTGAATTAGAGCAGAACATTAAAAATTTATTTTAGTTTTGATTGCCTGGACCTATAAAAAGAAGTTTTTCCGCCTTCTACCGAAATCGAGATCCAAAAATATTTACTTTTAGGTTACTTCAAACGCTTGACGAAATTATTCAATTTTGAATGAGTAAAAAAGTGAAGCTGCCGATGAACTGAATTTAATCATTTGATGATTTAGACTGTGTTTCAAAGTTTTCCAAATTCGTTTTTGACTCTAGAGTGTAGATTTTTGAAGACACTGGTATTAGCAAAGATTCGTTGTAAGGTACTGATCTTAGATCTAGAAGGAATTTAAAAACTAAAACATTCGTGATCATAATATCAAAATGTAATAAAAATAGGTAGGAGTACAGTTATCTCAAAAAGATGGAACGAAATTCAGCTTCTATTTAGATTCAGGACGTCGCGTCGGCGTCGTTCAAATAAGGATCAGAAGGAGCCAATTTTCATGCGGATCAGCGATAATTAAATAGTTTAATAATTGAAGAATTGAAGAAACAAAATATTAGTAATAGTTATATGCTTTTTTGTGCAACAAAATATTATGTAATGGTTTATATAAAATAAATTAAATTACCTGATATTCTTAACCACTATAATTCCCTGCAATAACCAAGCGAAAATTCAAAACTTCTTTGAATAATTTATTTTCAAAATTTAAAAATTTCTTCCCATTAAAATAAATCATCATACCTGTTGCCAAAGATTTTTATTTTGATTAATAAATACAAGTTAAACGGAAATTTAAAAGTAGGTAATACCATTGTACTTACAAACCACTTTTTTTTACAAGAAACCAAAGACAACACCCGACCTATCTTTAAATTCTACTACTTATGTCTTCGTACACATTCAGAAACAGTAAAATGTTTTTGTCTTTCAGCAATAAAGTCTTTATTAACCGTTTCTACACACGAATCTTCATTTTCAGTAACGATGCAACTAAGATCAGTATTCTTACATTGCCACGATACTGTGATGTTATGACTCATTCCCCACTGCAAAAGTTTTTCTAAACACGCACATTGCCACGGGTTTAAATATATCCAAACCAGCGTTAACGAATGTTTCATACCGTTTAGGGAATCGTCAGACACGTAATTCAAAAAATTTTGCTGAATTCCAAAAAAAGATAAATTTGGAACAGTCTTAAAATTAAAGTCAATCGACACCAATCTGTTTTTGCCTAATTCTAACTCGATTAAATTTTTTAAACCAAGAAACGCATTTTTATTGATGTATGAGATTTTGTTGTTGTTTATGGAGATGCCGTACAAGGATGGCAATGTAATAAACGACGCTTTCGGAATGGAAGTTATAGCGTTGTCGTTTATAAAAATATATTTTAAAATAGGTGTGTTGTAAAACCAATCTTGCTTAAACACTTCCAATTTGTTGTTGTCCAAACTGACAATGGTTAAGTTTGGGAGATTAACAAAAGTGTTCTGCAGCAGCATCTCAAGATCGTTGTGTTCTAAATTTATGGCATCCAAAGAAGGTAAACCATCGAACGCGTTGGATTCGATCCAATTAATGTGATTGTGGTGTAACTCTAATGATTCCAAACCTGGTAAATTAAAAAACGCTTCTTCCTTGATTTTGCTAATATTGTTGTTGTTGATTGCTAGTCCGAATTGGTCGGGGATGTTGGAAACGGCGTCCTTGTTTAGTGACGGTACGACTTGCTTTGTAACTTTGATATTTTTAAGCTTCTGGTATGTCAACGTTGTGCTTGATATGCATCCAGACACGATTTGGTAATTTTCCGAATTTTTATTTTGAACTAACACGTAAACGTCGTGAAAAGTTGTTTGCGAACATTGATGGGAGAAAAATGTACGTACTGAAAGTAGTAACAAAAGTAATGATAATTTCATCGTTACTGCTTGATAGAACACTGATGCAAATACTGAACTGTTAATGGGTCAACTGAGAGTGAGTCAAATGTCAAGGGTGGGAGCGTCAACAAAGATTGTGGGTTTTCTAGATATTTACAACCGGTTTTTTGTACATAAAAAGTTACTTATTCCAATCAATTATCAATAAACAATTACACTTTGTATAACTTACCATTATAAAAACTTTAAACGGCAAGTAAAAAAGTTAAGTGACGTTTTGTTTAATTTTATGAGAACCATCATCATAACAAAAAACTAAGACATTTTTTGTAATTAATACGCAAAGCTAGGTAATGTAATAGTGTATTAAAGAACTAGTTTCATCAGGGCTCATTTTAGCGCACGAGACCAAAGTTTAGAAAACCGTCCTATGAAAGGTTTTCTTTATACTATTTTTTCTAATTTGGAAATTATATGTAAAAATAAATTTAAATTATGTTATTTACTTTTATTTTATTGGTTAGGGAAAAATTTTTTTTAATAATAAGTCTAACCATCGACCTGGCAACATCGGAAAGCTAAGCTTTCCGTTGTTGCCAGGTCGATGAGTCTAACTATCCAACATGTCAAATTTGAAATGGCAACATTTTAAATTTGTCATGTTGGATAGTTAGATTGCTGTATTTAATTGTCAAATATTAGTATTGCCAATGTAGCAAAACTATAGTTCAGGTGCTACAAACTGTTACTTTAGACAACGCAAACGAGTTCTTTAAACGACTTGTTAGAATACCAAAATAGAAAATAATTAATAATTTATTTTGCTCTAGTCAATAGCTAATAAAAAAGTTGTTCCATGTTTTTTGTGGTCTTCCCTTGCCTACTTTTCTCAATTCTTATATTTGTTTAACTTGTCTATTTTGTTCCATGCTATGCAGGTGGCCTCACTACGCTGTCACCCTTCTATGAAATTTGTTACTGGGTTGATCTTTAATTCTTCCATTATCTAGCTGCTTTTTATTTTATCTCTCGAGGTGACCCATTTTGCTCTTCTCAAGTATTTCATTTCCGCAGCTTCCAATCTTGTATTTTTTTTTTGTGTCAGTACCCACAATTCGCATCCATAGATCATGATGGGTCTAAAAATTGTTTTGTACACAGTGAGTCTAGTTTTTTGTGACATCTCTCTTTTGTTTATAAAGTTTGCATTCATTGCATAATATAGTTTATCACATTTATATATCCGTTCTGTTATAACTATTTCTTGTGTTTTACTATCATCAAAGTACATCCTAAGTACTTAATTTTTCGGACCTGTTCAATCTGCTCTCTATTTATCTTTAAGAGATCCTTCCCAATGGCCATTACTTGCGTTTTAAGTATATTCATCTTCATTCCATTCTTCGTTCCGTATCAATGTTTCGTTATAGCTCTTCCTATCTTCCTATCATTAATATATCATAAGTGAACGCACAGTCTTGATACGCTCGTATTATTTCATCTATAAAAATGGTGAATAGTACTAGACACATTACTCCTCCTTGTCTCCGCCCTTCGTTTGTAACAAACTCTTCTGATGCTCTGTTATTGCTTATCACGTAATGCCTTGTCTTTTGGTATAAACTTTTAATGACTCTCTTTACTTTTGGGGTTACTCTTCTGTTGTTGAAACTTGCATATTCTCACTCTAGGTGTTCTATCGAAAGCTTTTTCGAGGTCTATAAATGCAAAGAAGGGTTTCTCATTATACTAGAGTGTTTTTGTAATTATTTAACTGTAACTATGTGGCTTTTACTCTTACGGAAACCGCTCTGATAATGTTGATTCTATTACAGCTGATCTTCAACAGCGTTATGCCTCTATAGTTATGATATTGAGACAATCTCCCCTATTTCCCAGTCTTTTAGTATTTTTTCTTCTTTCCATATTTTTATTAAACGTTTTTAAGAGACTTAATTCTTTGTTCTCCCATTTTTTTAACACAACGCTTGTAATTCTATGATATTCTAGCAAATTTCTATTTTTGATTTTTTTTAATGCTGTTACAATCTTCTGTATGTGCCCTTTCTTCATTAATCATAACTTGGGTCTGTGAAAGTTCCTGAAAGTATTGCCTCCATCTGTTCGTTACTTCGATTGCTTTTACCAATAATCTTTCATTTTTATCTTTTAATGCTATGCTCTCTGTTATTTTTCCTATCTTTAGGTTTTTTTAAATCTTGTAAAATATTTTTTGGGTTTATTTACTGATATTTTTTAATTTTTCTTTCGCTTCTTTCATTACAAACTGATAAGCTGGTAAAACTGGTTAATTTATTGGGAAAATTTCTATGATGACGTTACGTCACTTGCGTTGAAGATATCGAAACCTTCGAACATTGAATAAAATTCTAACCGTACTGAAGAACCCACTTATTGCAATAATATAATTAATTTGAGGAAATCTTGGCGCATTTGATTTGTTTTTATTATTCGTATGAACCAAGAAAAAATTACTTGTGATAACACCGTATGTACGGTTTTGTTTGTTTTAGAGAATTTTATTAAGAATTTCCGAAAAGGTCACTAGCTAGTCGCATTCTTCAAAGGAAATATTATACTTCCTATTTTAATTTTTTGTATTTTTGTGGTCAGTCAATTGCAGGATCAACTGAACGTACATAATAGGTAGCTATCACAATTAACTATACAATCGTTGTGCTGTGTGTCACATATTATTAGACGGTGCGTTTTGGTTCTCTGAATTTGCATATTTGTGTTTTTCTATGTGTTCTCTATGCACTTCTGTCCGTGATAAGATAAATATACTCGTTGTTACAACTTCTGTCTTGTCATTTGTTCTACTACAGCTTTGGGTAGATTGAAACGGTGTTTCCCATCCTAATATTTCATCGTTTTGGCCCCTTTTTAACTTATTTGATAATTTAGCATTACAAAGCTTACGACCCAACCTCCAAATCTAACTGAGTTAGTCACTGCCTTATTACGTTATAAGATAAGTATCGTAACACCCCTTAACTCTAATATTTCACTGTATCTCTAATTTCTACTTTTAACCTCTCGTGTGTATGTGTATATTTTTTATCTTAAAAAATAGGTTTGTTATAATTAAGTTGTTTAGGGAACAGTATTCTATTAGTCTATTTCTGTTATTCCTTTTATTTTTATCAAATTATCTACTGTCGAAGTGGCCTGCTACGAACATATTTTTCCTTTGGTCGTTTCAGTTGCAATTATCATTATTCTTTGTTTTTCTTGTACTTATAATTCTACAGTGAGGATTCTTTCCGACCACCCTTGAAACCTAAAACGCAAACATGTCGAAAAAATTGGAGCTACAAATCCAAGAAACGTGTTGTTAAGGACTATTGGTAACAATTAATATACATAACATCTATTCTTCATCTACTATTAAGTGTAGAGGGTTGATAACACATACCTAAATACATCGCTCTTACAAATAATATAACTAAATAATTTCAAATAGAACATAAACTAAAGTAAGAATTTCATTTCTAGTACCAGGCAATTTTTAAAACATCCGATACCACGTGGGGTAAACTTTCAACTAATATTTTGGTAATGTTTTGAATGGTCTCCTTATTTCGTTGTGATCGAATTGCCTATTCTCCTTTGCATATGTGCTATGTTCTACCAACTGTTTTTCTAATTTAAGAAGAAACAACTCTTATCCAAATTCTGGGCATTCTATGCTGGTTGAAGCTTTACTCACATAATAAAAGCATTTACTGCCACCACATTTATAAAGCCCATAAAAACGGTAATTTTTTTGACTGTCTATTACCGGTATACTACGCCACCATTTTGTCAAAGTTGTCAACTGTGCCCTTAATAGAATTATAGTCTATAATCATTTCTCGTTTTTTTGTGATTTTTCTCTGAAATAGTACCCTTACGATGTTCTAAAGACAACACGATTAAATTTCTGTTCTGTTTTGATATACGATTTCCGGCGTGGCAGTAAAGAAATTTCAGACAAAGTTGCACAAACCACTTTGTAAAATTTTAACACGTCCAACCGTGTTTTCTAATTACCAAATTTCTTAGAAGTTACATATTCTATCAAACAAATTTTGGTTAGACCATGGTACTTAATGTTCAATAAACAATGTAAAAAAATAAAACCCAAATATAATGTCTTAAATACAACTAATACACAAAATAAGATAGCTTAGGGTTATGATTCTCCTCACCCGGTACTAGGAAGGCCAGAATCTATGCTAAGATTAGAACGTCTTCCGGGTTCGAAACGTGTTGATGTTGTAACCGAAGCTGCCAACGTTTCGCCCGTTTTCGTAAAGCGCTTGATCAGGGCGTGAAAAAAATTGAAAGCTTAAAGAAGTAAACGATAATGTAACAAAGAATTAGTACAGAGTTAGGTAACCAGCTTGTTAATCAAGCCACATTCAACTGTATAAAAGTGACTTAAACACAAAAACATTCACAAGTATACTTAGACTCAAAATACCCGAAAACTAAAATCTATCATTATTTATGGCATTTGTAAACAACTTCCTACGAGTTGAGGACGTAAGAGCTTTCAGGGGAGCAGAATTTGGTACAGACTATTACTTGATAAAAGCTAAGGTTATGTTTTCAATCTGCAAGAAAACGCTACTGCAGTAATATACAATGGTGAAACAATAAGAATTGAGACCAAGAAATACAATCTGCAGGGATTAACAAAAAATTCCACAAAGTATTTGTAGAAAGTCCGATTAGCAAAGAACTTAGGTAAAGCATCGTTTTCTTCAACGGGTTTAATGTACGAAGAAGTCTGGAATGGAATGCTGAAAACAACGGATTATCAATGAGAAGAAAAAATTGTACCAGCGTTGGTTATCGACCCGTAACATCATTGACTGCGATGCGTATGCACTAAAAAATAAAGAAGTTAAAAAGGAAGTCGCTAAGCTGAAAAATCAGACTTAGCAAAGAAGTGCGATCGCGTCGACATGTTTTTGGGATCTACTCGGTCTAAAGAGGCGTGGGGAGTAATAAAAGTAAAGAACGTACTTCACTAAAAATGATACCCGCACAAGAATGGATAAGTCATTATGAACAGTTGCTGACTGAAAACAGACCCAAATTTGCAAATGCAACTAACATACCAAGTTTAGTTAAAGACGACCTCTCGATTAAAGAAAAAGAAGAAATTACATTAGACAAAGTTAAGCGAACTGTTCATGGAATGATAAGCGGGTAAGCTGCTGGACCGGGCAGCATCCAAACCGAGTTGATTAAATGCACTCCAGAAATACTGTTCGAAATGTTGACCTATATATACAATCAATACTTACGAGGTAAAGATACGCCAGAGGAATAGGATACAGCTCATATCAGTAAATTGTATAAAAAAGGCGAAGGTTATGAACTCGTTGAGTAGGATCGAACAAAAAGTACTTGACATGGAGGAACAAAATGGATTTTGACCCAGACGTTCTTGTACAGATGGTGTATTTTGTATAGGACAAGTGATCACTAAAAATCTTTCACATAATAAAGAAACTCATTTGGTGTTCATCGAGATAACAAAAGCATACCACAGCATACCACTAAGTACACTATGGAGCACTATGGAATCACATTAGTAAGGCGTGTATTCGAGCAGTACGACAGTTCTACGATAATATGACAAGCGCCATAAAGATCAGAGCACGAGTGACAAACGAATTCAGTATTACGAAGAGTTTTAGACAAGGGTGTTGTATAGCGCCCACCTTATTTAAAATGTACTTAAATAGAGAATATAGAAAGCTGGAAACGAAAATGGGCGCCGTTAGGAATACCGATTGGTGATGACAAAATTTACACCCTCCTATTTGCAGACGAGCAGGTGATAGTAGCGGACGACAGAGACGGCATAGACTACATGTTGAGGTAAGTGCACGAATCATGCACAGAGTGGGGGCTATCTATCAATGCAGAAAAAAAACCGAATATCTGGTGGTCGAAGGAGATTCTGGAGACTTGCAACTGGACGACAGTATTACCTCTAACACTGAGAAATATAAATATCTGGGAGTACGAGATTAAAGCTAGAGTGGGACAAGCCAGGGCAGTTACTAAGCATCTTAATAGCGTGCTCTGGGACAACACGATAACGAAAACTACCAAAATAAAATTATATAAAGCGATAGTTGAAAGCATATAACTACGTATAGAGCAGAGCTGTTGAGGCTAAACGACTGCGATGGTATGGGCATCTCGATAAGATAACGGTAGAGCGGTGCACAGTGCATCGAGCTTAACCCAAAAAAAAAATAATTTCAACTCGTTGGAAACCAAAGTAGGCGTTGATAAGACAATTAAGTGCGCTGTCATGACGACCAATTCTAACAATGTCTTCCGTTTCGATTGACTTGTCACGAGCTGTCAATTTCTCAATTTAAAGTTGCGTCTATAATCATTATATGATTTCCAACTATTGTTACTTGAGAAAGTTGATCAAAAGTGAAAAAGAGAATGGAGAACATAGATCAAGGTATGTACTTTGAAATATTTGGTTTTGTATGCCTCTGGCTCATTTTTTTTTCTGCATGTTCTATAGATTTCAAAATCAGTTACCAAACTTCACGGAAGGTTAAAAACATGTCATATCATTTCGTAGTTGTAGCTTTTTATTACTGCCTAATGAATGAACATTATTACCAAGTAGAGTTCATTTGCTTCTGATCGCGATTCATCTTATTATGAAATTTTTTGCAGAGCGAGTCAAATCGATAAAGTTGATCTATTGGATATATGGTATCAGAGCAAAAAATCAAACAAAACTTTGGTCGTGTTCGAGAAAATGTATTTCCTCCTAGCGCTGGGTGAATGTTCTGGCGATTTTCGTAAATAACTGATGACAACTAGCCCGCTGTTCTGTCCTAACATGAATAATAAATGGAAAGAGGTTAGTCGAAGCAGAAAAAGAATTCTGGAACGTCACGAGGCTTGGCTACGGCAACAAGTACGATATTCATCCACTGAAATAAGCAAACCCGGACCAAAACGTCCACGTGGAAGACCCATGAAGCCTTTTAGTGAAGCTTCACTCAAGACAAAAAAAGGCGGTTAGCAGAACTCGCAGCTAGCAGGACATTTGATAAGTAGCAATTCGCCGCCGAAATGACTTGTGGCACAACAGAGATCAAAGCTGAAACTTCTTCACTAACTCCTTCTCAAATTCTAGCTTTGTATTTAGATCTAAATTTGTCAAAAAATAAATACAAAGTGTTTAGGTCTGTAGTAAACGCTATTCGCCTAAACTGCTTTCCAAGTCTCTATAAATTGAAACAAGTCAAAAATGCCTTTATGCCATTATCTGCTTCAGTTACTAAAACCTCAGCTGAAGTGAGTCTGCAGGAACTTCTTTACCTACTCATCGACTCAAACTGATGTGTAAATGTGGCTTCGACGGTAGCTCTGGTCACAGCCAATACAAACAAAACTTTACAGATGTTTCCAGAACTGAAGAGTATCTGTTCTTGGTAGCATTAGTATCTTTGAAGTTGGTTAACCTAGACACTGGAGAAAACGCGTGGGTCAATGCAAGACCATCATCGACACTCTACTGCAGGCATATAAAATGTATATTTCAAAAAGAACATTCAGAACTATGTATGATTTGTAGTGCTAATCCAAAGGATATGAACACAAAGAAAATGTTGAGTAGAGTAACTCATGCAGAAAACTATAGCTTTGGTTTGTCTACCCCACATTGTTAGATTAAGTTTTTCGAATGCCTTTTGCATATAACCTATAGGTTACCCATCAAATCCTGGCAAGTAAAAGGTAATAAAAATAAGGAAATCATAAAACATGAATAAGAAAAGAATTCAAACTAACTTCAAATCGAAAATTAGTGTCTTAGTGGACAAACCCAAGCCAGGATATGGCTCGACTAATGATGGTAACACTGCAAGAAGATTCTTCTTAAATCCTGTTCTTAGCTCAGAGATTACTGGAATCGAGAAGGAACTAATTACTAAGTTTTCCATTATTCTAAGAGTGTTGTCAAGCGGTTTTACTATAGATGTGGAATAATTTAAAATGTTGTTAGACGAAACGAGGGAGTTATATATCAGTCTATTTGGTTGATACCTACATGCCTAGTAGTGTCCATAAGGTGTGAAATAATTAGTGCATTTTCTTTGCCAATTTGACAATTGTCCGAAGATACAAGGAGGCAAGGAAAAACCGATTATCTCTTACCCGTAAATGCTCGAGGATGTACTTGAACAAGGACCTGATGACCATATTGATATTGACTTCTGAACCTCTCATATCAAACCAAAGAAGGATCACTACTAAAAAAGAAAAAAAATCAGAAACGTTTATTAAAAAGAAGAAAAGAGTTCCTATAGACCTATGTCTTATAATAAAATAAAAAGTTATAGAAGATTGAAGAACACACAATTATGTTAGGTTCCACAAATAATTTATGTGGATATACGACGTACGTTTCGCTAAATCACTGTGCTTCATCAAGTACAAGTATTAGAAATGAACTTGTACTTGAAGAAGCTACAGTCATTTATAGAAACGTACGTCAAAGGCCGAAATAAGTAATTTGTAGAATCCAACATAATTGTGTATTTTTCATCCATTTAGGCGTTTCTACCCATCAGGTATTAGCCACATCTACCTTAAAGTTAGGGATGTTCAAAAAGTGATGATAGGTGGCGCCCCCTACAAATGAGAGTCATACAAACAATAAATTCGAATTTCGCGCCTTGAAAACCCTCAGATACCAATTTTAATATAAATTCATTTCGAAAATTATTTATAAAAAAAAACAAAAATAAAATAAAATTTCAACACCCTGTATTGCAAGAACGAAGTATTTCTGGAACTTTTTTCTTCTTTTCTAACAGGAAAACTCATTCATTTTTTTTTGCAATGGTAATAAAACACGAATGAATATTTTTTTTAGATTTTGATTCTAGTATGGTTTAAACTACTCACTCTGTATATTGAGTTATACCACGTTATACCTCATCAAAAAAAACGGACATTCTTCGTTAGTCTTCGGTGCGTAGAAGGATGCGGCAAATTGTGCTGATTAGTTTATAATACCGCCAAAATAAAATGAAATTATATCTTAATAATTTTTTTTATGTACACCATTTACCGTAAAAAATTTTCAATATGTCCTTTGGTAAAACTTTTTTGTCTAAAATTATATCTATTTACCTTTAATAATAATTATTATTCCATGACGTTAAATTATTGTTAAATTATTTTATTATTGTTATGTCTAAAATAATTTATCTTTTTTTACAAATTGTCTTTTGCGTAAAATACACAATAGATTAAAATGATAACTACACATATTCGATTTCTGTCGTAGTAGTAAATAAATTGCCATCTTCAGATTATTGATTGCCGAGAAAAATGTTATGTCACGTTTACAAAATGACCAATATGAAAAAGTATGTATATCGCTTTCATGAATTTTGTATGAACTAAATTGATGCGTTGAGCGTTTAAATTTTTGTGTTGAATTTATAACAGAATGATGCATTGACAACGATAGCAGCGTATACAAATAATTTTGTATCAAAATATTTTCATTAACGTGACACTCGGATGTCAATAAATTGGTACCAATGCTGATTGGGAAGCCATGGCTCAAAGGGATTTAAACGTCGGAGACTGGAATGACCGACGAGGCTGAAGAAAAGGATGCGAGAAGTAGGCTTAAGTTCTTCTCAGCATCTTTATCTTTATCAAAATTCAAATGGTGTGAAGAAAATCTAAGTTTGAAATCTAACAAAAGACCTCTAAAAATTTAGAAAATCAAGTCGACAACTGTAGAAGTTCAAAGAATATATTTATAGCAGTTAAAATTATAAAAAAATAAAAATATACAGAAACAGTAAAAACCGCGCTGATTAAGTAAAGCAAAACGGGGAATTCTAAAGCAATTTATATCGCATTTTAAAATGAAGCACTAAAATGATTATCAACCCAAAGTGAACTTAGCTAACCTTTATAAATACGAAGATATTAAGTTCAAAATCCGCAGTTTAGTTACGTAGCATCATGTCGAAGTTAATAATAATAATTGTCGCAATATTTCTAGGCAATTTTGCGCATTGCCAAGAGTGTTCAGACATCACCTTCCATCATCACTCAATCAAAATCGAAGAAAAAAACAAAAAAAGTTTTCAAACGGTGACAGGATGTATTACGTCATACAATATAGCGTACACAAACTTAGAAAAAATTGTCGTTTTTGGTCAAAGTATACCGATAATTAAAAAAAGTGCTGTGGCTAATATACCAGATTGGTTTCAGTTAGCTTTGACAAACAACAGCATAACAAAAATTAATAGTCACGCTTTTGTAAACATAAACGCACATTCAATTGCTGTGGATTGCAATGGAATCAAATGGATCGAATGTTATGCATTTGCAAACCTGCCATCTTTGGAGGTAATCGACTTAGAACGAAATCGTTTAGCGTTTTTGCCGGAAAAGACGTTTTTTAATCTACCTAATTTGACTATGGTTAGTTTTAGTCACAACCACTTAGAATTCTTTGATCAAAAATGGTTTTACCAAACACCAAATTTGGAAGATTTGTTTTTGGATAACAACGAGTTGTGGAATATCCCAAAAGAGGCGTTTTCTACTTTACCGAAACTCAAACGCTTAACAATGGAAAATAATTTTATAGAACGCATACACAAAGACGCCTTTTTCGGAGTGAACAATTTAATAGAACTGTACTTAAGTAACAATAGAATCAAGAAATTAGATGTCGATTTTACCAAGTTTAATAGTTTGAGTTTTTTAGGTGTAGATAGAAACTTTTTGACTTACTTGTCTTTGCATACTTTACGATTGATTAAAAGCACTTTGAAAAGTATGTTTATACATGCGAATCCTTGGCAGTGTTCGTGTTTAAAAAAAATGTTAGAGTGGGGAAACGATAATGAAATTTCGGTGTTTTGGGAATGCAGAAATGAGAGTCTTACGTGTGTGGTTCCCGAACACGATCCAGAAAAATGTAGTGAGCGACCTGACAGTGATTTTAATAGTGACATTCGACAAAACTTTAACCGCGATTGCGTAAAAATTACTTATTCATAAAGCTTGTTGTTTTTGTATTTTATAAATACATGTGTACTTAAACATTTATTTTTTAATAATTGCAGAAACGCCAATAATCGTAGAAAAAAATATCTCGTAGCAATAATACCACGTCAAAACATTTCTGTTAATCTTATGCTTAAATAGATTAATAACTGTGGCAGTTTGTACACTGTAGTTGTTGAAACCGTACAAAAGTATTCCCAGTGGTGATGAGTCTGTAAAAAACAAAGCAGCTAGTCACTAGTCTTTGTTAACAATTTTTGCAATTACGTAAACTTCTCCTAATTATTACAATTAAGAGATATTGAAAATATCGTAATGAAACCAGCGATTATGTGGAAATATGCTACAAATACTGTAAAATACGGCAGCATAAAACAAAAAATAATAACAGGTGGGGACTACAAAAAAGAAGACGTCGAATGGATCGTGAAAAAAAAATTTAACAATACTTAACCAAAGGAATACGTCCATCTTTGAAAACACAAGAGCAAAATTACAAATGTATAAGAATGAGAGAACTTTAGTCAAGGCAACGGGAAGCAAAAGACAATACCAACAGTCTTTAAAAAAAATCGTCTGAAAAAAGAACTTCAAATTGGTGCAAAAAAAGTAGCTGAAAAATATTTTTATAAATTTTGACACGTTTTATAAGCTGTACATAACAAAGATTCTTAATGTTAATTTATATTTAACGATTACTTAAAGACCATTAAATTAAAACCCGCAAACGTGTTACACTTATTTTAACATTTTTGAAGCATTTTTTTTTTGTTAAATTGATACACCACATTAAATATTTGAAACTAGTTTACGTTTTTGTACGTACCAACGGTACCAAAAACTGTGTTTTCTAAGAAATAAAATTGGATGACAATTAGAAGAACTAGCTTTTAGTTTTCACACATGCCTAAAACTAGTAATAAAAAAACTATTTATAAAATAATAAACATAAAATTGTTTACAAATTTAGATTTAATTCATCATTAATTAATTAAGCATACTTTAACGCTTTAAATTACATTTAATTAAATGTCAAAGATTTGTCATTTCAAATTTTTGAATAAATTTGAACCTGTTGCGTAATAACTCGTTAGCATCGCGATTGCTGTTTTTTTTTCTTCTACAGTGACATTACCCAAATTATTTTCTCTTTCTTATTTTCTATTTGTTATCTTGAACTTTGTTTAATTTTTTTTTCGTACTAACAATCTATGTTCTACATTATTTTTTGTTCGGTGGTATATTTACAGGGTGTCCCACTTAAGCGTATTTCCGCGATAGCTCTCTTATTAATAAAAATATCTAAAAATTATCTTAAAATAAGTTTTATCAAATCAAGTCTCCAAAGGGTTTCTCATAACCCAACTTCATGTTTTCAGATGAAGTGATACACTTTTTGCATTTGCATTTTTGGATTTCTTAGTAAAAATAAAGGTCGGTTTAATAAACCTTCTTTATACTTAAAACCGTTGGTTTTCAAAATAATCCGAGTAAACTGCTTATTAATTTAAAAAAAAATGTTTTTAAAAATAAGTAGTCTCGTTTTTTCTTTATTTGAGTGTACACAAACGCTTTTTTCTTTAAAACTTTAATATTTTTATCATTTTTCTTATTTATGGTTTAAATATATATGACGCACTAAATATCTAATAAAGTTCAAAGTAGTATTGCCGTTATAACGACGCACAATGCCAAGACAACAAACGGAACATAAAACGTATTGTAGAGAACCAAAAAATGACAAATGATAATGAAGTTTGTGAATCAAATCGGGATAAACTGTAAACTTTTTTTTGTATACAATATTTTAACTAAAATTAAATTAAAATTGGTCTTACAGAAAAAGTATTTTACAGAATTAGCCCATATTGTTTTGATAAATGCATCTTTACATAATAAACTTTAAAAGTGAAGACTTTAAAGAACCAAAGAGAAAACATTTGGAGCAGCATAAATGTAGAAAAATTTCTAATGAAAAGTACAGAAAGAAAGAAAAAAACATTTACTCAGTACGTTAGCTTTTATTCCATTTGTTTAAAACTTCAATGTTTAAAAACTAAATTTTTTAAATTTTATTCGTTAAATAAAAAAGTTTTTTTAACTAAAAACTTCAAACGAAATAATAAAATTGCGTTTTCTCTGTTTTTTTTTATTGTTTTATTTTAAAATTTCTTATAATACATTTTGAATGATTTGTTAAGAAAAAAATATAATCAAACTTCTGTTTTCTCCACATCTCTATTTTGAGTTTTTTAGTCATTTGGAACAATAGAAACGAAACTGAGATCCTGTACAAAACATTAATTTACAATAACGCCGCACTGCCTCTTAACATTGCATATCTATTATCGCTCAACAATAAAAATATTTTTGAAATAATATGTAACTTTTTATATAAGATAAATCAAACGATATAAAACAAACGAAACAAAGTTGTACAGACCATCTGTGGCAAATGAACTTGTTTTCATGCCAAAAAAAAAAAATATCTTCGGGTATTTATTTTTATAAAAAAAAAAATATTTGCTCTAATTTAGGTTCTATAAAATAAATTACAATTAATTCATTTTAAAAACTGTAATCTATAACTTTTTGGGTTTCTTCACTCTTTTTCTTTCAAACTTATTCAAATTGACAAAACTGATTTTTTATTTTCTAAAACTTTTTTAAAAATTTTTTTATAAAAATTTTCGAATCGATAGAAAAAATTGCCTATTTTTATTTCTTAATCTTTTATGTTAATTTAGTCACTAAAAGTATTCAAAATCAATAAAAAGTGAATGCAAATAAAATTGTAGTACAATTATTTAAGAGTAACGCATTGATAATAAACGGGGGTCATACTTTTTTAATAATTTTATATCATTTTTTTGTATTTATAATCGTTTAATAATTTATTCTTTTTTAATTTTGTTAAATTAATGTTTGTGATTTGTATTCATAATAAAAAATTATTAATTTGGAAAAGATTTTGTACTGAAAAACAAGTAGTCTCGTTTTTTTCTTTATTTGAGTGTACACAAACGTTTTTTTGTATACAATGCTTTAACTAAAATTAAATTAAAATTGGTATTGCAGAAAAAGTATTTTACAGAATTAGCCCATATTGTTTTGATAAATGCATCTTTACATAATAAACTTTAAAAGTGAAGACTTTAAAGAACCAACGAGAAAACATTTGGAGCAGCATAAATGTAGAAAAATTTCTAATGAAAAGTACAGAAAGAAAGAAAAAACATTTACTCAGTATGTTAGCTTTTATTCCATTTTTTTAAAACTTCAATGTTTAAAAACTAATTTTTTTAAATTTTATTCGTTAAATAAAAAAGTTTTTTTAACTAAAAACTTCAAACGAAATAATAAAATTGCGTTTTCTCTGTTTTTTTATTCTTTTATTTTAAAATTTCTTATAATACATTTTGAATAATTTTTTAAGAAAAAAATATAATCAGACTTCTGTTTTTTTTGAGTTTTTTTGTCATTAAAATATCTTCGGGTATTTATTTTTATTTAAAAAAAATTTATTTACTCTATTTTAGGTTCTATAAAATTAATTACAATTAATTCATTTTAAAAACAGTAACCTATAACTTTTTGGGTTTCTTCACTTTTTTTCTTTCAAACTTATTTAATTGACAAAAATTCTTTATTTTCTAAAGCCTTTTTTTTTTAATTTTTGTATAAAAATTTTCGAATCGATAGAAAAAATTGCCTATTTTTACTTCTTCATTTTTTATGTTTAGTCACCAAAAGTATTGAAAATCAACAAAAAGTAAATGCAAATAAAATTGTAGTACAATTATTTAAGTCTAATGCATTGATAATAAACGGGGGTCATACTTTTTAATAATTTTATATTATTTCTTAGTATTTATAATGGTTTAATTATTTATTCTTTTTTAATTTTGTTAAACTAATGTTTGTGATTTGTATTCATAATAAAAAGTTATTAATTTGAAAAAGATTTTGCACTTAAAAACAAGTAGTCTCGTTTTCTCTTTATTTGAGTGCACCCAAACGCTTTTTTCTTTAAAATTTTAATATTTTTTTATTTTATAGATTAAATATATATGACGAACTTAATAAAGAAATGATAGAAGAAAAATAATAAGGTTTGTAAGTCAAATCGGGATAAACTGTAAACTTTTTTTTGTATACAATGCTTTAAAATTAAATTAAAATTGATCTTACGGTTAAAGTATTTTATAGAATTAGCTCATATTGTTTTGATAAATGCTTCTTTACAAACTGATTGTTTGTTTCTAAAAAAAAATTTAAAAATTTGTAAAATAAAAACGTGAACCAAAGAGAAAACATTTGGAGCAGCATAATTGCAGAAAAATTTCTAATAAAAAGTACAGAAAGATAGAAAAAAGTTTTTTTTTTAAATTTTGTTAAATTAATGCTTGTGATGAGTATTCATAATAAAAAAAATATTAATTTGAAAAAAAATTTGTTCTTAAAAACAAGTAGGCTCGTTTTTTCTTTATTTAAGTGTACACAAACACTTTTTTCTTTAAAACTGAATTATTTTTATCATTTGTGTTATTGATAGTTTATATATATATATGACGCACTAAATATCTAAAAAAATTTTTTTTAACTAGTATTGCCGTTATAACGACACGAAATGCCAAGACAACAAATGGAACATAAAACGTATTGTAGAGATCTACGACATGATTTTTTTAAAAATTTTAACTAAAAACTTCAAACGAAAAAATAAAAAAGCATTTTCTCTGTTTTTAAATTTTAAATTAAAATTTCTTATAATACTTTTTGAATAATTTGTTAAGCAAAAAATATAATCAGTAACTTCTGTTTGCTCCACATTCTTGTTTTGAATTTTGTAGTCATTAAAATATTTTGTTATTTATTTTTATTTAAAATTAATTTATTCGCTTTATTTTACGTTGTATAAAATAAATTACAATTAAGTCATTTTAGAAAATTGTAATCTATAACTTTTTGGATTTTTCCAACTTTTTTTTACAAACTTTTTTAATTGACAAATTTGATTCTTTATTTTCTAAAAACTTTTTTTTAAATTTTTGTATAAAAATTTTCAAATCTATAGAAAAAATTGTCTATTTTCATTTCTTAATTTTTTATTTTTAGTTTAGTTAAAAATCAACAAAAAATAAATGCAAATGAAATGGTAATATAATTATTCGAGTGTAATTTATCGATAATAAACAGGAGTCATGATTTTTAGCAATTTTATATTATTTCTTAGGATTTATAATGGTTCAAAAATATTTTAGTAAATTTTGATTAATTAATATTTGTGATTCATATTCAAAAAGTTATTAATTAAGAAAAAATTGTATTTTCTTTATTTAAGTGTACACAAACCTTTTTTTTTAACTTTAATATTTTTATTATTTGTATTACTTATGGTCTAAATATATATAACGCACTAAATATCTAAAAATTTCTCATTTTTAAGTATTGCCGTTATAACAACGCGAAATGCTCTACAAATTGAACATGAAACGTACTATAAAAAACCAAAAAATTATAGAAAAAACATTTTATGAGTCAAATCGCGATCAAATTTAAACTTCTTTTCTATACAATGTTTTAACTAAAATTAAATCAAAATTGATCTCGCATAAAAAGAACAAAAGTTAACAAAGATTAAATGCACAATTGTTTGTGCAAATTAATTATGATAAACTATTAAAGTCTAATACATTGATAAGAAATGGAAGGCGCATTTTTCTAGAATTTATAACCGTTACATTATTTATTTTTTTTAAATTTTGTTAAATAGGTAAATGATTGTGGTGTTCTTAATAAAAAATTATTAATTTCAAAACATGTTTGTGCCTAAAAACCAGTAGTGTCCCGTTTTTCGTGATTTGAGTGTACATAAACGTTTTTTTAAAGATTTTTAGTGTATTTATTAAATCAAAAAATTATAGGACCAAATCGCAATCCTATTTAAACCTCTTTTGTATATACAATGCTTTAAGTAAAATTAAATTAATGTTTTTATTTAAAGAAAAATATTGTTACGATGATACAGTATTTAAGAATATGGTTTTTGTGGTGAAAGACGATGTCAATGTCAATATGTTTCTGAAAAAGTTCACAAATGTCTTACTTCAGAAGCACGTATCATAGAAAGTGACTTTTTAGAAGTGGTAATTTATTTACTTTTGTTTTCTAAATTATCCTGGTCACAACTGCTTAGAATTATTAAAATTATGCTTAAACACTATTCAAATTTATTTATGTGACCTTCTGTTTTAGCAATTAAACATAAATATTATCAAAAAATGCTTAAAGATTTGGTGACTCTAAAGAGATTTTTTAGTGTCTTTCTAATTGCATTTTTACTGTACTTAAACTTATAAAAAATTGCCTCAGAAACTAACCCAAATAATTAAAGAAAAATAAACAAATACAAACAAGTAACCGTAAATGGTTTTAAGCAAAACGGTGTCGTTGCTTAACAAAAACATATTTGTGGTTTTTTATATTAAACAATTAATAACCTCAATTATATTTGGCATTTGCATTAAACTAACACTAACAAAAGAATTTAAAAAAAAAACTTACATTGGCCAATCGAGCTTCGTGAACCAATACGAGAGCACCAAAAACCGCCATTAATAATCCAAACAAAATTTGCGAAATTCCCAAATACAAAAGCGAATTATACAAGTCTTGTAATTTATTAACCGTCTTCTTTTGTACAACTTCAGTTTTCACAGACTTAATAGAAGAATTGGGCGATTCCTGCGGCGTTTTACAAATTAATTGTTCCGTCGATAATTTAGTCGAAATAGTTAAATTATTATCCGGCACTTCACTTTTTTTTACGTTCTCTACCTTCTCCTCTTGTTTTTTACCAAGAACAACACCAACTTTATTTTCGCTCATTTTTATATCTTTATAAAATTTTAAAGTACAAGTAAAAGTGATTTAAAAAAGAAGAACATTTAAACAACTAAGTTCCCACATTATATAATTTAACACAATTGTTATATAAACGAGCGAATCTTATTGTTATTGTTTATCTTTAGCGTTATTAATCGTGTTTATTTTGATTTTGCCGGCTTAACAGCGTCGATGTTCCCGTAAAACTACTCGAATTAAAATATCTTATACCGAGAGTTCTCCTCCTAAAGCTGGTGAAAGCTGATGAAGAAGTGAATTATCGGGGACATCGTAATATCTAGTAATTTTTTAAAGCAATCACGCTAATTCCAAAACGATGGATTTCTATAAGAATTTGTAATATTATTATAATTCACCGTATCATTAACTAATCTTCTTTAACTGTTATTAATTTTCATATCATAAAGGGATTATGTAGAAAGTTAAAAAATACCAATATTAAATCACGCAGCGTAAAACTACAAGCATTAATAAAAAGAGAAATTGACGCTTGTAATTGTAGATAATTTTTTATAATAAATTAGCGTCGCTTTTCAGAGTTTTGAAAATACTTTAGTTTTCGATTTTTGTAACTAATGGAGTATGCAATTTGCATGACAAATTGTTGTGTTGGTTGCATAACCTATATAAAAGATGAACAAAAATGGTTTTAGTTTCTATTGTAAATTTAAATTTTATTATTGGGACTATGTATTAAAATTATTACTTTACTTAAATTGCTATTTTATTGTTTCAGTTATATCACAGTGAGCTGACGTCTAACACATCTCGTATGTAGTATTGATATTGGAATATGGAATTTGACAAGCTGCACAACCTTAGAGAGAAGAATTTGAAATGTTATTGGATACTGGCAGACTTTTTTCCGACGAAGAAAAAACGAGAGCCAGAGAGCTGTATCAGAAAGTAGTAAGTTGTAGTTTGTAGTTGCCAAAAAGTCACCGCCGACGCGCACGCATGCTGACATCAAAAATAATCTGTAGCAAGCTTCTTAAGATGATATATACATTTGATAACCGTTCTTGACTTATGATCGACCTTAAATCATATTTTATTAGCTTTAACTTATAGAAGAATCTTTCTGCAGCAGCAACAGATACTGGTAAAGTAAGAAAAATACGAATAGCAACTGTTAAGTTTGGATATACTGCAATTAAATCATTATAAAACATAAACTGTAAAATCTTAAATAAACTTGATTATAAGCGACTTTCGGCTTAGACCGCGTCGTAGTTAAACACCTAGACTTAGGCTTGGTCTTAGTCTCTTCTTGATAGCCAAAACAAGAAGTAGATCTTGGCCTTTGCCGTATTGTCGTTCGCGAACTCAAACAAAATGACGTTTCGCAAGACATTGCAGCTTACATGTTCATCTTTCCGTTACCGCTTGACTGACTTCGTTATTACTCGGAGTAAGTGTTTGTATCCTTTTCAAGAAGGTTGATCTTTGTCTTAGAGGATACTGGTAGCCAAGATTTGCTGAGTCTTAAACCGTCTTCTCGGTTCATACTACATAGATGTTTTTCTATTTCCACAGCTTCTCGGATTAGTCTGAGAAAGTAGAAAGGAGCTCTAGCAAACACTTTAGTTTGGTCAAAGTTCTGCATGTGTTCTTGGTTCCACACGTGTTCTGCCGCTGCTGAATTAGTAACTCTGCGGTGTTTGCAGTCAGCCATATGTTCTTTTACTCTAACTTCAATAGAACGTCCCGTCTGTCCTATATAACTTGATCCACAGAAACAAGGAATTTTGTAAACTCCGACATGTTTTAGAGCCCCTTCTTTGTCTTTAGCAGATGTAAACTAACTGTTCAGGGTATTCTTAGTCGTAAAGACAGTTTTAATATTATGTTTTTTAGCACCCTGCTTATTTTATTTGTCGAACCCATACAGTATAGTAAATAAGCGGTGCTAGTAGGAAGTGATAAGTCTTCTTTGACTTTTGGATTTGTTGCTCTTTTCCATGCGTTTTGGATCTCTTTGAACCCGTACAACCCTTCGACCGATAGTGAGCACCATCAATTTACCAACCCAATCGTTAGCACGTTATCTAGCTGCAAAACTCTTGCCGTTGATAGAAAATACAGAAACTCACATTAAAGATTCTACAGACTTTGTAGAGAAAGTTAAGAACTTGAGTATAACAAAAGAAGATATCCTAGTCATCTTTGACGTGGTATCTCTTTTTACTAAAGTCCCGGTCGACGAAGCGTTGTTTTGGCTCAAGGAGAGAATTACTGAAGAAGAAGTTCTACTCATCGAACTCTGCCTTAAAAACACTTATTTCAGTTATAACGACAACTTGTTTAAACAAGTAGAAGGAGCGGCCATATTATAGCCAATATTTACATGGAATATTTTGAAACTGAAAATATGAAAAATGTTAAGTTAAAACCAAAGACTTGGTTCAGATATGTTGATGATACGTTTGTTGTATCGCCTCATGGCAAAGATAAACTAAATCAGTTCTTGCAACATCTAAACTCTGCACATAATAGCATTAAATTTATTATGGAGTTAGAACATAATAGCAGTCTAGCCTTTCTTTATGTACTGGTGATAAAGCAAGATAACGGAAAATTTGGGCATTCCGTTTATAGAAAGAAAACGCACACACTAATAGATACTTAAACGCCAAATCTCACCACCATCCAGTACAGAAGAATACTGTTTTGCATACTTTAGCCAAAAGAGCTATACATGTGTCAGATAATGAAAATCTACAAAAGGAAAAGGAAACACTGTTGGAGTCCCTACAACAAAATAGATACGGGTTCAAAGAGAGTCTAAACGTATGGAAAAGAGCAATAAATCCAAAAGTTAAAGAAAACTTATCAGCTCCTAGTAGCACCGCTTATTTACCATACTGTATGGCTGTTTAGGCCGCTTACTTATATTTTTTGAGTTAATTCTGTAAGCCACTGCGTGGTAATGCGCGCATACTAACTCGCGCAGAACAGAATTGCAAGAAGGTATGTAACCGTTATTTTATATCGCATTATTTAAAAAGTTATCGTTGTAACTGAGATGTTGGGTGTTCTTTCTAATTAAAAAAGGGTAACAATTATTTACGTTTAAACATGGTCCTAACGAGACGGATAAGAAAATATTCTTCGTTGAATGGATTGTTCCCCTTAGTGTTTTAAAATCGTTTTGTTATAAAGAAAGTGCCTCCATTATTCTATTTCTTTGTATCGACGCAATGGTAATGTATACATGTTTATACTAAAATACGACACTTTCGGTTGATGCTTAATACTTATATTTGTTACTATTGCGATTCAAAGTAAAATAGCTGAACATTTTAGAATTGGTACTTGTTTGTTCATTGTTTCAGTTGCAATCATATTTGTTTTGCATTATTATTACTTATTTACTTATTTTTGACACGTGCATATACGTAACTTGTTTATTATGGACCCAATCAGGAAACGAGGTCAGATCAAAGCTAAATTAACACGTTTTGAGACATATTTAAATTCAATAAATGCAGATGATAATTTGTTATCGCAAGCTGAAGTTGCGCGTTTGAGTTTGCAATTGGCGAACATTGAACCGCTTTATGATTTATTTTTTCAAGTGCAAGATCGAGACTACGAGCGATAATTTGGAAATTGAATACGCCGAAACCTCCGCGTTTGAAGATAAATATTTCAAATTAATTTCTGTTGCTAAAGTTTATTTAGCTAATTATGATAGTACTGCTGTAAAATCGCGTTCTCCCAATGTATTAGGTATTCAATCAGATTTAAGATCAGTTACATTTACAGCTGAAAGTTCACGTGCCAACTCTCCTGATAGCGGTGTTAAAAAACAGAATATCAAGTTGCCTTCAATACAATTACCGACGTTTAATGGGAATCCCGAAACATGGTTGCATTTCCGCGACATGTTTACTAGTTTAATAAATGAAAATAACGAACTTCCTGATGTGCATAAATTACACTATTTGAGGGCATCCTTGACAGCTAAGGCTGCAGAATCATTGAAAAATATTCCTACAACTTCTTTAAATTATAAAATCGTTTGGGACGGTTTAAATGATAAGCACAATAATTCGCGAGCATTGATTTACCAGCATGTAAAATCACTATTTAATTTAGAAAAGATAACCGTAGAATCGTCGTCAAAGCTACGAAATTTAATAGACACATTTCAAAGAAATTTAAGATCCGTAGATTCATTAGTAAATCCCGAAGAACAAAGAAACATTTTCTTAGTTCATTTATTGTATTCTAAGTTAGATCCTTATACTACGAAGAAGTTCGAGAATTCTAGAATTGACGATAATATTGTTTATTTCAATGATCTCATAAAGTTTTTGGAGAAAAAAGCCTCGCTTTTGACCACTCTCGATCAAAATAAAAGACCTATTCATTCGCCAGACACGCGTGAAAGTCTCTCTAAATCATTAATTGCGACTGAACCTATTTGTCATTTTTGCAAATCTTCTCATCTGATTTATAATTGTGATAAGTTCAAAGAGATCGATACATTGGAGCGTCTCAACAAAGTTCGTGGTCTAGGTATGTGCATAAACTGCTTAAGCAAGGGTCACACCTTAAAATATTGCAAATCTATTTACCGTTGCCGCATTTGTAAGGCAAAGCATAACACGCTTCTGCACTTGCATAAGGAATCTTCAGATCAGGAGAAACCAATTTCAACTATCTCATCTCCAAGTACTGACGCTACTCTATTTCTTCTTTTGTGTCGAGTAGCTCAAGAGTTCTTTTATCCACTGCAATGGTGAACGTTTCCGATTCGAATGGAAAATACTATCCTGCCAGAGTACTTTTAGATTCTGGAAGTCAGAGCAACTTCATAACATTTTAATATTGCAGGAGAAGTTGACATTATTTTAGGCGTTACCTGTTTCTACAAACTATTGTCTACAGGCCAAATTTCTCTTAGTGCAAATCAAGTCAGATTACAGAATACTCTTTTAGGCTGGGTTGTTGGCGGATCTTTGAATAGTGAAGCGCGGCCGAATAACGTTATTTGCAATTATTCTAATGATTACAATGTTCAAGATCAGTTTTCTCGATTTTGGGAACTTGAAGAAGTGCCTACTTCTTCATCTATGTCACGAGAAGAGGTCGAATGTGAAACTCATTTTGTTGCTAATACTACCCGAGATCAGGACGGTCGATTTATTGTCAAAGTTCCTTTCAAGAAAAATGAAGAAATTTTAGGAAATTCTTATTTTAAAGCTGAAAGGTCGTTGCGCTCGCTTGAGAAAAGATTTCAATGCAATGAATCTCTTCGTGTTAGATACGCGGAATTTATGCGTGAGTATGTTCACCTTGGTCACATGAGTCCTTCTCGGTGCCCAATTGATAAATGTTTCTTTTTGCCTCACCACGGAGTACTCAAAGAGGAAAGCGTTAGTACAAAGCTGCGCGTAGTGTTCAACGGTTCTTCTCCGTCTGTCTCGGGATACCCCATCAATGATTTGCAGATGATTGGACCTGTTATTCAAAGGGACCTTTTCTTTATATTGCTCAACTTCCGGTCATATTTATATGTGTTTTCTGCTGACATACAAAAAATGTATAGGCAGGTGCTTGTTTGTCCGTCGCAGCGACATTTGCAATGTATCTTGTGGAGAGAAGAATCTTCTAAACCAGCTCAAGCGTTTGAACTTAATACGGTAACTTATGGCACGTCTTCAGCCTCGTTTCTTGCTATTCGTAGTTTACATCAACTCGTCAGTGATTGTGAGCATAACTCTCCAAAAGTTTCGAAAATCATACGTGAGAACTTTTACGTTGACGATTTATTAGCCGGTGTTAATTCCCTTGAAGAAGCTCAAGAATTATGCGTAGGATTGCTAAATGTTTTAGACTCTAGATGTTTTCCTTTGAGGAAGTGGATGGCAAATGATGCTCGCGTTCTTGAACATATAAATCCTGATTACATTCATCCGCATTCTTTGGATCTTGGCTCCAATGCATGCACAAAAACGCTTGGGTTGTCATGGAATTTTAAGAATGATAACTTAGTGTATTCTATTTTACAATCTAATCAACCAAAAATCACAAAACGAATTATTCTCTCTGAGGCTTCGCAAATATTTGACCCGCTTGGCCTACTCAGCCCTTGCACGGTGGTCGCCAAACTTATTTTGCAGCAACTTTGGTTGCATAAATTAGAGTGGGACGAGAGCATTCCTGATGATATCCGCATAAAATGGATCTATCTATTGAAATACATGGCTTCTCAGACGCTAGTACTATGGCCTACGGTTCGTGCATTTATATTCGCTCTGTGTCAAATGAAGGCAAGGTTTATTGTAAACTTCTATGTTCAAAGAGCAAGGTAGCCCCATTGAAAACAATAACTGTTCCAAGACTTGAGCTTTGTGGTGCGCTGGTGCTGAGTCGTTTAATAAATCATGTCTATAGATTTTTTGATTGTCAAGTAGCCAATTGCTACCTATGGACTGATTCAATGATTGTTTTGGGATGGATTAAAACCCTACCAAACCAGTTAAAAACTTTTGTTTCTCACCGCGTTGCTGAAATCCAGACTCTTACAAATAATTACGTTTGGAGACACGTTCCCACTGTACACAACCCAGCTGACTTACTATCTAGAGGAGTCATGCCTTCCGATCTACGAAATAGTAATTTGTGGTGGAGAGGGCCGGAATTTCTAAACGATTCTGAGTCTTCTTGGCCTGTTCCTAAAGAAACTACTTTCGAACTTTCCGAGAAAAAGATGGTTGTTAGTTTGAGTACCTTACAAGCCGAAAAATTCCCATTCGATAGATATTCCAATTTGAGTAAATTGGAAAGAATAATCGCGTATTGTTTGAGATTTAAGCACAACTGTTTAAATTCGCATTCTTAAGTAATTGGTGCTTTAACTCGCAGTGAAATTAGCAATTCTCTTGTTTGTTTGACTAGAGTAGCACAGTCAAGAAAAACCTTTACCCAAGAACGATAAGGTTAAAAGTCTTTTGCTTTTTTTGGATTGTAATGGCTTAATACGTGTAGGGGTCGATTATTTAATTCTAACTTTAACTTTGATAAGAAGCAACCGTTCCTAATTTCTGGCAGTCATTTGTTTTCCAAATTATTGCTGGAACGCGAACACCAAAGAATTTTGCATGCCGGTCCGCAGCTTCTGCTTGCTAGTATACGTAAACATATTTGGCCTACTTCGGGAAGGAATTTATGCAGAAAAGAGCTGCTCCTAAACTAATAGGTCCTATAATGGGTAACTTACCAAAAGATAGATTAAAGCCTAACTTTCCTTTTGCAACTGTAGGCACTGATTATGCAGGCCCTTTAATGCTTAAGGATCGAAAAGGCCGAGGAAGCAAAGTTTCAAAATGTTATATTAGCCTGTTTGTTTGTCTAGTAACTAAGGCCATGCATTTGGAACTGGTAACCGATTTAACCAGTGATGCTTTCATTCTTGCTTTAAAAAGATTTAGTGCGCGCCGGGGCATGCCCTCGAAAGTTTATTCTGATAACGGCACAACCTTAAGTGGGTGCCAATTCTAAAATAGCCAAACTTTACAAATTTTTAAAACACAACCATCAAGACATAACACTTGCTTCAAATAAATACGGAATACGGCATTTTATATTACTACATTCACTCCACTTTGGGGAACTGTAGGAAGCATGGGTTAAAAGTGTTAAGCGTCATTTAAGAAAGGTGTTAGGTAATGCTTTGTTGACTTTTGAGAGTTACTCGCTCAAATAGAGTCTATTTTAAACTCTCGCCCTTTGGCACTTTTATCCTCTGATCCGCACGAGTTTCAACCCTTAACCCCTTCGTACTTTTTGATCGGAAGAATATCGACCGCTATGCCAGATCCAGATGTGTCGGAGCAGCCCATAAATCGTTTGTCTTCATACCAACGTCTTCAGCAATTGTTACAGCATATTTGGAAGCGGTGGAGCAAGGAGTACGTGTCCGAATTACAACAAAAAACGAAGTGAAAACTTAACTTTGGAGAATTAAAAAAGGACATGCTCGTGGTTATAAAGGAAGACAATGTGCCCTCCTTTAAATGGAAACTCGGACGAGTTAGTGAAGTGCATCCCGGTAAAGATGGGATTGTGCGAGTTGCTAAGATCAAGACCGCGAACGGTATAGTGTTAAGATCGTTTGCTAAAATTTGTCCTTTGCCTATTGACTAATTGTTCAAACTTGATATTTTTAAATTTTTGAGTCGACTTTGTGTTTGATTTTTTTAATATAATATTACCTACTATGTTACTTGTTTAGTATTAGAGATTTTTAAAACAGTGTTTTAAAGTGGTCGCCATGTTTAGGCCGCTTACTTATATTTTTTGAGTTAATTCTATAAGCCGCTGTGTCATACTGTGTGGTAATGTGCGCATACTAACTCGCGCAGAACAGAATTGCAAGAAGGTATGTAACCCTTATTTTATATCGCATTATTTAAAAAGTTATCGTTGTAACTGAGATGTTGGGTGTTCTTTTTAATTAAAAAAGGGTAACAATTATTTACGTTCAAACAATGGGTTCAACAAATAAAATAAGCAGGGTACTAAAGAAACATAATATTGTAACGAATTTTATTACTAACTACTAAAATTTATTTAAACTACTAATATATACACGTTTAAACTAACCAAACTAAATAAATCTAAAGATATTTAATAAAACACTTACAGTATAATTTATGTATAAAGCTATCACTTACACGAAGATAAGATAAAGTCCGCGGATAACTTCACACACTTGTTTACACTAAAGTCACGTACAAGAATATACTCCGTATTTTTATCTGCACACACGCGTTAATCACTTATTTATTTCAACTTGAATAATCTTCTTAACAATGCCGTCTTCACATTACGGGAATAACTGACCTACGATTTGTTTGTTCCGTATTTATACACATTTTGGAAATCCTTCTCGAGTGTTCCATATCTTTCGGTATACGTTCTAGAAGATGGATAACAACTTCGAGAAGGCTCTTGAATTTGAGAACGTTTCAATATTAAAACTGTCTTTACGACTAAGGATACCCTGAACACCTGGTTTGCATCTGCTAAAGACAAACAAGGGGCTCTAAAACATGCCAGAGTTTACAAAATTTCTTGTTTCTGTAGATCAAGTTATACAGTTCAGATGGGACGCTCTATTGAAGTTAGATTAAAAGAACATATGTCTAAGCCGAACGTCGCTTATAATCATAAACATAACAACCGCGAAAGCTTAAGATTTTATGTTAAATATACTTATCATTTTTCAAATCTTTTAACATAGGCTAGATTTGTACAATTTTGTCGTATAAATCGTTTCCATCTATATCTAAATTATGGTTAAATCTCAGTTTTTCCTGCAACTTTTTGAAAGAAAGCCTTAGTTGCGATTTTTCAGGAGTTTCGTCTAAATGGTATAGAAATTGAAAGGTGTTTGTGATTTGCTAATAACGAAAATCTTTCACTGACTGAAATTAATGCTTGATCAACAATGCTGTAAAAAAAGTTAATTTTCTATAATGTTTTAGGATCTGAAATTGGTTCATCTTTATGTTTGTAGTCGAACTGTTTGGTTTCTCGTCGACGCCGTAAAGGGGTGGCTGTTTGAAAATGGGCTCCACATCTAACTTTTTTGCGGTTTTTTCTTGCTGCAGTAATAACGCTATTTAGTTTTTCATCTGTACGGAATTCTAGCAAAAATTGTTTTGATTTTTGTTAAGTTTTCAGAGCCAATTGTATATTCATAGTTTTTGTTTGTAAAATTTTACTAACAAAAATTGACTTGCACTAAAACTTCCTACCAGAAGTGAACTGAACATATAAACGTAAATGATATTTTGATTCCTGGTCAAATCCATCTATACCTATTTAGGTAAATTTTTAAACAGTGGCTTTATTGTATCAATTCTACTTGACTATCTTGTGTCAGATAACTATTTTGCAGTAACATTAACTAAGTTGTGTCTGTCGATATTTAGTAGACGCAGAAAAATATTTTTATAATTCTTGAACTAAACTAAAAAAAAATCTGTTTCGTGATTAACTTTTCAGGGAATATAAAACGCTCGTGGATTCAGATCTAAAAAAAAATTCTGCAAATTGCAATTTTTACCACGCATATTGGAACCGATATCATAGCCCCGTCCCCTCACATTATTTATATCTAAATCAATTTTTTTAACTCTTCTATTATAAAAGAAGTTAAACCAATGCCAGTTGTATCAAAAAAAGCGCAAAAAGTTAAAAAGTGTTCGTGTATTTCTAATTCTTTAGAACAGGTGTTAAAGTGGACAAAACGTATGCTAATACTTATTTGCTCTATATGTGCAATATCCGGTGTATAGTCTAATATTATTAAAAAATACTTATTCTGTCTGCATAAATTCAAAATTGAAGTTCGGATTTCCTTTGCCAAAACAGATACAATTTTATTTTCGATTTTGTCAATAAGATACGTGGGCATTTATTAACTTGTGAAGTATTACGTTGAATATGATCACTCATTATAGCATCAAATTTACTTACCATCTCAATACACTTTAAAAAAGTTTCTTTATTGTTTTGAAATAGCATACTGTCTTGACCTCAAAAAGCTAAATTTTGCCAAGCTAAGAATTGAATAACATATACTATTATTTTACTTATATCGTATCATCGTTGTTTTTCGTTTGCAAGAAGCTTTTGATTGGCACTATCAATTGTAAAAATAAATATTCGAAATTATTGGCTATAACTGTAGTGGTAAGAGAGGCTTCGGTTCTCTTCAAATCGGGCAATTCTTTTGGCATGCTTGTTATATTAAGCGTTGGTCTAGCATATTTGGCTGATCTCAACCATTTTAGGTCGTTCTACCAAAAACTCTTATTAATCATGTCTAAAGGTTTCATTCTTCGACAGGCTAAATCCGCAGGATTATTTTGCGTAGGCACGTGATGGTCAGTCGCGGTTAAAATTCGTGTGCTGCTGTATGTGTCTTATACCAGTGGTCCTCAAAGTGTGGTCCGCGGATCCCCAGGGGTCCGTCAGCCCATACCAGGGGGTCCGCGGAGCTAGCTTAAAGCCTGAGAGAAGAAAAATATAGATTGCTGTTAATAAACGTTACTTTGTGTTTGAAATTAATAGCACTTTCTATAATATATCTATACATTCTATTATAATAGTATAAGTATAATACTATGTAATTTGTAATATGTATGTTTAGTATACACTTATACAGTGTAGCTTTGACCTTAATGTGAGACCGAGAGCGCGACTAGAGGGACGGTCGAAGGGAAGGAGGAATGAACAAAACGTCCACTGGACTCACTCAGGACACACTCACAAAGCGACTAGACACCACGTGAATTGCTACAGTGCAGTGTTCTTGGTATATACGTAATATTAAATGTACAATATAAAAATTAATAATATAAAATTGAGTGTAGGTCTCTAGTAATCAGCTATGGATCGTTGGTTAAAGACGGGTACCGTACGTGGAACTGAGGTGCCGATTATAAAACTAATGGAGGCGGCAGACAGGCCCTTGTCTCACCTAACCTTGACAAGCCCTCTTGCTCAAAATCTAGAGCTAGTGCCAATAAAACCAAAAAAACGCAAATATTGTGATGAATATTTAAACATGGGATTTGTGCAAGCGAGTACAGACATTGAACAAAAACCGCAGTGTGTTTTGTGTTACGAAGTATTTTCCAATGAAGCAATGAAACCTGCTAAGTTGCGTAGGCATTTAGAAACAAAACACTCCGAGTTTTCTGATAAGTCGATAGAATTTTTTTAAATAAAAAGCAATGAACTGAAAAAGTCAAAAAATAAAATTGAAAAAATTGCAACAGGCACTACAAACGAAAAAGCAACCATTGCATCATATGCTGTTTCTCTGTTGATTGCTAAGTCGGCAAAACCTTATAACATAGGAGAGGAGCTTATCATCTCTGCTGCAAAAATAAAAAATAAGAGAAGGGTTGGCGATATGTCTGAAAATGTGCACTCCCAATTAATTTCACGTTTGAAATCTACGGAAATGTTCGCATTACAACTAGACTAAAACAATAGTCGAGTCTGTCCAATAAAAGGTTTTATAATTAACCAATCCTAACGACTTTAGAGAATTTCACATCAAATCAACTAATAGCACGGCGCCACAAAGTTTTAACCGCGGTATAATAATTGACTTTAAATCTTTGTTGCAAAATTGACAACTATTACTTATTGAAGCGCTGTGCAATGTGACCCTTTTATTTCGAGGCTCAATTGTTAACAGAATCATTCCGTTTATCAATTATTTCTAGAGTTTGACACTTTCTTTCTAAAAATCGTATTAAGTTATCTAAGGTGGGATATTCCTTATCAGGAACCGTTATCTCCCATTCCTTTAATGTGGTTGCATCTAATTTACTACATAACAAGTGAATTAAAAGATCATCCCAATACTCCGTCTGACGCTTTAATGCTTTTAATGCCCGTAAGTGTCTTTGAACCGTGTCAATAATAGACCGTATGTAGGTTTAATATTCCTTACTAATTCGTGAAATGTCAAACATGGACTTAATGTGCTTTTTATAGTCATACCGATTATTTAATATGTCCCATGCAACGAGATAATTTACCGCGGAAATTTCTAAAGATTGTAACAAGTTCGCGGCCTCGTCCTTTAAAGAGGATTTTAGATAGAGTAATTTATGAATATCACTTATCGTTTCGTTATTATGTTTTAGTTTTAACTTCTTTGAGGCCATTTTGACGCAGTAGGATAAAAGCAACGGATAAAAATGATTGGCGACTTACCGAAGTTGGTTAAGGAGAATTCTTCTGCCTTGAACTTTTCAACTGGATTGGAGTTTCTAGGATACAGATGATCACAATAGATGCAATCTGGTTCGAAGGACCATGTTTTGAGAACTTACGTTCTCGTCGAAGATGTGTTCTGATTTAATAAATGCAGAAAATACACCGTTTATGTAACTGCTGCACAACTACACACGTATTCGTACGCGTTGCATTAATAATACGAGGTTCAATATAAAAATTATATTTGCAAACACCACTAATTCTACATATATTTTCAAATTATTATTCTAAGTAACCGTCTCAGATCGGAAGTTGCAAATTGCTATTACATTAGAAGCAAAAATAAACGGAATAAATTATTTATTGTTAATCAATTATTATTCCAAATATACCGAAATAATTACACTTTATACAAATACAACAAGCAAAAATGTTATAGAATAAAAAAAATAATTGCAAGACATGGTATACCATTAACCGTCGTATCAGATGGTGGACCACAATTTAAGTCAAGTGAATTCCAACAATTTGCGCGTGAGTGGGAATTCGAACACATAATATCGAGTTCTACAAAACAGTTCAATGATATGGCGGAAAGACACATGATAAAGAAAATGTTTAAAAAGGCAATAGAAGACAAAAAAGACTTAAATTTCGCTCTTTTAAACTACCGAAATATACCAATTCATGAAAATGCGTCTCCCGCAAAAAATCTAATGTCCAGAAGGCTTAGAACAATGATACTAAGTACATTAAAAACATTGAAACCTAAAATTGTAAAAAACTACAGAAAACAATCAATTCAATCAGAAACACTATTACAATTTAGGAAAAAAAGATCTGAGTAATATCGATTTACAAACCAATGTATATTGTACAACTAACTCCAAAAGACGATTGGACACCTGGTATAGTTATAGATAAACTTAGAAATAGATCTTATTAAATGAGAACAAATTGGTATGAGAGAGGCCGGACTTTCGCTAAGAGAAATTGCTGGTCGCGTAAACCGAAATGTTTCATCGGTATTGAGATCTTGGCACAAATGCTCCGAAGGAAGGGTTCAACATCGTCGCTGTAGATCTGGACGTCCTCGGAGGACTACAGATCGCGAATAACGTCGCTTAAGAGTTTTGGCCACAAGAGACAGATTTTTAACAACTCGATCAATTGCAAATGATTGGATGAGAGGTATAAGACTCAGAATGTCAATGTCGTCGGTTTATCGCCGGATAAGATCTTATGGGTTGCGTTCATATCGTCCATTTATATATATCTTCCCCTTACACCACTTTACCGTCTACGCAGACTAGAGTGGACCAACGAAAGGGTTAATTGGGCGCAAGAATGGCATTAAATTGTGTTTAGTGACGAGTCCCGATTTTGTTTGTGGGCCTACGATGGTCGTAGGAGGGTCAGACAGATGCGCGGTGAAGGATAAAGGAAATAATAAAATGCAAAAAAATAAACGAAAAACTAAATATAAAACGATGGAAGCTAGACCAAAAAAGCATAGAGCTAATAATTAAAAACGAAGAAAATTTTACAATAGAACATATTAAAAAAAAAGTAAATAAAGCAGAGTATTTTATAGAAACATTAACAGAGAAATGTAACATGTATTTAAAAAGTTACAAAAATAAAGGAACAAGAAAACCAATGTACTGGTGGACAAAAGAAATAGCAGAGGCAAGAAAAAGAACAAACAAAGCAAGAAGAGCATTAACGAAAGTAAACAGTAAATCAAACCAAGAAAACGAAAAAACATGCGCACACAATAGATACAGAGAAGCAAGAAGGGACCTAAAGAAACTAATAAATACCGAAAAAAGAAAGAAATGGGATCAGCTATGTACAGAACTAGAAAACGATATATGGGGAAGGGCATACCAAATTGTATCAAATAAGCTAAAATTAGGAAAACGAATACTATTAGGCCAAAAAGAAACAAACGAGCAAATTACGAAGCTTTTTCCAATACACGAAAAACAATTAAAAAAAGGAATAACGGCAAAACAAACTTTCGATAATATAACAGAAGACGAAATAATAAAACAGGCCAAAAGAATAAAAAACAAAAAGTCACCTGGACCGGACGGAATCCCCCCAGAAATTATTAAAGAATATGCTTTAGCACATCCAGGCAAGTTGGCATATTTAATAAATTATTACCTAGGCATAGGCGAATACCCCAGAATATGGAAAAAGGCCAAACTGGTGCTGATACCAAAACCATTGAAAGAAGACCAAAACGAAATAAAATATAGGCCAATATGCCTATTAGACGTCATGGGCAAACTCATGGAAAAAATTATAAAAAACAGGTTGCTCGAAGAACTGGAAAAAGAAAACGTATTACATGAAAATCAATATGGGTTCACTAAGGGCAAAAGTACAATCGATGCAATAAGCAAAGTGTTGGAAAGGCCAAATGAGATAATGGGAAAGTGCGCAAAAAACAGAGATATATGCATACTTACTACACTAGACATTAAAAACGCCTTTAATATGGTACCCTGGAATAAATTATGTAACGACATTAATGAACTTAAAATAAGCGAATATCTTAAAACCATATTAAAGAGCTATCTAAATGATAGAAAAATTGTAACAGAGTATGGAGATGAAGTAGAGATAACATGCGGTGTTCCTCAAGGGTCAATTTTAGGACCAATACTTTGGAACATGTACTACAACAAAATCTTAAAAGAAGATGTCGGCCCATACGCCAGAACAGTCGCTTTCGCCGATGACCTGGCTCTAGTTACATGGAGCAAAACAAAAGAAGAAGTTCAAAATAGAACAGAAGACGCGATTGCAAGGATTGAAAAAAAGCTAAACGAGATGGGTTTATTTCTAGAACATGACAAAACCGAAATTATAAATATGGTGGATAAAAGAAATACACAAGGAACACAAATTAAGATTGGGGATAACACAATTAATAGCAAAAAACAACTAAAATATCTGGGTATATACTTGGATACAAATATAAAAATGACAGAGCATGTTAAAAACTTAAAAACCAGGACAGAAGACGTCATAAAAGCGATTTACAGGATAACACCTAACGCAAGTGGGCCAAAATCAAAAAAGAGGAAGATTCTGTGTAATGCTGCACTGTCTATCGTACTATATGGTACACCGACGTGGGATAAAACAATTAAATTTAAAAAATACGTAAATATACTAACAAACATAAATAGAAAACTAGCGCTAAGAACAACGTCGGCATACCGTACAGCACCGACACAGGCAATAGAAGTGATTGCCAGAATGCCGCCGATAGACCTACAAGTACAGCTGAGATCAAAAGTGTACAAACATAAAAAGGATAAAATATATATCGCGAAAGCCAAAGAAGATATGATGGAAGAGTGGCAAAAGCGATGGGATAAATATAATGGATGGACAAAAATCTTTATCAAAGATGTTAAAAGCTGGTACTACTTAAAGTGGGGTGAAACGGATTACCACATCACACAAGCAATGACGGGACACGGAGTTTTTGGAAAATTTTTGCATCGCATTGGTAAACAAGAAACGGACACCTGTTTTTACTGCGACTCTGAAGATGGACCAGAACATACTTTATTTATATGCCACAAATGGGACATAGTACGGACGCAAACAGAAAATAAATGTAATGCAAAATTACAGAAGGAGAACATTAGTGAGAAGATGATGGAATCAGAGGTCTTATGGAAGTACATAACTGAAATGCTAAAATATATAATGAAAGGTAAAGAGGAAACAGAAAAAATAGTAAAAAAATAGAAATGAAGACAGAGCCAGAAAACATCTAGGGTAAACCACATACTTAACAGCGGTACCTAAATCCGCCCTATCCGAAGTAATACTACAGTAGTTCCGGGTAGGCCTCACATGCAAAGCGGAATGGAGGAGGTTTTTTAGTCGGTCGGCATACACCATCTTAGCCAACCCGACACTACCGGTCAGTCTGGCGACCGGTGTCTGATAACAGATTTTTCTCCCTCTTTAAAAAAAAAAAAAAAAAAAAGATGCGCGGTGAACGTAAAAATCCAACACAGCCCTCACTCAAGGAGTTATGATATGGGGTGCAATATGTTATGATAGCAGATCACCCTTGGTCTTTATTGACGGCAACCGCAGCTGGTTACATTGCTAATGTGCTACAACTACCCACACAGCACGCGAGATGCAATGGATATACATATTTATCCATATAATATCCATTGATGTACATCCGTAGTTTAATATCCATTGTATATGCGCCTTATGTACATTCATGGATATCTGTGAAATAGATTATCTTAAGTGTTATAAGTGTTATGTTCGGAAACATTTTTTTTTATGTATCATGTTACATAATTTTGTGAGTTGCTATTTTTTATCAAAATTATTTAGAAATAATTATATTCTCTAAAATTTAACATTTGTAGTAAATATTTAACATGCAACAACAAATTTAATGAAAAATTGAAAAAGTAAAAAAAAATACTTGGCGCGGTTTAATTTAAACTTTCTTCGTTGTTCGTTTGTTTTCGCCAAGGTTTTCGCGTATATTATCGCCACTGAATTATTGCACACGCAAACTTTTTGGCTTTTTGTTTAGCTTGTATTTATCGTATGCAAACCATTTAGTGCTTTAAAATTTCGAAAAAATGTGTTTATTTTTCATCATTTAGGATGGATTAACAAAATAAGTAAGTATTAAATTCAAATATAAATTATTTCTTAATAATAAATATGTAACCTAAAAACTAACACGTTTTCGAGAAAATATATAATGACTTTGGAATTTGTAATCTAAGAGCCAGTTTGTGAGTTTATCTACAATTTCCCAATTCATTATTCTTATTGCTGAGTTTTATTTAATTGAAATTTTTTTTAGATCGATTCAATCTACTTTGTTGGATGAAAAGATACAGCAAACGAGACATGTTTTAACCAAGTAATTGGTCTGGATCAAGCAAAACAAATTTGTAAAAATATTTTAAATTTAATTTATGGTAAGAGGCTTCAGAGTATTTTATAGTTTATAGGTTAAAACTTAAAACATTAACTTTATATCTATATTAACGTAATGTGATTTCAAGTGCATTACTGCCAAACTTGACTTTCATGTTGTATTTTATTTCACGACTTTTTACAAAGCAATTCTTTATAATTACTTCAAAAACTTCAAAATTTAGTTTAGAAATTGCTAAAAAAGTGCATAAGTTATTTGAGTAGCATTACAATGTAATTTTTATTTTACAGTATCCATAAGAAAAAATTCAAATTGTGATGCAGCTTTACAACACGCAATAAACACCAGGAGTAGTGGGTACGAAAGACGCCAATAAAGATAAGCACAGAATGAATGTAAATAGGTTTTTTATATTTTTTTAATTTTTTTCAGTACATATATGGACATTGTATGTTAAGTTTCCAAATTGTTTTATTAATTAAATTAAAAATGATAATACCATTGTATGCATTTAATTTGTGTTAAGTTGCTAACATTGCCAATGCTTTTAAAATTGCGCACTATTTATGTGATGGCAATGTACATATTATATTGCACAGATTTCACTGGCATTCTGCATTTAACTTGTATTAATATACATAACTTGCCGATATTGGTTCGATGCAATTTCTGCATTGGCAAGATTCATCCGGCAATATATCGGCCGGTGTGTCACCTGGTTACCGGCAGTGTACTTCATTTTAGTACATTGCCAGCATTCTGAGTGCCGGCTAAGGAGTACATTGCCAGTACAGATGTGTTTATTGGGTAAAGACAAGGTATTTTTGCATATTTGAATTTACTTTTGCTGTACAATAATCTAGTAAGTATTTGGATTCCTATAATATAAATAATGGATAAAAGCTCTAGAAAAATGAGAGAATGTGTAAATAAAAAAGTTCGATTGTGTTTGAGTGAAAATGAACAAGTGGTCATATTTTCTGTGGACCAACACCGGAGTTCTTGCATCTGGAAAATATCACTATTGGCATTTTGTATTGACTTTATTTGACGTGTGGCCATATTTTTTGTTAATATATAGATATGCACATATATTTTACCTACATATGAAGGTTCTATAAAAACATGAATGTTTATTATACTTTAATTAAATGTTCACTGAACCTCCATATGTATGTATTTTGTACGTTCATATGACTGTTCAATATATCTCCATATGGATGTAAAATGTTTATCCACCTGGAGGTCCTATGGACATACTATGAAGATTTTTCCGTGACGGAATGATATATCCAATGGACCTCCATCCTTGCTCCATAATATTAAATGTGGATGTTCGATGCACCTCCGGTATCCATGGTTGGTGTGTACATTTCATATCCATTGGATATGCTTGTGCTGTGTGGGTAGTTGGACTTCCATATCTTCAGGGGCTGCAAAATCCCATTTTCCAGCAAGATCATGCGCGTTCTCATACGGCAAGGACTAAAACACGGTTTTTGGAAGAAGCTAACATTGCCGTCTTCCCATGGCCTGCTCGGTCGCTTGATTTGTCGCCCGTTAAATATGTATGTGATATGATTGGTAGGCGACTGGGTAATTTAATCAACAAACACAAAGATGTCCCAAGCACGACCCGGGGACATGATGTTGCGGATCACTGAATGTCCCAAAGTCATCCCATTTTGGTTCTGTGTACGTCCTAGGGATATTCATGGGACGTTCTTTTGTTACCACTGTGTACATCCCTAGGATGTCTTTATAAGACATCCTTGCGCATCCGCAACGGGACGTCCCTTTTAAATGACTGTAGGATATGTAAGAGGTAGTCATCCCCCCCCTTTTCTACATATTGAATTAGAAAAATATTTATATATAGCATAGGTATATAGTAATCGTTACTTTAGTGTTTTAGGCGAGATACGTTTTCTGTTGTTTTTTTCATAGGCTTTTAGGCATTGATTTACTCGAGCTCTCGTAATTACTACTATATATGTATGTATATTATATTTTTTTCAAGAAAAGTACTATTTCCAGTTAAAGTAATTCTACTTTGTGGTTTTTTCAATTGTTTTTTTTTATTCAGTAAGGAGACTTAACGTACTCCTCTGCGACTTGACGTAATGAATAAAAATTACTTTATCAAATAAAATAGAAATTATCATTACATAAAACTATATTTTTAAATAATAATCCTAATTATATTCAATTAAAATAAATTTAGAGATTATTTAATTTTTTTATCTTCTCGATCCCGGCGTTCTTTGGCCCTCCTTAGCGAATGTTTTCTACTTCTTCCCGATTTTTTTAAGTGGCGCCTAAAACAATGCAACTACATAAGAGATGGTAATCGTCCTGTAGAGTCGATAAAAAAGTAATTACAAAGACTTATTTTGATATTTCTATGTAGTCAGAATTTAAATTTTTCTAAATTAAAGAATTGATAAATTGATACTTCTTTTGTAGAATTATTTTGATCTTTTTGACGATTATATATTTTAGATAATAAAAAGAACAGATAAATAAAGTAGTCAGAACACCAACAAAAACAAATACAGAGTGCAAACGGTGCAAACAGAGTGTACCACTTTGATATACCAAAGGAGCGTACGAGTGTCGAGTAGGCACTAGAAAACAAGAAGGAAAGTGGACACGCGTACTAGTAAATCACACACATCAACATCTTCAAAATATTTGTTATATCAAAAGAAAGATTAACTGAGTAACCAAAATTGATGGATGGATAATATTTATTTAACTGTCCTATATTTTTATATCATTGATTAATTTATATTTATATATAATGAATGTATAATCCTGTTCTAATTTTATTTGATAAGTAATTATAAATAAACATTCGATTTAGGTATTATAAAAATTCTCCTTTTCATTTTTTTTTTAAATTGGATTAAAAATATGAATTGACAAAAACGTCCAAATTTGTTTTCCCGCATAAGACATCCCATCGTACGTTCTTCATTGACATCCTGAGGACGTCCTATTAAAGACATTCTAAAGAGGTCCGTTTTAAAGCCCGGGATGTAAAGACATCATTTGGACATAAAACGAACGTCCCTGGGACGTCGTGTGTTTACTGGGTACCACACCCTCCAGATAACTTACACGATCTTCAGCTACGGATTCAAGAAGCTTGGGACGATATACCACAAGCAGCTATAGATCACTGTATTGATAGCATGCCAAGACGTCTAAATTACTGCATTACAAATCGTGGCGGAGCAACTCATTATTAAAAAAACTTTTTAAGGTTTTGTTTTTTTGTTTTTAAATTTTAATCATCACTTTTTTTTTTTTTTTTTTTGACTTTTGGTATTACACCATGCAGCCACTACACTTTTTCACTTGTTTTCATATTTTAAAGTTAGTTTCTGATATAAAATAAATTATGCTCTTGTAAATCTTCTTGTTGTTGACACTTAACACATATTTTAAGTTTATTGGGACATAAACACCTTCAACTTTTATTAGATTCTGGTACAGTCGATCACATGCTATTATATTTTTTTTGCAGTTAAACAATAAATGATTTAAATCTCCTTCCACTTTGCAGAGTTCACATAGACTAGATGGAATAATTTTTAATCGTGCTAAATGAGATGGATTTGTTTCATGAAAATAGACGTTTCCCGAAAATGTCAATAAAATCGTTTAACAACTTCTAGGAATTTTTCTGGAAGTCAGTATATCTATTTTTCGAAACAGTTTCGTTATAGTTTTGAACTGAGCTAAGCGCTGTCCAATTGTAAACAAATATTAAGTCGACCAAGAGTAGCATAATTTACACAATTTTTCATGTGATCCGCCGATAAAGAGTGTTTTTTCATTTTTTCTTTTTAAATCGCTAACACCATTTTTACACTCTAATAAATCGTGTGAAAATAGTAGACATACAAAGCAGTAAAATATATTAGTTTCTTCACATCCACAAATCCAATCTGATAAATCGTACATATGTAGACTCTTTAAAATTACGGTGTTCTTAATTTTTATGTTTATTTGTTTGTCGGATTTGTTTTAAATTCTAAACGTCTTTCAAAATTTAAACTATTATTAGCGATTAATGTTTTATGTCTTGTACTACCGCCATTATCAAACAAAAACGGTAAAATGTACTTAAACACAATTTATCTTCTTTTAACTATACAAGTCATTGACATTGGTTACAAACGAATATTATCAAACAACTAAAAAATCGAGTGCAAAATTTGTCGTATGCAATAAAAAATGTGCATTCCAGCATCTTTGTTTTACAAATAGGTATTGCGAAGATAATAATAAATGACCTAAGCATTGCACTGAGTACGCGAAATGGGACCTGGCTGACAACCGCAGAAAGCATTAAAGCATTTAGTTGTCTTTTTTTAATTCGCATAAAATTGTATTATGCGTGTTTCACTCTTTGCTACAATAACTATCATTTGCGATTCGGCTACATTATATAATAAACACGGACTAAAAAACACAGCTTCGGGTAAATTAGTAAGTTTTCGCATCTGTTGCGCTTACAATGAAAATTGAAATTCAAACGCTGATAATTTGATTTAAACGCAAAATTTTTGTAATTTTAAAGTAAATAAAATAATTTTCTAATGCATTTTAGAGGGTCATTGCTACTGTCGTTGGAGTAACACCTATAGCGTTGCCTATGTTCTGAATTAATTAAAAATCTTTTAAATTATTATTGACTTATTATTGAGAAGACACAACATGGCGCAGTCGAGGCGTTAGCCTATTTATAAGTGCTTTTACAAAGTTTTAAGAAATATAAATTAAGTTACATTACAACACAAAAAAAACTATAGTGTTGTGCCTACTTAACCTAAAAAAGTTTTGTCGCGGGTGGTAATAAAAAAGAAAACCACGCCGAAATGGAATTTAAACCCCCAGCAAATTTGTCACTGCAAGGAAATTTAAGTGAGAACTGGCGCAAATTTAAACAAAACTTCGAAATTTACCTTAAGGCATCCGACAAATGTGGGAAGGATGATAAAGCGAAAATTGCAATCTTGTTAAATATAATTGGTGAAGAATCAGTGGGAATATATAATACGTTCACGTTATCCGAAACTGAAAGGGTGTCGTTTCAGAGTGTACTGAAAGCGTTTGAGGATCACTGCAGCCCCAACAAAAATATTGTTTTTAAGCGTTTAAAGTTTTACAGTCGAGTTCAACAAGAAGCTGAAGGTTTTGATCAGTTCTTAACGGATATCAAGAAATCGTCGAAGCCCAGCGAATTTGATGCTTTATGTGAAGAGATGATTCGTGATAGAATTGTTTTAGGAATTTATGACAAGGCCATACAGGAAAGATTGTTACGTGTGGAAGATCTTGACCTGTCAAAATTTATGTCGAGCTGCTGAAATTTCCAAATAACAGGCTAGAAATTTGCAAGGATTCCCAGCTGAAGTTGAGGCTATCAAGGAGAAGTCAGTTTCAAAATCTGGTGGTGCTGGTAAGAAATTACTGAAAATGAGAGGCAATTTGGTGAAAAATTTCAATGCAAAAGATGTCAAACTTTGCATGGAGTTCGTGAATGTCCTGCTTTTGAGAAAAAGTGCCGTAAATGTGGACAATTAAATCATTTTGCAATTTCGTGTAAGGTAAATAATGTGAAAGTGCTTCAGAGACAGGATCAGCCAACGGTAGAAAATTCTGACGGATCTGACTTTGCAATCAACATCATTGGAGTAAGTAATCGGAACAATAAAATACTATCGATTAACTCGTGATTTCAAACTGTAAATGTTGGTGATAATCGTGTGCCTATTAAATTTTAATTAGACACAGGTTCTGATGTAAACATACTGTCACGTAAAATGCTGAGTGAAGTTGGCGTTTCAGAGTCGCAGCTACGAGATACACAAATAATGTTGGAGGCATTTGGTGGTAGTGTTTTAAAGCCCCTAGGTGCCGTTCCACTTAAAGTGCAGTGCAACAAACTTTAGTTTATCGATAACTTTATAATTGTGGATAAAGTTGTTTCTCCTTTATTAGGTCTTGAATCATGTTCAAAGTTACGCCTCATTGTACGCAAGAAAAATGTTGATGACTTGTAAATAGCTATAAACGACGGTAAACACGTTGAATTAGTTTAACACCCGCAAAATTCAAAATCTGCTTTGAATAATTCGTCGGGATAAAACCATAACGTAAAAGGACATTGGGGGTAAGCAGTGTCAATGCAATTGTGCAAACGCCACCAGAGTGAACTACTGGACGGCCGTTTCGCTTTTTTGGGACTCATCAGCAGTAGGAGATACACTCTAATGTAGTTCCCAAAATTGCATTGACGCTTCTTATAGCTTCTATTTAAGTGTGACGAAGTTACAATTCAAAAGTGTTTGATGGCAGAGCCATCTCATAGTATAAGCGGATTTTGAATTTCGCGGGTGTTAAATAATTCAACGTGTTTACTGTCGTTTATAGCTATTTACAGTTAACTTTAGACACATAGTAAAATTATACTATGAGATGGCTCTGCCATCAAACACTTTTGAATTGCAACTGAAATCTAACCTTATTTTATCACATGTTAAAATTTGATAATACAAAAGATACAAAGGATAATATAAGTGCAACATCTTTGAGTGCAACTGTCTTTGAGCTACACAGCAAAATGTACGAAAACATGGGAGAAAAATCAATAAAAATTTGTCGAATATGCTTGTTAGAATTAGTAGAAACCGAGCAGTATTACTTTCTGAATAACGACAATAAGTTAATGCTACAATTCAAATTGTTGAATCTTCTACCAGAAATTGTAAGTACAACTGATTATATTCTATTGATTAATTCAAAGTTTCATATAGAACCTAAACATCATACCCCACCCAATCGCTTGTAACAGATGTATGACTGCAATTGTAGAAATATATGAATTTAAGCAACTGTGTATACAAACTGAAATGACTATAAAAAACTTACATCAAGGTGCAATTAAAGAGGAGTTGCGTGCCAATAACATCAAAGTTGAACTTTCAAACTTGCAAATGGTTAGTGATAACTACATGGAAATCAATAAAGAAGTGCCTGTATGCATTGAAGAACCTTCTAAAACAGAAATGTATTATTGCTACAACTGCAACTTTAACACTAACAAAAAGAGGATTTTGGTTAAACACCTGGTTCTTGAAAATGTAACATTTGCAACACACTAGCGGAAACCCATTGAAATGCAATATATGTGATTATTCCTGTACCACCAAGTGGAGTTTAAAAAGACATATGCTTCAGCACACTGGAGAAAAACTGTTTAAATGCAATATATGTGATTACTGCACTATTACCATGTGGAATTTAAGAAGGCATATGTGTACACACACTAGTGAGAAACCATTTAAATGCAATAAATGTGATTACTGTAGTAATCGAATGGAAACTTTAAAGATACATATGCGTACACACACTGACGAGAAACCATTTAAATGCAATATATGTAGTTACTGTAGCATCCACATGGGAAGTTTAAAAATACATATACGTAAGCACACTGGAGAAAAACTGTTTAAATGCAATATATGTGATTACGGCACTATTACCATGTCGAATTTAAGAAGGCATATGTGTACACACACTGGTGAAAAACCATTTAAATGCAATATATGTGATTACTGCAGTACCACGAAGTATAACTTAAAAACGCATATGCTTATGCACACTACTCAAAAGTTATTTAATTGCAGTATATGTGACTACTGTAGTAATCACATGTCACATTTAAAAAAGCACATGCGTAAGCACACTGAGCAAAAACCATTTAAATGCAGTATATGTGATTATCGTTGCAACCAATTAGAATACTTAAAAATCCATATGTGTAAGCACACTGGAGAAAAACCATTTAAATGCAATATATGTGATTACTGCTCTGTTACTAGCTCTCAATTAAAAACGCACATGTGTCGACACACTGGTGAAAAACCATTTAAATGCAAAATATGTGATTTCTGCTGTATTACCACGTCACATTTAAAAACGCACATGCGTAAGCACACTGGGGAAAAACCACATAAGTGCAGTATATGTGATTATTGTACTATTACCATCTCGTCATTGAAAAGTCATATGCGTAAGCATATTAGCAAAAATTAGCAGCAGATTGGAACATTTAAAAAGGCATATGCATCGGCACAATGGTATCTTTTCATTTGAATGAATTATTTGTTATTACGGTGGTAAACATTGTACATATTTAAAAACGCATCTATAATTATTTTAGTAAATTGTACGCAAAATAAACAATTCTTATTAATGTTTTATTTTACACACTCATAAACATGCATTTTAAGCCAGCCAGTGGCCGGACATCAAATATTTGCAATTAAGTTGAACTTAGAAGGTGAAAGAAGTGTCTGACCACTAGACAGTAAAATAAATTTCGGTATCCCAGTATCCGGACATGATGATTTTACCATGTATTTGAGACGGACGAAGCTATACATATTTGTTTTTTTTTTATCGCAGGTTCAAAAATTACCTATGCCTCAGAAGAAAATTTCAAAATTTTACCGGTATGACAAAGAAAATCTCAGAAAGGCAGCTGATGAAATAAGAAAAGGAGAAAAATTGCGTGAAGTTTGTAGACGGTATAATGTACCGAAATCGACAGTTTTAGATAGAATAAAAGGAAGAGTTGCTGATACCTCAATGAAAATGGGACCAGCTGCCGTACTTGGTACTAACCTAGAAAATGAAGTAATTAAGTTGATATCTAATCTAGCCAAATGTGGGTTTCCCTTAAAGAAAAAAGAACTATTTCAATCTGTTCAAAAGATTGTCAGAGAACGAAAATTGAAAACACCTTTTACGAATGATCTTCCTGGGGAGAAGTGGTACACATCTTTTTTGCAAAGACATCCCCAACTTTCTCTAAAGAATGGCGAAGCACTTGAGAAATACAGAGCCCAATTAACTGAAGAATGTGTTAGGGCTTGGTTCCGAGATTTAGAATCATTTTTAATCGATTCAAATGCTGCTGATGTTTTAGATAATCCTGCACGAATTCTAAACGCAGATGAGACTGGCTTTAGTCTACGCCCAAAAACGGGTAAAGTTCTTGGATTAAAAGGTAACAATCAGTATGTTGCAAAAAGAGGATGTGAAAAAGATAACCTGACAGTTTTAATCACATTTACGGCAGATGGTCGGCTTTGCCCACCACTTGTCAATTTTCCGTATGTGAAACCTCCAAAAGTAATTGTTGAAAGCGTTCCTACCAAATGGATCCTGGGAAAATCGGACTCGGGATGGATGAGGTCTGAGGTGTTTTTTGAATTTGTGGCTAATGGTTTAAATAATTGGTTGGATGAAGAAAAAATTCAAAAACCTGTTGTAAAGCACTAATGGTATTTAATAAACAAAATAATTACAATGAATTTCTTCAACTAAAACAACTATATGTGAGTTAAATGTCATTAGCCCGAACTTATTCGCAATCACACCTGTTACACGTACGTCTACTACGGGGCGGTCTTAAGAGGCGGCCAGCGGCGCAGAAATCAGTGGCGTCTCCAACTGTTACATCCTCCCCTTTTGAATCGATGGTACGTCTCGGAAGCGATTCAACAACAGGGTTCGATTCAAGGTCTTCGGCTGAGGTTTCTTTTCGTGGGCGACCTCGTTTTCGAATAGGATTGATCGGGTTGACCTCTTCTGGCTCGTCGAAATCAAAGAAAGGTCGAAGAGCGGAAGTGTGATAAATCCCCAATGGAACTTCAGGGTTTTCAACGGAAGCAATCTGATATGACGTAGGTGATGCTTGTCGCAACACAATGTATGGACCATCACGTCTAGGAGCAAATTTGCTTGAAAAGCTCTTTGCGGCTTGGCTCAGAATGTGGGTATCTACTAAGACACGGGAACCAGGCTCGTAAACAATAGACTCACGGCGATGAGCATCGGATATTTTCTTGTTCCGGTCTTGTTGGTGCTCATGAGTTTCGCGTGCGTGTTCCAAAGTATTGGAAATGATTTTGAGATATGGGATAATCTCGGAGATAAGATTTTCATTATTTACAACTGCTCTGAAGTCACGAGCGGTCTCTTGAGGAGTTCGTAGCTCTCGACCAAAGGTGAGGTAAGCTGGGCTGTAACCAGTAGCTGCATTCACTGCTGTATTCAGTGCGAATCGTACGCTAGGTAAGGCTTCCACCCATCCAGTATGATCAGGACCAAGGATCATAGATAATTGCAGCTTAATATCCCTATTACGCCGTTCTTCGGGGTTTGCAGCGGGATGATAATACGGTATTAAATTTTGCTTAATACCCATACAGTAAGCTACTTGTTGCATCACTTCTGCAACAAATTGCACACCATTATCACTTATGATGCGGCGTGGGGTTCCAAAGCGTAGAATAACTTCATCAATAAGGCAACGAGCGCAAGATTCTGCGGTAGCCTGAACAAGGGGAAACAATTCTATCCACCTTGTGGCAGTATCTTCAATAGCAAAGATCCATCTTTCGCCAGAACCGGCCGATGGGAGAGGTCCTACTAAGTCCATAGCAAGGGTTTCAAATCGTTGGTTGAGAATAGGTGTTTGAAGCAAACCGGCGGGCTTGAGGTTGTTAGACTTGTATTTCTGGCAAGCAACACACTGGGAAATATGTTTATTGATATCCTTTCGGATACTAGGCCAATAATAGAGATTGGCAACACGGCGGAATGTTTTCTCACGTCCGTTGTGTCCGGCCAAAGGTGAACTGTGGCATTCGGCGAGAATAGTAGGCACTAGTTGGCGAGGTATCACCAATTGTCCGTTTTCGGCTTCGCTTTCAGGAGAGTAGCGGTATAGCAGACCACTAGATAATACATATCCTCGGTCAGCCCATCTGACACGATCGACGGGGTCAGAGTCGTCAGATTCGAAACATCTGATGATAGTTGCGACATCGGGGTCGTTCATCTGTTGCGTTCGCATTTCGCTGCTGGATTCTGTGGGCAGCAGTACTGAAACGGTACAAACATCAAAAATCGCTACGTCCTCGTTAGGAACGATAGGACGAGAAAGTGTGTCGGCGACAACATTCTGTTTTCCAGGTAAATAGTCAATTCGTAAGTCGTAAGCTTGTAACAAAAGTGCCCAACGAGCAAGCCGACCTGTAGGTGATCTTAATGACATCAACCACCTAAGAGGTTGGTGATCCGTCTTGATTAAAATGGTGGCACCATCGAGACAGCCACGGAACTTTTGTATAGCATAGACTAGAGCAAGTGCTTCTCGTTCAGTCGTCGTATGATTTCGTTCAGATGCAGTGAGTAAACGTGATGCATACTCTACTGGTCGCTCCTCAGGTCCCTCCCCTTGGAGTAAACATGCTCCTATTGCATAACAACTAGCATCACTCTTGATGATAAAAGGTTCTTCAGAATTCGCCTGTTGCAGTATCGGAGGACTGATTAGGCACTTCTTCAGCGCTTCGAACGCGTCGTTTTCGGCAGCGGTCCACGTCCAAGCGGAGTTCTTCTTGGTAAGAGCACTCAAAGGGCGCGACACGCGTGCAAAATTTGGTATAAACCGTCTAAACCAGCTACAAGTCTGTAAAAATGTCAATAGCTGCTTTAGATTACTAGGAGGTGGCATGTCGTTAATGGCCTGAATCTTTCCTGGATCGGGCTTGATTCCAAAAGGAGTGATCAAGTGTCCAAGATATTTCACTTCATTACGACAGAAAAAACACTTTGGTCTATTCACGGCTAAGCCAAAAACACGAAGTCTATCGAAAGCTAATTGTAAATCACTCAAATGTTCGTCAAAGTTAGAGCTAACTAAAATCAAATCATCCAAATAAGCAAATACAGTAATATCACCGAGACCGGCGCAAAATCTATCTATTAAGCGTTGAAACGTAGCAGGGGCATTACGAAGTCCAAATGGCATTCTACAAAAACGGTAGAGTCCAAAAGGCGTAATGAATCCAGTTTTATCGCGATCACACTCTCTTACTGAAATCTGATGATATCCAGATCGTAAGTCGAGGGTTGTCATGTAGGCTGCAGTTTTGGCCGAATGCAATAAATCGTCAATTCGTGGAAGTGGATAACGGTCGGGCATGGTAACAGCATTAAGCTTTCGAAAATCGATGCAAACTCTAACCGCACCATCCTTTTTGGGGACCATTACCACAGGTGCAGCATAAATAGAATCAGACTCTTCGATGATTCCCTGTTCTAGTAAGGAATCAATCTCGATTTGAAGAGCAGCTCTTTTAGGAGGTGACAGCCTATATGGCGGCACTGATATTGGTGTTTCATCCGTAAGATCGATAACATGCTCAGCGTATGGAGTAGCTTCCATCTTAGGTGAAAATACATCACAATTCTTCTGAACCAATTCATCCATACGGTCACGTTGACACGTCGACAAAGAATTTCCCTCATCAGAACGTAGGCAGAGTTCAATTGAAGCCGTTTCCACAATTGCCATCTGTTCAGGTTCGAAATCTGCACTAATGGGCTCTGGTGTAATCTGAAACTTTACACGTGGTGAATCGGAAAAATAATACGTCATTTTAGAAATGTCGAAAATCATTCCCGCACTTTTCACAAAATCAACACCTAGTAGTGTTTTACTGTCAGTGTATTCAGGCACAGCAATAAATTTTGTAGGGATAGCGTGACCATTTACGTGCACGATAGTTTCAAAAGTAGCCGCGGTTACAATTTTAGGTACACCATCAGCTAAAGTCATTTTCATTGTTGAAACTTTATATGGGACATTTCTAGATAAGAAATGTTCATACAATTTGGTTCCAGCTATACTGCACTTGGCACCAGTATCCAGAAAAGCAAGTCCCGTCTTCTCATCAACGGTGATGCATAACATAGGCCGAGGCACTCGACAACCATTGTCGTTGATAAGGACTTCCATCATTGACGTGGCGGCAGAAGAAGGTTTCTTGCATCTCGGGCATTGGGATTTAATAAATCCTGGATTACCGCATCCGTAACAGGAGATCTGCGTCTTGACGGGTGGCGACTTCTCGATGGTCGCATCAGAAGCGTTGGCGCGCTTACGACATTCATCAAATAGGTGTCCAAAACACCCGCAAAAAGTACATTTAGGACGAAGTTTCTTTTGTTTTTCTTCACTCTTAATCTTAAATTGATTGTTAATCTGTGTTTCGTTTAAGCTATCTTCGATTGATCGAGCTTTATCTATAATCTCTTGAAAGGTTGTCACCGTTTCGCGGGGAATCAACTTTCGAATTTTATTGCTTAGCAATCCATAAACCATATCTATTTGGCACTTAATTGGAAGTGGACTGTCACTAGAGGGTAACTTCGCTAACAATGCGCGCGCTTTGTTAACAAAAATATCTGTTGGTTCGCTATCTTTTTGTTCATTTGCGAACAATTCTCTATATATTCTGTGTGGCGGTTTGTGTCGGCCAAACGCATGGCGCAACGATTCAACAGCATCCTTCCAGGTAGCACAATCGGATTTGGCACCCTGCCACCATATTGCAGCGGGCCCGTCAAGTACCATTGACAAACCAAGGACAGCATTCTCGTCCGAAACAGCGGCACAATCTTTATAAATGATAATTGCATCTAAAAAGGCGTCCACGCATTCGCTGCGATTTCCAGAAAATCGTGATTTACAACGAACGAAATTTCCTGTATTCATTTCAATTTGATTTACAGGTTGACCTACATTACTTATCATATTTTGCACGCCAGCAAGAAGCTGTTGCAGCATTTCTTCAGTCATTACTACGTTTGTCATTTCGAGTTCACTAACCTTTGATTGTGGTATTTTTTGATTGTTTGTTGAACGTAGATAATACCGATGTAAAGCAGTAGAATCCTGACGATCAAAAACGATGTGATTGTTCTTTCGCTGATCCAGGTTGGATCAATTAAAACATACAAAAATAGCTCGTAAAATCACCCGCGCGCGTCACTGTAAGTACAACGCTAACAGAAAAACCGCGAAAATATGCGAGGTTATTGTTACTTTCGTATCTAAAACTGCAATAACTAATTAACACGTTCAGCGTGTTAAAAATGAACGCAAAACTTATAAAAACTGCACAAACGAATCGGTTTCCCGCTTGTGAAAATGCACCTTATTCTGGTGAATGCACGTGCACTGCTAAACACGCGATTTTTTTTTAATCTTAATTTTTGTTTCGAGCCCCACGTTGGGCGCCAGTTGTAAAGCGCTAATGGTATTTAATAAACAAAATAATTACAATGAATTTCTTCAACTAAAACAACTATATGTGAGTTAAATGTCATTAGCCCGAACTTATTCGCAATCACACCTGTTACACGTACGTCTACTACGGGGCGGTCTTAAGAGGCGGCCAGCGGCGCAGAAATCAGTGGCGTCTCCCACTGTTACACTGTATTATTTATAGTGGATGGACACCGATCGCACATGTCTTTTGAACTGAGCCAGTTTTGTAGTGAGAATGGAATAATATACGCGTTACCACCAAACGCAACACACCTGTTCCAGCCGGCAGACGTTGCGGTTTTTAAGTCAATGAAGGAATTGTGGCGCTAACAAGTGAAAAGCTGGCAAGCCCAAAATATAAATCGAGTAGTCACAAAGGCAGATTTTTTTCCGATATTTGAGAAAGTCCTGCAAAATCCTAAACTCTCTACCTATTTTAAAAACGGCTTCAGGGCATGTGGATTGTATCCCTTTGATCCGCATAGTGTGTGGACTATTCTAAATGCGTTCAGAACGTGTTAGGAAACGTAAATATAAACGAGAATACAGATGCAGATAGTATTACCGAAGCAGACATTAAGAGCACTGAGAAGGTTCTTCTAAACTTAAGACCCAAGTTATCTGAAGTTGGAATTGATACTAATATTATACTACCTTTCATAAATTCAATGCTAACTACAAATACAGAAATTAATTTTTCCGAAGATGAAATTAACGCTATAGAGGTGATCCTTACAGACGAACCAATTAATACAAACAACAAAGATAAAATCATTGTAATTTTGCCGGATATTCTAATAATTCCAGCTTCAATAAACAGTGACGATAATAAAAATTCGTCTGACATAAAATTGAATGGTAATGCTGCAAAAATCAATAAAGCAAAAAGTAATAGCGATTTTGAAGAAAGACCACAGTATAAAAGCAAAGAGGGAGAAGGAATATTGACTCTTGGAAAAAATATAAGAGAAGAAAAACCAGTGGTAGTTGAAAACTTGTATGTAGGAAAAGGCACACGAATAGAAGAAATCAGAGATGTGACGAACAAGAAAAGCAAGATATATGTAAGAACCCTACTAAAAAACCGAAGAACAAGAGACTAAGGCGGTAATACATTTCGATATAACTGAGAATAATAGATACTAGTTGAATGAATCTACTAATAATTGGAAAGAACCCTATTCAACACTTGAATCCCTTGACAAAAACAAAATCCCAGCTGCAAAATTAGTGGAGACACCAGAAGAAACCAAAAACAATCTGGATCATCTGGAAGAAATTAGTAAAGATATAAAGGTAACTGAAAAAAGAGTGAAAATAAAAGATATCGCAAATCACTCCAAAGAAGCTGTTGATGCCGATAGTGAAAATAAGGTTATTGAAATTTTTTTAAAGATCACTTACCATATCCGAAACCTTTTGAGAAGTCCTCAAATAAACGAATTCGGCAAGGCAAATTTCCAAGTGCAATCTCATCGACGGCATGGAGGAAGCACTATCAAGAAATTGAAAAAGCAAAAGAAGAGAAAATGAACGCCAAAATAAGAATCAAACCAAATAAAAAAGTAACAATCAAACAAGTAAACTATGAAATAAAGAATACGAAGGAACAATGTGGTATATGTGATGAAGATCTCTATAGTGACACTGAGATAGAAAACAAAAAAAATGTTAGATGTGACCTGTGCTCTCGTTGGCTCCATTTGGGATGTACAATTCAATGGTCTTGCCTATAAAGAAGTTGCCGATATGGAATATATTTGTGATTTTTGCGAAATGTTTCCTGAATCAGAAAAATGTATGTCTGACAACAAAATTTTGGGTGTCTGTGTGTGTGTGTAACTATGTACAAGATTTGCAGTAAGTATGGTTTTTTTAAATTTTTGCGAGTTATGAAATTAACTTATTGGAAGTGTACTGTAAGATAACATAAATTGAATTTCTGAACTTACTGTTAAGTTGTAATCGCTGGTTCGTTAAATTTCTATGCATTTTGTGAATTGTAACGCAATTGATGGTTTTGTAAATCTGTCTTATGACATGTGTTAGGGTTACAAACCCCCATTAGGTAGCATTAGCTATAGGGTTGCGCAACCTTCCTTTACAAAAATATTAAAACTAAAATACATTTAAAATTAACAAAAGACAGCCGCCCAATTATATGGATAACACGAAATATGAAAGAACTTGATTCAATTGGGAAAGTTTCGTTAACATTTACTGTAATTTTTTGTATGAGACTTTAATTTTACAAATTTGATATATATATATATATATATATATATATATATATATATATATATATATATATATATATATATATATATATATTGCTAGTAGGAAACACGCAGAAAGTTAAACTTTTACTCGTTAAATATCGACTACGTACTAGATACATTACTTTGCGATGTAGCAGTGTTTCCTTATTTTAGGTACGTAACAATGTTCTGTTTATCGTACGTTTTGTTGTTACAAACTTGGTACGCATTAGGTACATCATTTTGCGTCGACTCTTAAACGAAGCGGGTAGAAATTATTCCTACTAAGTCCTCTAATTCAACGATGACAATTGTATAGTGTTACGCGAAATCGAATTTCAAGTCTCATGAGTTCGAGAACTTTCTACAAAACAATGGAATCGTACATAAGGCTATAGCGCCGTTTCGTCCTGCTACCAACGGCCAGGCCGAAAGTTTCATAAAAACTGTCAAAAACAGCCTGAGAAACCAACTACCCAACAAACACAAGGATGTCCTGGGAACATGATGTTGCGGATCACTGAATGTCCCAAAGTCATCCCATTTTGGTTCTGTGTACGTCCTAGGGACATTCATGGGACGTTCTTTTGTCACAAGTGTGTGCATCCCTACGATGTCCTTATAGGACATCCTTGCGTATCCGCAACGGGACGTCCCTTTTAGATGGCTGTAGGATATGTACTATATATGTATATTATATTTTTATCAAGAAAAGTACCATTTCCAGTTAAAGTACATCTACTTTGTGGTTATTCAGTAAGGAGACTTAACGTACTCTTCTGCGAGTTGACGTAATGAATAAAAATAACTTTATCAAATAAAATACAAATTATTATTACATAAAACTATATTTTTAAATAATAAACCTAATTATATTCAATTAAAATTAATTTATCAATCAATTTCATTTTTTTATCTTCTCGATCCCGGCGTTCTTTGGCCCTCCTTAGCGAGTTTTTTTTATACTTCCCGATTTTTTTAAGTGGCGCCTGAAACAATGCAACTACATAAGAGATGGTAAACGTCATGTAGAGTCGATAAAAAAGTTAATACAAAAAACTTATTTTCGTAATTCTATGTAATCAGAATTTACATTTTTCTAAATTAAAGAATTGATAAATTGATACTTCTTTTGTAGAATTATTGATTGATCTTTTTGACAATTCTATTATTGATTAAATCATAAGACATGCTCGATTATAACCAGTTAAAAATTGTTTTTTAAAAATTTTTTTGTAAATACGTCAGTTTTGCAAATTCATTAAGAATTTTTATACGTTTCGTATTTACATTTCATCAGAGGAATGTGGTAAAAACAAAATTATTTGTAGACGTATTTTTAATTACCTAACAAATTATTGTGGAAATAGTAATACAATACTAGAAATCCGCACACTAATCATAACTATGAACTAATGTTACCAAGAACGCGATAACGTTATAGTTTGTTAGTTAGATTAGCGATTTTGTGGCTTATCAGTCATGTTGACAGGTAGTGGGTGAATTTTTGGATGACTTATTGTGAATCGCGACGATAAAAGTCGTTAGATAACGTCACGCTTTTAAAACTTTAATACAAAGAAAACATTTTTTAATAAGTTTTTTGACAGAAAAATGAAGTGAAATCAAAGTTTATTATAATAAAAGAAATACTACAACTTAAAACAAATAAATGCGCGAGTACAACCGGCATACGACTTATCCGCGCTTAAGACTCTTTATTACTGCTCGCTGTATTCACGCATATATTAACAACGCACACGGCACACATATATACATTTTTAACGGCGGGCACGTTTCGATTAACTTATTTCCAACACTCCTCCTATCGATATGTGCCCTACATATTAATTACATGATCCATTTAAGTTTAACATCTCTACACATTTATCGTGTTTACATTTAGTTAAAGATTTCGTTAAAATGTCAGCAAGCATATAATTCGTTTGTACATAGTTAATGATGATATATTTATTTTCTACTAATTCACGAGTAAAGTGAAAACGTATATCTATATGCTTACTTCGTTTGTGAAACACAGCATTTTTTGACAATTCAATTGCGCTTTGATTGTCGCAAAAGACGTTCACTGGTGGTTTTGCATATTTATAAAAAACCATATGACTTAACAGTCTACTAACATAAACAACTTCACGAGAAATTTCTGAAAGCGCCGCGTATTCCGCTTCCATTGTTGATAATGCCACTGAAGATTGCTTTTTCGATTTCCAACTAATTGGACCTCCAGCCAGGATTAAGACATTACCCGTACATGATTTTCGATCATCGATGTCTCCAGCCCAATCCGAGTCTGAGTATGCCATGAGGTTTTCTACATTTTTAACATACGTAATGCCATAATGAGATGTAGCTTTTAAATATCTCAATACACGTTTCGCAGTAACCCAATGACTTTTTCCTGGATCGGAACAAAAACGACTTAATGTACTGGCTGCAAACGCTATATCTGGACGAGTTGCATTAGCTAAATAAATCAAACCTCCAATTAATTCTCTGTACGGTCTGTTCTTCATCTCGTCCCTTTCTTCTTCTGTTCTTGGACATTCTTCTTTTGAAATTTTCAAGTTAGGTTCGATCGGAGTCGACACTGTCTTTGCAGTTTCCATATTGAACTTTTCAACTAATTCCTCAACATATCTTTTCTGTGAAAGATGAATACTTCCTGTAGCTCCTTCTCGTTGTACAGTAATTCCAAGGATGTTGCTAACTTGACCAAGGTCTACCATCTTGAATGATGACTTCAATTTCAATTTTATTGATTCGAGATTTTGAATCTTTTTCGCAGCCAAAATTAAATCGTCAACGTAAACTAACACAATAACCAATTCATCTTCTTCGCCAAATACGTAAACACACGGATCTGCTGGGGTACGTTTACCTCCAATTTTGGTCAAATAACCATCCAGTTTATTGTACCATTCCCGACCTGATTGCTTCAGTCCATATAGTGGTTTCAATAACTTGCAGACTTTTTCTTCGTTGCCGTGTTCAACAAACATATCCGGTTGTTCCATATATACTTCGTCGTGTAACTCACTTTGCACATAAGCAGAAACTACATCCATTTGATGTATGTGCAATTTTTCATTTACACAAGCTGCCAATAACGTACGGATTGTTTCGTATCTTGTTACTGGTGCAAACACTTCTTCATAATCGACCCCATATTTTTGAGTGTTTCCGCGGGCTACTAGCCTTGCTTTGTGTTTCTTAATTTTTCCATCTTCGTCAAATTTCGTTTTGAACACCCATCTGTTTGTTAGAACTTTTTTATGTAATGGCCTTGGTACAAGAATCCATGTCTTGTTTTGTTGTAATGTGTCGTACTCGTTTTTCATGGCGGTTAGTCATGCTTCTTTGTTTTCATGTTCCAAAGCATCTGTTGCTGATTGGGGATCTACCCATTCTTTGATCTTGGTTTTGTAAATCTTTGACGGTCTACCTCGGCGACCATCTCTTAAGAGTTTTGGACGACATGGTCCTCTTCGAGTACTATGACTTGCTTCTTCTTCATCAGTTTGATAGCTCTCTTCCTGAACATCTGCTTCAACTTCTATTTTTAAGTTATGTTCTGTATTATCTTCGTAAGTTTCATCGTCCTCTTCGTGCGTCATGTCGACTGTTTGATCTGGCAGCATAAAAATTTCTTTTGATGCTGTTTCATTAGGTTCAATGTTCTCGATAAAATTTACATCTCGAGCTTTGATGACTAGCTTTGTTCCTCGTTTCCACAAACGATAAGCTTTGGATTCATCTGAATAACCTACCAGCACATATTCATCACCTTTCGGTTGAAATTTTCCTCTTCTTTGATTTTTATTTAATGCAATAGCTTTACTGCCTATAATTCTCAGAAAACTAACGTGCGGCTTTCTTCCTGACCATGCCTCAAAGGGAGTGGTCCCATTTAAACACTTAGTAGCACACCTGTTTCTCAAAAAGGTTGCTGTATTCACTGCTTCGGCCCACAAGGAATCTGGAAGCTTAGCTTGTAACATCATGCAACGTGCCATTTCGACCAACGTTCGATTAGCTCGCTCTGCAACGCCGTTTTGCTGAGGTGTATACTCAACACTTAGTTGATGTACTATTCCATCATCTTCAAGGAAACTCTTGAACTGACTTGATAAATATTCTCTTCCATTATCCGTTCGAAGCTTTTTTATGCGGTGGCCAGTTTGTCTTTCTGCTCTTGTTTTGTAATTTTTGAAAGCTTGAAAAATATCGGACTTATTTCGGAGCATAACAACTTCCGTATAACGTGAGTAATCGTCAATAAACGTTACAAAATATTTCGCGCCACCTAATGATTCAGTTTTCATTGGTCCACATATGTCTGAGTGCACTAAACCCAAAGTTTCTTTTTCACGATTTGTCGATTGTTTAAACGGTTGCACATGAATTTTACTTTTTGCGCACACTTCACAATTTAATTCTTTTATTTTCGAATGCAAATTCATACCAGACACCATATTTTCGTTTTCCATTCTTTTCAAATCGTTAACGTTTAAATGTCCGTACCTTTGGTGCCATCTAACTAAATTTTCAACATCGTTGTCACGTACAAATGCAACACTTTCTTCGTTTTCGTTCACTACATAAAATTGATCACGTTTTGATGCTGTAAGAACTACCGAACCATCCTTTCGATTAATAATTGCTTTATCTTTCATAAAGGTAACCGTATAACCATTGTCGGTAACACTTGAAACAGAAAGTAAATTGTTTCGAAGTTCGGGAACGTATAATGCGTTCTTTAATTTTACTTTATTCGTGAAACGATTGTTTATTTTCGCATTTAAATTTACGTCTCCATTTCCGGTGGATTCTGTAAAATGTTCTGCGGCCGTATAAACCTTTAATTGTTCACTTTCATTTAAAGTTACAAAATTTTGTTTATTATTGCACATATGCTTTGTTGCGCCACTATCAAGGTACCACGAATTTGATTTATCAATTCCCGTATTACATGCAATAACTGTCATCGCGTCATTCACTTTATTTGCTTCGTTAGATTTAAATTTTAATTTACAATCTCGACTTTTATGACCGTATTTATTACACTTAAAACATTTGCCTTTAAAGTGCGTATCGGCTTTCGTGTGTTTATACTTCCCAGAAACATTATTTTGTTTCGTTTGGTATGAATGACCTTTTGTAATCATAGCAGTGCTTACATTTTCTATATCGCTTGTTCTTGAAGATCGATCATTCTGTCTCGCCTCCTCTTCAATAAGTTTAATTTTTAAATTTTCAAGCGTCGGTATTCAGTGCCGGATTTACCAACAAGCAAAACAAGCAACTGCTTGAGGCCCCCACGCTCAGGGGCCCCGCGCCGCCATAGCTTCGCGACTAAAAGAATAAACGTAAAACTAAATGTTACTACAAGAATTGCAAAGCAATGGTTACTTAGAAAAGAGTAGCAGCGCCACGGTGGCGCTGCTAATAACTGATAGAATCCAGTGACCACTGATTCATCGTTCATAGTCTGCGTTATATTAAACTTTATTAAGCAGGTTGTCAGTGGTTGAAACACTATAATTTGTACTGTTAAGATATATTACAAGATTAACTAAATGAATACAGTTATAACACCGTCTGTACTATACGCGGTCTACATTACGACTTAATATATAAATGTTACTGAACATGCGCGCATATTAATTACATTTTGCTTACAATTCTTTCTCAACACTCCCACTAATTGTTAGCAAAAAGAAAACATAAATTCAAGATTGTTAACATTACAAAGAAAAACTTATTACAAACAAATAACTAAATATATTCTAATATAATTACGTAGTTACTCTTTCACGCATACCAAAGAGTGATTTCAAACGATTAAATTTTCTTTACTGATCGGTTTGGTTGTTATATCCGCCAATTGTTCATCAGATGGCACATAAACAACTTCAATATCTCCGTTTTCACATTTTTCTCGTATAAAATGATGTTTTATATCGATATGTTTAGTGCGTTTGTGATGTTCCGAATTTTTCACAAGTCGAATTGCACTTTGATTGTCTACACATAAAATTGTTGGATTCTTATCGAGTTCTCCGAGATCATGTAATAAACGTCGTATCCAAATCGTTTCCCTTGCTGCATTGGATACTGCTATGTATTCCGCTTCAGTCGTAGAAAGCGAGACCGTCCGTTGCCGTTGACTGGACCAAGTAACGGCTCCTCCGTTCAGTTTGAAAATATACCCCGAAGTTGATCTTCTTGTAATGGTATCATTCGCGAAATCAGAATCGGAAAATCCTATTAGTTTTGTAGATTCTTGTGATACTCCGTATTGGATCCCAACATTTGCGGTATGTTTCAAATACTTAATGATTCGTTTTACAGCATTCCAGTGTGACACATCGTATTTATTAAGAAATCTACTAACTAAACCGACTGCGTAACTAATATCCGGTCTACTAATAATTGCGATAAACATTAAAGCTCCCACTGCTTCCCGATATGGAACTTGATCCATATGCTTTATTTCGGTTGCGGTGGTCAGGATAGTATTTACGTCTACAGGCACGTTTGTAACTTTCGCGTCAATCATATTGAACCTTTTTATGACTTCTTGTATATAATTAAATTGATGAATAAAAATAGTTCCATTTTGACGATTTCGTTCAATTTCTAAACCCACAAAATAGTTTAAAAATTCAGTAACTGTAATTTCAAACTTATTCTTTAATTCTTCAAGAATTTCATTAATCGCTGTCTTATCTTTGCTCATCATAAGACCGTCGTCTACAAAAATCACTATAATAACTTTAATTTTATTAACTTCTCTCTTATATACACATCGGTCTGCATCACATTGTTTAAAACTTAAACTTGTTAAAAACTTGTCTATAGTTTTATTCCAACATCTAGGCGCCTGTTTCAATCCGTACAGGGCTTTCTTTAATTTACACACTACACCAGGTTTTACGTCTGTGCCTTCTGGAGGTGACATATAAATTTCTTCTTCTAAATAACCGTTTAGGAAAGCGGTTTTTATATCGAACTGAATAATTTCCCAATCGTGTGTTGCCGCTAACGCAAGCAAAATTCTTATAGTATCATATCTTGTAGTGGGCGAAAACGTTTCATCATAATCTAATCCCTTGATTTGGTTATATCCTTTAGCACAAAGTCTGGCCTTGTAACGTGATATTTCCCCATTAGGCGTTCTTTTCACTTTAAAAACCCATTTAGAGTTGATTACGTTTTTATTGTTCGGCTTTGCCACTAATTCCCAAGTATTGTTCTTCTTTAAGGCCTCTAATTCTTCCTTAATCGATTGTTTCCATTTTTCCGAGTTGACGCTTTTTATCGCCTCGTCGTAATTTTGAGGAATGTCTATTTCTACACAATTTGTTTCAAACTGTTCATATTTGCGTGGTACTCGTAGCGTCTCACGTTGTCTTAAATTATAAGGAGTTTGCGAAGAAGTCGATGACTCAATTTCTTCTTGTGGAAGTTCTTGTTCAATTTCTTGCAGAACCTCTTCTTCGTGATCACTTGCTTCATTTTCCTCTATTTCTATCTTTGCAGTATTGTGCCGAGTTTTAGTAAAACACGCATTTTCATTGAAAATCACGTCTCTAGAAACACTTATTTTATTTGTTTGAGGATCTAAAAGCCTGTAATTTGTAGAGTTTCCGTCATACCCAACCATCATTAATTTTTTGCTTTTCGAATCCAACTTTGTACGTTTTCTTTTGGAATGTGCATGTATGCGTCACACCCAAATATTTTAACGTGACTTAAATTGACTTTCTTTCCAGTCCACAATTCATAAGGTGTTTTCTCTGTTTTACTATTCAAAGTTCGGTTCAATATATACACTGCTGTGTTTACAGCTTCACCCCATAAATTGGCAGGTAAATCCTTTTGATATAGCATCGATCGCGCACTTTCGACAATTGTCCGCATTTCGCGTTCCGCTTTACCATTTTGTTGTGGAGTATATGGAGCTGTTCGTTCTATATCAATTCCAGTTTTTATTAGAAACTGCCGAAAATGTGTATTAATATACTCAGTTCCATTATCGACGTGTAATGTTTTTATTGAATAACCAAATTTGTTTTTACACGTAGTAACAAAATTTTTGAAACATTCAAACACGTCTGTCTTATGTTTGATAAAGTACACTACTCGGTAACCAGTACAATCGTCTTTAAATAGAACAAAGTAATTAGCACCGTTTATTGTTGATGTTGACATTGGCCCACAAAGGTCACTGTATATTAACTCACACGGTTTCGTATTTCGTACTACGCGCAAGAAAGGAAGTTTATGTTGTTTACCGTAAACGCACGCTTCACAAAATTTTCGATCAACATTCTTTAAATCTATTCCTTCAATTAAACCTTTTGATGCCATTTCTTTCAACGTTTTGAAATTGACGTGTCCAAGTCTATTATGCCACATTTCAAACTTCTCAGTATCCGTTACCACATTTCCTTCATAAGAAACGATAGTATTAAACTGTAGGTAATAAAGATTGTTCGATACACGTGCTGCACTAGCCGTAAGTTTATTGTTTTCATAAATATATGCGTGCTTGTTTTCTTTTACTATTTTCATTCCTTTGCGCGTAATAACTCCTTCTGAAAACAAATTCTTTCGAAGGTCAGGAACATATAGCACATTTGTTATTATTGCGTCATGCCACGCACCGTTTAATAATTTACGTATTTTAATGGTTCCTTTGCCTTTTACTGCAAGAGTTTTATTGTTTCCTAATGTCACTGAAGTTTCATTATCGGATTCTTCAAACGTATGAAAAAATTCGCGCTTAAAACTCATGTGTCCAGATGCACCACTATCTAATATCCAAGTATCATCTTTTGATTCCGTCACAAAGACAAAATCTTCTTCTATTGTAAAAGCTGATACGTTTCCTTGTGGTTTCGATTTGTCATCTGCTTTGGTACTTTTTGAGTTTCGTTTTTTTGTTGGATTAGGACAATCTCTTGCAAAATGCCCTTTCTTTTGACAATTGTAACAGGTGAATTTCTTTTTATGCTTGGTATTTACAGTTGGTTTTAGTTTCACTTGTGCCGTAAACGCATTGTCAACTTCTTCTACCGCTGCTAGATTTGCTTCTTCGTCAAGCAATCTTGCAGTAAGATTTTGAATCGTCTGACGTTTCTCTTCTATTGATAGCCACGCTTGCCTGACACTTTTAAATTTATCTGGTAATGAAGTAAGCATTTTCGTCATCACTGCTACATCACTAATTACGTCACCAGATTCTCTAATTTGTTTAGCTAAGTTTTCTACTTTAGCAACATGAAGCGCAACACTATCATTTGGATTCATTCGGTACTGATGGAAACGTTCTTGATACATCATTTTATTCATTTCAGATTTTTGTTGGTAGATGGTGTCCAACCGATCCATTATTTCTTTTGCACTTGTACAATTCTCTACTAAAGTGATTTGCGCAAGCTCCATACCCGACGTTAAGGTGAACATAGCTACGGCGTCCATCTTGTTCCAAGAAGCAAATTCTTTTGTTTCTTTTGACTCTGGTTTTATGAGTTCTCCAGTGGTAATCTCATAACAACCCTTTGCACGTAGAGCACACTTCATTTGAAACTTCCATTGCTGGTAGTTTTTGCCATCAAACTTGCTGATGGATCCTACGTCAATCTTGTCCGCCATCTTTACTGTACACACGTAAAACTGATTTACGATCCACTTTACTAATATTTCACGTCCACTGGGCCCATAACCTATTAAACTTTATTAAGCAGGTTGTCAGTGGTTGAAACACTATAATTTGTACTGTTAAGATATATTACAAGATTAACTAAATGAATACAGTTATAACACCGTCTGTACTATACGCGGTCTACATTACGACTTAATATATAAATGTTACTGAACATGCGCGCATATTAATTACATTTTGCTTACAATTCTTTCTCAACACGTTAGTTGTTCTCTCATTAGCGTTTGAGTTAGTGTGTTTAGATATTCGTTATTTGTCTCTGTTAAATCATTCAAAAACTGTCAACGGTTTACGGCAGTTTTGCTTATAAGATATAGAAGTATTTCCGACATGTTTTCATTTTTGATTAACATGGAAACAAGACAATCTGTTGGAAGTAACGTAAAGCAGTTGCTTAATAAATACCCGAATGATTTTAATACAGATTTTACTGCTAAAATTTTAAATTTTTTTACGTACGTGAAGGACACGTACCCGAATACAAAGTTGAATCACGAAGGACTGTTCCAGGTTATTTTCGATGACAACCTTTCTTTAGCATTTCCTAATGTTGAAACGTTTTTACGCATATGTTTAAGTTCGATGATATCAAACAGTACTGGGGAACGATCGTTCAGTAAACTAAAGCGAATAAAGGATTATTTGCAAACGACCATGTGCCAGGAAATGTTAGCGGACTTGAGTATTATGAGTATGGAACATGATAAGTTGCGACATTTTCAGTTCCAGGTGATCATCGACCAATTTTCTGCAGAGAAGAGCAGAAAAAAAATTATGTGATTTGTGATCTAATCCGTACCACAAGTACTGTTTTATTTATTTCAAGTTGTTCTAAATGTTGAAGGTGTTCAAATGCACAAGATGTTAAAATAGATAGTTTCGTTAAATTTATGTTTCAATTGTACTTCATTTTTTTTCTCATTAAGTAATTTGTCTTTTGGAGGCGGGGGGTGGGGGGTCATTTTAGAGGGGCCCCATCACGATGTTGTGCTTGTGGCCCCTCAATATGTTAATCCGGCACTGTCGGTATTTCATCACGCGTTTCAATTGCAATGGTAAAACTATCATAATCTGTAGGTAACGAACTTAACAGCATAATTGATAATAATTCATTTTGAATTTGAATTCCTGCTTCTTCCAGGTATTCTGCATTGCGTGTGAAATCTGCTAAATATTGTGTCATGCTAACATTCGACTTCTTTTCCATACGTAACAATTGCTTATACAAAGCTGCTTTTCTTACCGGGCCGCGCGATTCAAATATCGCCTGAAGTGCATCCCATGCTTCCTTCGATGAACATGCTTTTTTTACATGATTTAACTGCCCATGCGAAATGGAAAGATTTATTAATGCCAACGCCTTCGAATCTTTGTTTATCCAATTAATAAAATTTTCTGTTGGTTTCGCTTCCGTACCATTGACGTATTGCCACAAATCATTGAAAAATAGTACACTTTTCATTTGCACTTTCCACAATTCATAATTGCTTTCTGTTAATTTTCAATGTTCGCGAAACCCGTTGCCGTAGCCATTTTTAATGTAATCCTTCGCGCCACGCGTTTTCCTTATTATCGTTATGATTCACTTAAGGCTCCCTTTCACACGCCAACATGTTTGCGCAAACTACGTTGAACAAACCGAAATCTCAAACATGTTGGAGTCGACGTATGTACTTTAACGCTCAAACAATTTAGCACAAATTATACAGTTTTGATCAAACTCCTGCATTTTTTCGATAATAATTTCGTAAGCTTGGGATTTCACATTACGGTCACTGTATTCTTTCGATTTAATTTTCCAAAGGCACGGGAATGATCTGTACAGTTTGATATACTCGGTCAAGAACTGTTTTTCTTTCTTCATCATCGTGATACAGTGAATTAAAACTAATCGTTATTCACTGGCACACACTACAAATTTTTAATTTAGATACAACAGCATGGAGCGTAGCAGACAAAACGTGGGCAACATGTGCAAATAGAACCAATGCGCAGGTGCTGCGTGTGACAACTGCAGAAACCGGTTTGAATTGCGCTTTCACGCTCAAACCAGCGCACCAACCTCAAATCAAAAATCAAAACCGAACAGACTTGCCCAAACCAATTATTTTTGTATGTACAAACAAAATGTTTGCTCTTTCGCGCACAAATTATTGCGCAAATCGGTTTGTTTAACCTAGTTAGCGCAAACATGTTGGCGTGTGAAAGGGAGCCTTAAGGCTCCCTTTCACACGCCAACATGTTTGCGCAAACTACGTTGAACAAACCGAAATCTCAAACATGTTGGAGTCGACGTATGTACTTTAACGCTCAAACAATTTAGCACAAATTATACAGTTTTGATCAAACTCCTGCATTTTTTCGATAATAATTTCGTAAGCTTGGGATTTCACATTACGGTCACTGTATTCTTTCGATTTAATTTTCCAAAGGCACGGGAATGATCTGTACAGTTTGATATACTCGGTCAAGAACTGTTTTTCTTTCTTCATCATCGTGATACAGTGAATTAAAACTAATCGTTATTCACTGGCACACACTACAAATTTTTAATTTAGATACAACAGCATGGAGCGTAGCAGACAAAACGTGGGCAACATGTGCAAATAGAACCAATGCGCAGGTGCTGCGTGTGACAACTGCAGAAACCGGTTTGAATTGCGCTTTCACGCTCAAACCAGCGCACCAACCTCAAACCAAAAATCAAAACCGACCAGATTTGCCCAAACCAATTATTTTTGTATGTACAAACAAAATGTTTGCTCTTTCGCGCACAAATTATTGCGCAAATCGGTTTGTTTAACCTAGTTTGCGCAAACATGTTGGTGTGTGAAAGGGGGCCTTTACACTTTACACACTATTATTTTTTAAAATAGCACTTTGGGCGTTTCTGGGCCCATAACCTGACAGAAAAATGAAGTGAAATCAAAGTTTATTATAATAAAAGAAATACTACAACTTAAAACAAATAAATGCGCGAGTACAACCGGCATACGACTTATCCGCGCTTAAGACTCTTTATTACTGCTCGCTGTATTCACGCATGTATTAACAACGCACACATATATACATTTTTAACGGCGGGCACGTTTCGATTAACTTATTTCCAACATTTTTGAGTAAAAAAAATTTTTTTTGCATAAAATAAATATTTTCAATTCACCGCGTAGGTATGCGCGCGAGATGGGGTTTTAAATCACCATTATTAATAATTGTGATCTTTTAATTTCGATAAACTTTTTATTCATTTTTTGTAATTCGAAATAATAATTATAAATGATGATCTTTATACATTATAAATAAATACAAAGTACCAAAAACTTACCAAATAAATTTGTTTATGCACTAAAACACCCAAAAAACGTTAGATAATAAAATAAAGAACAGATAAATAAAGTAGTCAAAACACAAACAAAAACAAATACAGATTACAAACGGTGCAAACAGAGTGTACCACTTTGATATACCAAAGGAGAGTGCGGGTGTTGAGTAGGCATCAAACAACAAGAAAGAAAGTGGGCACGCACACTAAGTTTCCCGCATAGGACATCTCATCGTACGTTCGTTATTGACATCTTGAGGACGTCCTATTAAAGACATCCTAAAGAGGTCCGTTTTAAAGCCCGGGATGTAACGACATCATTTGAACATAAAACGAACGTCCCTGGGACGTCGTGTGTTTACTGAGTTACAAAACAACAGAATCTGATGGTTATAAAACAACAGTACGCCAACGTTATAAAACAACAATATGTCAACCTTATAAAGAATAGTGTATCAACGTTATAAAACAACATCACATCAACGTTACAAAACTACAGTGCGTCAACGTTACAAAATATCAGCATATTACTGTAGTTGGTTGTAACGTTAATACCACAATGTTATATACCCTTTCATAAAAGCTTATGATTACGTTGCTGTAACAGTAAGGATGAGATGAGATGAGAGGATATTTTGCATAGTGGGTTTACTAATTCTATCTTTTTTGTTTACTTCGGTAGCATTTAAAAAAAAACGAATAGGACCCTAATCAAAACTGGCGACCAATTAAGACAGAAGCACAGCATAGCATTTACTTATTCAAGTTAAGCTAAAACTAAATGACATAATTCTATCTATTTAATGAACAAGATAACTAAATGATTTTCTAATTTTTTAATTGCAATGCAATGCAAAGTAATAACATTTAGTTTCTGTAGGATGTTTATGAGTTATAAAAATGTTTTAACTGTGAGAAAAGCACATCTTCGACAATTCCCCAATCAACAAGGAAACGTTTTTTTCATGTTTTAAAAACGTTACAACGTTTTAAAATAGTTAATAGTCAAATCATAAAGGTAAACGCAATCCTTACGTATTACTTTATGTTTACGTTTGTGTTTATTGACTGATGGTGTTTATGTTGATTATAAATGGGCCTTTACTCACCTTTACTCTCATCGAAAGTATCATAGCATAACTCACTCGCATGCAACATGCAACCCTCGCCCTCGAGTGCATTATTAAAGTTCGTTGTGCTATGTCTTAATTTCGACCCTTGTTGTTGTTGTTGTTGTCGGTTGTTGTAATGATTTTTTCCAATATCGCAATGAGTTTTTCAATCTATACCGTATTTTAGGTCATATCTACCGTCTGTGTTAGGTTATTTTTTGAAAGTGGCAACACCGAATCCAACAATTTCTAACCCTATGTTCTAACCACGTTCTAACCTTTTTTATTTATTTTATTCTATCTAGCACCGAGAAAAATGTACGAAAACATAGGAGAAAAATCAAAAAACTTTTGTCGAATTTGTTTACTAGAAATAGAAACCGAGCAGCATTACTTTCTGAACAACGACAATAAGTTAATGCTACAATTCAAATTGTTGAATCTTCTACCAGAAATTGTAAGTATACCTGATTATATTCGATTCATTAACTCAAAGTTTCTTACAGAATCTAAACATCACGCCCAACCCAATTGCTTGTAACAGATGTATGACTGCAATTGAAGAAATATATGAATTTAAGCAACTGTGTATACAAACTGAAATGACTATAAAAAATTTGCGACAATCCGGTGCAATTAAAGAGGAGTTGCGTGCTGATAACATTAAAGTCGAACTTCCAAACTTGCAAATCGTTAGTGATAACTACTTGGAAATCAATGAAGAAGTGCCTGTATGCGTTGAAGAATCTTCAGAAACAGAAATGTATTATTGCTACAACTGCAACTTTAACACTAACAAAAAGGCGATTTTAGTTAAACACCTGGTTCTTGAAAATGTAACATTGCAACACACTGGCAGAAAACCATTGAAATGCAATATATGTGATTATTCCTGCATCACCAAGTGGGGTTTAAAACGCCATATGTGCAAGCACACTGCTGAAAAACCATTTAAATGTAATATATGTGATTTCTGTAGTAGCCGAAGGAGTAATTTAAAAGCACATATGCATACGCACACTGATGAAAAACCATTTAAATGCAATATATGTGATCACTGCTATACCGCCAAGTCGGCTTTAAAAGTACATATACGTAAGCACACTAGTGAAAAACCATTTAAATGCAATATATGTGATCACGGCTGTACCACCAAAGGGGCTCTAAAAGTACATGTACGTAAGCACACTGGTGAGAAACCATTTAAATGCAATATATGTGATCACTGCTATACCGCCAAGTCGGCTTTAAAAGTACATATACGTAAGCACACTAGTGAAAAACCATTTAAATGCAATATATGTGATTTCTGTAGTAACCAAAGGAGTAATTTAAAAATACATATGTATAAGCACACTGGTGAAAAACCATTTAAATGCAATATATGTGATCACTGCTATACCACCAAGTCGGCTTTAAAAGCACATATAGAGTACTGTGTAAAAGTCTTAGCACACCTTAATATTTACAGTAATCTATTGTCTAACACGATGTAAATACAATTTTAATATAAAAATCTAAATTCACTTTATTAAAAACTTATAATTAGAGGTTTTTGAGTATATAATAAAAATTTTAAAAGTACGTAATCTAATATTTTGTGTGTCCTCCATTAGCTGCAATCACACTCGCGATTCTATTTGGAACACTATCAAAAAGTTTTTTAATGAAATCTTGTGGAATTTTTGACCACTCGTCTTTTAAAATGTCAAATAATTGTTGAGGATTAGTTGGCTGGCGTTGGTGACGTTTTCTATCCAGATATTCCCAAACATGCTCAATAATATTGAGATCTGGACTCTGAGGGGGCCAGATCATAGTTAAAATACCCTGCTCTTCCATTTCTCTTAAATATAATTTTACTACCCGCGCAGTATGCTTGGGATCATTATCTTGTTGCAAGATAAAGTTTTCACCAATCAATCGATTTCCAGACGGAACAGCGTTTTCGCGTAGTATTTTTAAATACTCGACTGCATTCAATTTGCCTTCGATTTTTATCAAGTCTCCTACACCATTCGCAGAAATGCAACCCCAAACATTTATTGACCCTCCCCCATGTTTAATTGTTGGGTTTAGACAAGCAGATTTGTATGCTTCGCCGGGTCTTCTGCGAACATATTGTTTTCTTTTCGAACCGAATATTTCAAACCTAGACTCATCTGTCCACAGTACCTGATTCCAATCATTTGAAGTCCATGTTTTATGCTCAACAGCGTATTTTTTTCTTTTGTGGCGGGTAATAATAAAAGAGTTAGTTTAAATAATACCAATACTTATACATTTATTTAATCTAACAACAACAATAAAAAAAGAACTTGAAACACAACAGCACTTACTTAACTTCGATCGGCGTACACACCTGCCGCGTCGAGCGCTAACTTAACGACTACCCCAAAACGGATGATGGTAGGGAGATGCAACGCGTCACAGGCCGGACATGCTCGTCAACATTTAGCGCGGTTTATTTGAAATTTCAATATAAAATCTTACAACTCGGCCTTCCTGACTCGTGATCGCCCTCGATCATTACAACTAGTTTTATCTTAGATGCTAAACTACAAACTATCAATACTAAGTTTTATATTAGTTAGGCCATCGCCTCATGTTCGCCGAATCAAACACAGAATCAAAAGGTATTTGTGTAACCTGAAAGTCGTTTAAATCTTTAATAACATATCGGTCATTTCCTAACACTTCTCCTACAACATAAGGACCTTTGAATTTCGGAATCAGTTTTTTATTCACTCCCGGTGTAACGTCATTATTAGTTATCATCACCAAATCACCTTTGTTATAAACACTAGCACTTTTATGAGTTTTATCATAATAACTTTTGTTATAGTCTTGACTTTTTCGTATATTTGCGTCAGCACTACTTCTAACTATTAACAAATCTTTTCTATCGTTATTACCTATTTCAGAATCTAAAATCATTTTTAGGTCATCATTACCTTTACCCTTTTGATTTATTCCGTACAATAAAATACTAGGCGTGTGACCAGTAGATTTTGACAACGTATTATTTAGGTTGTATTCTACTTCGGCTAAAACAGAATCCCTTTTTATTTGGATCTGGCGAAATTTTTGCCAACATTGGCACCACAACTCGATTTACTCGCTCTACCTGTCCATTGGCTCTAGGCACACCCGTGGCAATTAATGAATGGATTATGTCTTGACCATCCAAAAATTGTGTAAATTCTTGTGACGTAAACGCGGTACCCCTATCAGATATAACTTCATCTGGTTTACTGTACGCGCGAAAATAATCGGTTAAACACTTTATAGTTTCTTTACTAGTAACGGTTCTACATGCATACAGGCGCACAAATTTTGTGAACGCGTCTACAACCACAAACAAATACCTATTTTGAAATCGCGTTTTTTCTAAAGGCCCACAATGGTCAACATGGATTACACTAAACGGGATATCTCCTTTTGGAATATTATGAAGAAAGCCTTCGACTCTGCCACTATTTGGCGAATATACAACACACTTCAAACACCTGGAAATATGGTCAGAAATTTTAGATCTCATTTTAGGAAACCAATAAGATCGCTGGATTAATTCTACGCTTTTCTCTACACCGACATGTCCCATATCATCGTGACAAGTTCGAATAACGTTAGTCACCATAAGTTCAGGAACATAAAACAAAATATTTCCTTTATTTTTTCTATAAACAACACCGTTGCGCAATTCGTAAAATTTATCCTCTTTGTTCTCTAAACGACGTGCTATGTCTGAAATAGTGACGTCTTTTGTCTGATAAATTGCGAGCGTTCTCTCGAAAGAGTTCTCTGAAATGACAAACACCTGATGACACCTACTCAATGCGTCAACATGCTTCATTCGAGCATTACCTCGATGCTCAATAGTATAATTAAAACCTCTAATATCAACGACCATCTTAAAATACGAGGGTTTACTTCTTTTTTTTGAAGAGCTAGTTTTAAACTGTTGCAGTCAGTAAAAATTGTAAAATGCAGCCCTTGTAAATAAATCTTAAATCGCTGTAAAGCGTTTACAATTGATAAAGTTTCCAGTTCGAAACTGTGGTATTTAGATTCGGTGTCTGACGTTCTCTTACTAAAATACGACACCGGGTGAAATTTATCGTCAACTTGCTTTTGAAGAAGAACAGCTCCAAATCCTAAGCTACTAGCATCGCATTGCAACTGTGTTTCTGCTTTAGGAGAATATAAACACAAAAGCGGTTGACAAATCAAACGGTTCTTTAACTCTTCAAATGCCAAGAGTTGCTGAGGACCAAATTGAAAAACAACATTTTTCCGTGATAAGTCATACAATGGCTTGGCTATAGTCGCAAACGAATGAATAAACCTACGAAAATAAGATACAAGTCCCAAGAAACTGTGTACCTCTTTGAATCCTTTTGGCACCGGAAATTCTTTCACAGCTCGCACATTATCGGGGTTTGGCCTAATGCCCTCTCTATCTACAACATACCCTAAATACTCAATAGTATCGTGTAAGAAAAAACACTTATCTACACGCAAATTCAACTTATTTGCAACCATTAATTTTAACACCTCGCTTAATATACGTAAATTTTCGTTTACGTCCTCAGTAGCGATAACAATATCATCAATATAAATCATAATTTCATTTTTCTCTATTAATTCTTGAAAAATTAAATGTATATATCTCATAAAAACTGCAGGGCTATTGCAGAAACCAAACGGTAATCGAGTATACTCGTACTGGCCCATTGGAGTAACAAACGAGGTATACTTTACCGATTCTTCATTGATAAAAACATGATGAAAAGCATTTTTTAGGTCTAATTTGGTGAAAAAACGTTTACCCCTTAACCCATCAAGACTATCATCAATGAGAGGCAAAGGATAGTTATCTCTCACAGTAATTTTGTTTAAACAACGAAAGTCCACACACAGTCGCAAAGATCCACACTTCCGTTTAACCAAAACAATAGGAGAACTATATTGGGACGAGCTTTTCCTTATTATACCCTCCTCTAACAAATCGTTAATAATTTTGGTAACCTCTCCCTTCTCAAAAAACGATAACCTTCTCGGTCTAAAAAAAAAACGGTACGTGTCCAGATTTTACTACTATATCTACCGTAAATTCTGTTTTAGGTTTAATAGGCCTAATATAGTTAAAGTAATCCATACCTCTAAGTGGAGAAGTTGTAATAAAATATGATATTTATATTTATAAAAAAATTAAAAAATTAAAACATTATTGTGGATTGACTTTAAGAAAATAAATATCATATTTTAATAGGCCTAACTGGAATTACATAATCCTTGTCAAATACCTGTTTGCACAAATCCTTAACCTCATTACTCAATTTTTGATTTAAATTTAGCGTAGTAGTAACTAAATTATCGTTATGAACAGAATCTATTAAAAGAATACTATTCGAAATAAAATCTACATGCTCGTTCACACTAACTTTCTGCACGGTACAAGTTTTACCCATTGTAATCTTTAGCCTAGGGCCAGAGATAAAATCTCTTCCTAAAAGGCACTGATATTTCATCGTACCTTTATTTACAATATAGAACTTAATCTCTACATTATCTACATCATTAACTTTAACATTACATAAATATTGTCTTAAAATACCTACTTTTGCGCCATTTATTCCCTCAAAACTATCAACACTATTACCATATTCAATAAAATTATTAGACACGATACCTTCTATTACGAACGACACGGGGCTGCCGCTGTCCAACACCGCTGATACCTCGATGTCGTCGTTTCCTATTGGCATTACGATTGGCACTCGATACGCTGGGACGATTTGCGTTTCCACTAGCAGAGCAGTGCTATCTGCCGAAGCCGTTACGACAGATCTTGACGTTGTCGGAGACTCCTTAGTGCAATATTGACGAAGATGTCCCGCTTCTCCACACTTGTAACATACCCCTTTCTGTTGCTTAGGTTGAGCACACGACAGCGACAAATGACCATGTTTTCCACAATTGTAACACCTAACTGTAGATTTTCTCTGTTCACTGTTTTCCGTCGACACGTTTGCATTAACAGCATGTTACAAGCTTTTTGCTAGTTTACGAACCTGCACGGCCAACTCACAATAGTCGGTGAGAGGGTAGGGTTCCTAGATAATAATGGAAAGATATTTAAGGGGGGAATCTGTTACGGTCGAATTTTCTTTACGCACGCCTATGTCGTTACGGACGAAATTTTCTTTGCGCACGCCTATGTATTCAGACGTGGAATTAATTTACGGTTTGGACGCCCCCTAACGATCGTTTACGCGTGACTGTCATTTACGACGAGTTCTTCAATTTGAAAACTACAGAAAATGGCCGGTGAATGGGCGATTGAACGTTTTCTAAACTTATCCACCGTCATGGGGACCAATCTATAAGTGTATTACACTTATAATTCGTTTGCGTCGTCACCGGGTAAGATTATAACTCTCATTTATTAAAACTCTGTTGTAATTTTTCGTAATTTGATAGCCGGTCCACCACGTGCGAGCACTTCGTTCCTAATTGTTAACTGTTAATGAGGAATCCATTTCGAATAACAATTTCGTCAAATAAATATACGACATATGGCAAAAACCGAATGTACCGACTGTAACTAAAAACTGTCGAGATTCTACTCAGGCGGCAGATACCTGCGTAAATCACAGAAAAGGGGTATAACAGCATCCGATTTGCGGGTTGTGTTATGTGTATACTTTAAAATTTAAGTAATGATTTTGTAGATTTGGATTTCGTGAGATATTAGGTTGACACGATTTGCGATTCAAATTACTTGCAGGGTACGTGTCGAAGAAAGTACTTTCTTCGCACCAGGGGAAATTCCTGTATTTGTGGTAAGTGCTTTTATATTTTTTCTTTCGTCGTCAACGAGGTTACTCACGAAACTTTCGCTAATAGTAATTTCGTACTGATTACCGTAATTGTAATACCATTTAGTTAGTAAATTTGCTTATACTACGTATGCTGTGTCCTACCCTTAATTATTGTGATGATTTAATGTTAATGCCATACTTATTATCATTGTCTTATTGTCAGTAATGCCATATTCCTAATTATGTAAACGATATTTACTACGTACTATTCTTCGCTACTTAGTTCATTGGAATGTATTGATGTGATGTGTGCTGCCGATACTACAGGCATTTAGTTAGAAAATTGATGATGTACTTCTTAATCAAAGTGTACGATAATTATTAATGTGAATCGTTACTCATTGTAGACTTTAAGGTTGGCGTATAAGCAAAGTGTGATAGGTATTAATTCTACCTCGAATATATTAACACTCATATCTTCTATTATTATTCCAACGTTAAACCATTAAATTGATTATACTTGTTAGTCTTTCTTTTTCTCTTCCCTGCTCCTGTGATTATCGTTACCTACTAATTACTTTTGACTACTCGAACAGCTGAGTAGAGGAATTACGAACCTAACATAGTGTTACAAGTTTATACCGTTCTGTCCTGAGCAAGATAGAGAATTACTTTGGGATAAGCTCTGGCGCCCTGCAACATCTTTTCTGTATTTAGTGTGGACCTCCCCTCTCTCCGGAATATTGTGAGTTGGCCGTGCAGGTTCGTAAAACCACAAAAGCTTGTAACAAGCACGTCTTACGGGAGGTACGTAAGTTGTAGACACCTGTCTTTCGCTGCTCGTAATATTGTTCATTAATTCTAACATATGCGTGAGGCTCTTGAATTCCTTCAACTTCGCTTGGGTTTGCAGCATCGGGTTATCGAACCCTTCGATTAAATAATTTATAAGCTCATCGTTAGTGAGGTTAACTTTGTTTCCTAGCAACACTTTATCGTGGTAGTAGCACGAAAATTTCTCCCCTTTCCTCCACCGTCTTGCTTCGAAGCGTCGCATCATAACAATACGGTCTTCTTTGCATGAAAACATTCTCGTTAGCTCCTGTTGCAATTCCGCTAACGATAAAGCCGCATACTCTGGTCGAGAATGGAACCAGTTCTTCGCGTTATCTCTTAATTTCGAGACTACAATTAACGTCATAACCCGATCTTCAACACTATAAATATCCTTGGCGGTGCTAATCCTTTGGAACCACGAAGTCGCATCTTCATTTGTATTCCCACCAAACTCCGGTATTAGAGCCGCAATCTCTGAATTACTGTGTACGTTTTTGTTACCTTGCGCAGCACGCACGGCCATTGCGATTATATCATCGACGGTAACGGTAAACGCACCCGCACTACCTTCTGTATTCTCAGTCGCCATTTCTTTAAAAATAAATACGTACACCAAGAATTAACAAAACGAGAGTATATCCGACAAAAATCACTCAGTTAAAATTTATTTAAACACGCGATTTGCTACTCACAGTTTATGTTAAATGCATACAACACGTGCACAACAAAATGGTAAAATATCCGTTAACACTTACTGGAATTAGTCCTAGATTGCCGTTTATCAATAAAAATCAAACGTTGTTTTAGATTTGATTGCGATGTCCACCGATTTAAATCACAACCACACGTCACGTTGCAAACACGTTATTAAATTTCTCGCCCGTGGCCGATCCCACTTCTGATGTTGTGGCGGGTAATAATAAAAGAGTTAGTTTAAATAATACCAATACTTATACATTTATTTAATCTAACAACAACAATAAAAAAAGAACTTGAAACACAACAGCACTTACTTAACTTCGATCGGCGTACACACCTGCCGCGTCGAGCGCTAACTTAACGACTACCCCAAAACGGATGATGGTAGGGAGATGCAACGCGTCACAGGCCGGACATGCTCGTCAACATTTAGCGCGGTTTATTTGAAATTTCAATATAAAATCTTACACTTTTTTGTTTATTTGCTTTACGAAGTAAGGGTTTTTTAATTGCCACACATCCTCTGAGTCCCATTTTACCTAGACTCCGACGAACTGTAGAGGCGTCAACTGAAGTTCCGGTAGCACGGTGAAGATCTTCAGTTAATTCTCTAGATGTTTGGGTTCTATTACGTAACGATTCAACTCTCAAATAGTTTTCGTCGCTTTTTGTAAGTTTTTTAGGTCTTCCAGGCCGTTTTTTATTGTTTACAGAACCGGTTTCATTAAATTTTTTGATAACATGTCAAACTCCAGTCACCGATGCTTTTGTTTTTTTTTCAATTTCGCGTAAACTATGGCCTTCTTGATGAAGAAAAACTATTTTATGTCTGTTATATTCACTTATTTTAACCATACTGAACTAATTTTAATATTAAAATATTTTAAAATCAAATTAATTTTTTTAAATAATTTTTTAAGGGTCAACACAAAAATACTTAAACAGCTTTTACACAGTACTGTACGTAAGCACACTAGTGAAAAAGCATTTAAATGCAATAAATGTGATTACTGTACTAACCAAATGAGAAGTTTAAAAACACATATGCATAAGCACACTGGTGAAAAACCATTTAAATGCAGTATATGTAGTTACTGTAGCATCCACATGGGAAGTTTAAAAAGGCATATGCTTCAGCATACTGGAGAAAAACTGTTTAAATGCAACGTATGTGATTACTGCACTATTACCATGTCGAATTTAAGAAGGCATATGCGTACACACACTGGCGAGAAACCATTTAAAGGCAATTAATGTGATTACTGTAGTAATCGAATGGAAACTTTAAAGAAACATATGCGTACACACACTGGCGAGAAACCATTTAAATGCAACATATGTGACTACTGTAGTAACCGAATGGAAAGTTTAAAAACACATATGCATAAGCACACTGGTAAAAAACCATTCAAATGCAATATATGTGATTACTGTAGTAAGCAAAGGAATAATTTAAAAATACATATGCGTCAGCACTTTGGTGAAAAACCATTTAAATGTAATTTATGTGATTATTGTAGCAGTCGATTGGGAAATTTAAAAATGCATATGTGTAAGCATACTGGTCAAAAACCATTTAAATGCCAAATATGTGATTTCTGCACTATTACCATGGCGCATTTAAAAACGCATTTGCGTAAGCGCACTGGTGAAGAGCCATTTAAATGCAATTTATGTGATTATTGTTGCAACAGATTAGAATATTTAAAAAACCATATGTGTAAGCACACTAATGAAAAACCGTTGAAATGCAACATATGTGATTACTGCACTATTACAAAGTCATCTTTAAAAAATCATATGCGTAAGCACACTGGGGAATCACTATTTTAATGCAATACATGTGATTATTGTACTATCAAAGAGTATATAATGGTGACGAGAATCAGCCTTTTTTTTAAAGAGTTCTGTAATGTTACGAATAAAAATAAATTTCGGTGTTGCCATATTGTAAAATCCAGCAAGAGCTTTAAATCTCATTAATAAAAACAACAAAAAAGTATTTTAATAAATTTAAATAATTATTGTAAACTAGTCGTAATTAATTCAAAAAATGTGATACATTTGCTTTGAATACATGATTGAAATATATTAATCGTACAGCATATAGCTTAATACATATTACATAAGTATTTTATGAATTTGAATATTTTATAGAAACTACTTACTTACCTGCTTTATGTCAGTTTTTCAAAACTTTTCAATTATTTACTTTTAAATTACAATAAAAGTCAACAAATATTTTGTAAATGCCATAACTAACATACAGGTGATGTAATTTAAAAAAAAATTAGAGTAAGAAATTTTCTTACATACAACACTTGCCAAGACCTAATTGAAGATTTAGAACATCTTGAACGAACTAATAGAATTGAAAAAAAAATGGAAAATTCCCATTAGTATTTATTTTTCATCAAGTTCCGTTAAGTGCGTTGTGTTACCAGTGATCAGCAGAGGTAGGTAAAATAGTTTTGAAAACCTATTTAAAATGCAAAATAGAAAATACATTTGTTAAATGTATTTAAAATGGAAAATGTTTTCTATGAAACTATTTAAAATAGAAAATAGATTTATAAATACAAAATAGTTTAAAATGACTAACTTATTTGTTTCAAACACACTGATAACACGGTCTAGGACGTTAGAACGCGGCCGATTGAACCCCGCCGTTTACACGCGAGGACATTTGTACGCAGATTTTAAAAATAATGGAATTTTTGCTCCTCAGAAAAAAAATTTCCATTTCTGTCACATCAACATGGTGTAATTGAATCTACGTTTTAAGTAAAGTTTATTAATTATTCCCTAATCATCTTTTAGATAAAAATTTCACTTTCCATAATCGCTATTCAATTAGGCCGCGTCTAGGTATTTCTTTGTTTCTCCCTTTCACCTCATTATTGGTAATGATAACATTATTACCTATTGTCATATAGGTACCTACAGCAATCAGCATCATGAATATAGGAGTACGTCTTTATATAAACCAAAAACCAGTAATTCGCTCACTTCATTCAACAAAATTAGACTTTGTAAAGTTGTTTTATTGTGATTGTTCTGATTTTGCATTGTTTGACTGCATTATGGGAGATTCTCAGTAAGAAAGGTAAACGATAGATTTGTATGTGTTCGATCGCATAAGTGCATGTGGTGAAAAGAGTTTTTGGAGGTGTGACCAAAGGTCGATTGATGGAGAACAACGTTGCAAGGCCCGTATCCATACAGTAAATGATACCGTCGTTACGTATTTAAATAAACATTGTCACGGAATTTCCGCAGTTCGCGTTGAAGTCGAAATCGTAAAGACTGCAATAAAAAGAAGAGCAGAAGACACAACCCACACAGCACAAGCATATCCAGTGGATATGAAATGTACACACCACCCACACAGCACAAGCATATCCAATGGATATGAAATGTACACACCAACCATGGATACCGGAAGTACATCGAACATCCATATTTAATATTATGGAGCAAGGATGGAGGTCCATTGGATATATCATTCCGTCACGGAAAAATCTTCATAGTATGTCCATAGGACCTCCAGGTGGATAAACATTTTACATCCATATGGAGATATATTGAATTAACAGTCATATGAACGTACAAAATACATACATATGGAGGTTCAATGAACATTTAATTAAAGTATAATAAACATTCATTTTTTTATAGAACCTTCATATGTAGGTAAAATATATGTGCATATCTATATATTAACAAAAAATATGGCCACACGTCAAATAAAGTCAATACAAAATGCCAATAGTGATATTTTCCAGATGCAACAACTCCGGTTGGTCCACAGAAAATATGACCACTTGTTCATTTTCACTCAAACACAATCGAACTTTTTTATTTACACATTCTCTCATTTTTCTAGAGCTTTTATCCATTATTTATATTATAGGAATCCAAATACTTACTAGATTAATGTACAGCAAAAGTAAATTCAAATATGCAAAAATACCTTGTCTTTACCCAATAAACACATCTGTACTGGCAATGTACTCCTTAGCCGGCACTCAGAATGCTGGCAATGTACTAAAATGAAGTATACTGCCGGTAACCAGGTGACACACCGGCCGATATATTGCCGAATGAATCTTGCCAATGCAGAAATTGCATCGAACCAATATCGGCAAGTTATGTATATTAATACAAGTTAAATGCAGAATGCCAGTGAAATCTGTGCATTATAATATGTACTTTGCCATCACATAAATAGTGCGCAATTTTAAAAGCATTGGCAATGTTAGCAACTTAACACAAATTAAATGCATACAATGGTATTATCATTTTTAATTTAATTATTAAAACAATTTGGAAACTTAACATACAATGTCCATATATGTACTGAAAAAAATTTAAAAAATATAAAAAACCTATTTACATTCATTCTGTGCTTATGTTTATTGGCGTCTTTCGTACCCACTACTCCTGGTGTTTATTGCGTGCTGTAAAGCTGCACCACAATTTGAATTTTTTCTTATGGATACTGTAAAATAAAAATTACATTGTAATGCTACTCAAATAACTTATGCACTTTTTTAGCAATTTCTCAACTAAATTTTGAAGTTTTTGAAGTAATTATAAAGAATTGCTTTGTAAAAAGTCGTGAAATAAAATACAACATGAAAGTCAAGTTTGGCAGTAATGCACTTGAAATCACATTACGTTAATATACATATAAAGTTAATGTTTTAAGTTTTAACCTATAAACTATAAAATACTTTGAAGCCTCTTACCATAAATGAAATTTAAAATATTTTTACAAATTTGTTTTGCTTGATCCAGACCAATTACTTGGTTAAAACATGTCTCGTTTGCTGTATCTTTTCATCCAACAAAGTAGATTGAATCGATCTAAAAAAAAATTCAATTAAATAAAACTCAGCAATAAGAATAATGAATTGGGAAATTGTAGATAAACTCACAAACTGGCTCTTAGATTACAAATTCCAAAGTCATTATATATTTGCTCGAAAACGTTTTAGTTTTTAGGTTATATATATATATTATTAAGAAATAATTTATATATGAATGTAATACTTACTTATTTTGTTTACCCATCCATCCTAAATGATGAAAAACAAACACATTTTTTCGAAATTTTAAAGCACAAAATGGTTTGCATACGATAAATACAAGCTAAACAAAAAGCCAAAAAGTTTGCGTGTGCAATAATTCAGTGGCGATCAAGTGGCGATAATATACGCGAAAACCTTGGCGAAAACAAACGAACAACGAAGAAAGTTTAAATTAAACCGCTCCAAGTATTTTTTTTACTTTTTCAATTTTTCATTAAATTTGTTGTTGCATGTTAAATATTTACTAAAAATGTTAAATTTTAGAGAATATAATTATTTCTAAATAATTTTGATAAAAAATAGCAACTCACAAAATTATGTAACATGATACATAAAAAAAAATGTTTCCGAACATAACACTTATAACACTTAAGATAATCCTATTTCACAGATATCCATGAATGTATATAAGGTGCATATACAGTGGATATTAAACTACGGATGTACATCAATGGATATTGTTGCGAATTTATTTATTATTAACTAATTTATTTAAAACGACTAAAACTACGTTTACTTATTATAGAAATATGTACACTGTTATTTATTTAAACTCCGCACGTGCTAATCACTTATTTATCTTCACTTGGTTAATCTTCTTAATACTGCATGCATTCACATTCCAGCAATAACTGACCTACGATTTCCATGTTCGGCATTTATAGACATCGGCGAATCCTTCTCGAATCCTTCTCGAACGTTCCCTACTTTTCGCTATATCTTCTAGACAGCTTCTAGAAGGCTCTTGCATTTGCAAGATATTTCTTGAATGTTTCAATATTATATGGATAAATATGTATATCCATTGCATCTCGCGTGCTGTGTGGGAGAAGAATATGAAACCTACGTGGCGAATAACATACGGGAAAATTTTCTTTTAAGCGGCAGCGGACCAACACCTAACAGGATATTAAAGTTTGGCCGCCAACAAAGCGTAAATGTAAGGTCTATTCGAATTTATTTTTATGTACCTATTATTTTAATTTAATTTATTTTAGGCTCTTAAGGAGTCAAAGCATTGATTCGTCGATGGAACGTTTAAATTCGCCCCATTAATATTTTCGCATGTTGTGTATGCGCTTTTGCCAAACAAACAAATGGCAACTTACACACTGATGATTGAACAATTAAAACCAAATTTGGACCCCGAAAAGATATTGTGCGATTTGGAACATGTAGCTATAAGAGCGTTCCAAAACGGATTTTCAAACGCGTAATTGCTTGGATGTTTTTTTCATCTAGCACAAAATTTGAAAAAACATCTGGGAGCTACACTTATTGCAACGATACAATAATGAAGAGGACTTTGCGTTGCACACTCGAATGATAAGTTCCTTAGCATTCGTTCCCGTTGCGGATTTAGATGTTATTGCTATAGCAAGTCTCGCAGATGAACTTCCTGTAGAATTACAGCATCTATTAAATTGGTTCGAGGATTTTTATATAGGAAGACCAAATCGTCGAGGAAATGGAAGGCGTCTCGCAATGTTTCCACCGCAATTATGGAGTGTCTATAGCCGTGTAATGAACGACATCGATAGGACCAATAACCATGCTGAAGCGGCCCATAGACGGTTACAAACAGAACTTTCTACTCATCTTCCCACAATAAGGAATTTTATTGATGGTTTGCGGAAAGTGCAAGCTGGGTGAGATTTGTATTATGAGAAATTGATTGCGGGACATGCCCCACAAACGAAATTAAAAAAATATCGCGATGCTGATAGCCGAATTAAACGCCTGGTAACAAATTACGATAAGCGTAATATAATTGAATATTTAAGAGGTATATCGCACAATTATTTAATGGACAATTGATTTTATATCTATGTAGATATTTTGTGTAATAAAATACATAATATTGCGTTTTACTCGTTCATTACCGAACTTCTACGTTCAAATGTACCTGCGTTCAAATAACCTTGAGTTCAAACGTCCTTGCGTCCAAATGGCGACGTTCAAACGTCCCGTTCCGCTGATAACATTACTATACCAAGAGGTTATTGTTTGATTTACTGAGAAACTGTTTCTCAAATGTTTCATTCTTCGTAAACTTGAATGTGGGTCTCATGATCATTCCCGCGTACGAGAATAACCTCTCAACGGGAGCTGAGAAATAGTTAATGGAATATTAAATTTTATAAATAACATCTTGGCACCTTGATATTGAATGAGAAACGGGACTAGTGGTATAAATGCTGGATTTACCACTAGGCCGGTAGGCCCAGGTCTAGGGACACACAATGCTAGGAGGTGCGACCTATTAATTATTATACTAGCTGTACCTATATATTAATATTTGATTTAATTACAGAGACTATATTGCTCAAATTATGTTCATAAGTGACTTTTATACAATAAAAAGTTCAATGTCATCATAAGGATTAATTTTTTTTTAAAATTACTAATTTGATCACCTTCCTTCTCATTAATAGGAGGCGACAAAAATTCTTGAGTTTAGGCTAAAAGCGTCCACAATTTACATACTGCCTTGAGTACTATTCTCATCAAATAGGAAGTATTTATCCGTTAACTGATTAAAGGAGGCTTCTATTACTTTAACTTCATCATTAACACATTATTTAGGTTCTAACGAGAGAATTTCTAGTTCGTTGAAAAACAATTGCTGAAGTTGTTTTCTGTCATCTTTAGAATGCAATTAAGACACTGTGCACTAACAATATTACGGTCACGTCTTTTAATTTTGAAAACTTTCCGATAAACGGTGTTGCTAATGCTAGCATTATCACCCTCTGACAATCCTGCTTCTGCCCAACAGCTGAATTTATGTTTATGTTTAGTGAACATCAAAATATTTATTAATAGGCTTTGATATAGGTAGCAAACTTGCAATTTTATTCCACGCACAGAACACCTTTGCAGAACACAACAAAAAAACTATGGATGCTATAATCCTTGATAAGAACAAGATTTTGATGACCAGATGACGAAAATATAGTCACAAAAGCTTGCACCAACGTTAGTATATCTAGGTTGCCTATGAGTAAGTATTTACATTTCAGTAAAGTATTTAAAATAAAAAATAGCATTTTTATTTTAAATAGGTATTTAAAATAGATTTATTTTAAATAGTTACCCACCTCTGGTGATCAGGCAGCTATAAATAGATCAGCGTTTTCAAATTTTGGAGTTACTGAGAAACCTCCATATTTTATTATAAATAATTCAAACATTTTTGTAGTTTATGACGTCCGAATCAACAAGGAAACATTTTTGAAATGTTTTTTGCAACGTTTTACAAAACATATATTTACATTTTTAACAAACATTGCAAAAACGTCTTAATGGTCAGAATTACGTTGCAAAATCAATGTTAAAAAACATTCTAAAAATATTTATATATATTTATATTTTACAAATGTTACATTAATGTATAAAAAATGTATAATCAACGCTTTTTTTATTATTGCAATGTGCTTAAGGGCAGTTTTACAATCATGGTATAAATGTAAGTTTAGTTATACTTGCTTTAATTTTAAAATACTGTCATATTTGGCTGTTAGTTAAGTATAAGTTAACTGACATTTTTATACCATTATTTATAGAACCAGCCCTAAAAAGGCTTACAAAAGATAGATAATACAATCTGTGTACTCAAAATACTTCAATTTCACGTGGCTACAAACGCATTTGGTGCCTATAACAAAAATTAACATAAAACTAAAAGAAACATTATTCATGTAATTACTTTATATTAATTGAAATAATTATATTAATCCTGACAAAAGTTTCTAATTAATCAAAAGTTTTTCTATTTTATGGAGTGGAGGGGAGGAACGGCAACAATAAAAACATACCTTTATCTGTTGTTAAAGCCTGAACAATAAAGGTTGTTTTTATTGTTGCTGTTCCTCCACACCGAACGATCCTATCTATAAAATAAGAAAACTTTTGACTAATTATGCATGTACTTCTTTGTATAAAAACGAAAACCAGAACAACTAACAATCCAAGATTTTGAAACTTTGTACACACAAAATAATGCTGCATCAATATCAGAAAAAAAATACATACCAAGATTAATTGGTTATTGTGCACGTTCAAATCTCTCATTTGGCCAACATCATATCAATTTGATAACCTTAAAACATCACAAAGAATGGAAATCATGAAGTACATAGAATGAACGTTTTAGTGTACCACTGCTGTAACAAATAATATTACACTTCAGCAAAATTTCTTGCAACGAAAAACGTATAATAAATGCTGACATATACTAAAAGTATGTCAGTGAATAAAACAGGAATGTTTGAAAATAGTTTTGTACGCATGATAAATAGATATGCACCAAAATGTTTTTTTTTACTAAAAAACGGTACGTCGTACGATAAAAAGTTAAGAGAGCCCACACAGCACGCGAGATGCAATGGATATACATATTTATCCATATAATATCCATTGATGTACATCCGTAGTTTAATATCCACTGTATATGCACCTTATATACATTCATGGATATCTGTGAAATAGGATTATCTTAAGTGTTATAAGTGTTATGTTCGGAAACATTTTTTTTTATGTATCATGTTACATAATTTTGTGAGTTGCTATTTTTTATCAAAATTATTTAGAAATAATTAAATTCTCTAAAATTTAACATTTATAGTAAATATTTAACATGCAACAACAAATTTAATGAAAAATTGAAAAAGTAAAAAAAATTCTTGGCGCGGTTTAATTTAAACTTTCTTCGTTGTTCGTTTGTTTTCGCCAAGGTTTTCATTATCGCCACTGAATTATTGCACGCGCAAACTTTTTGGCTTTTTGTTTAGCTTGTATTTATCGTATGCAAACCATTTTGTGCTTTAAAATTTCGAAAAAATGTGTTTGTTTTTCATCATTTAGGATGGATGGGTAAACAAAATAAGTAAGTATTAAATTCAAATATAAATTATTTCTTAATAATAAATATATAACCTAAAAACTAACACGTCTTCGAGAAAATATATAATGACTTTGGAATTTGTAATCTAAGAGCCAGTTTGTGAGTTTATCTACAATTTTCCAATTCATTATTCTTATTGCTGAGTTTTATTTAATTGAATTTTTTTTTAGATCGATTCAATCTACTTTGTTGGATGAAAAGATACAGCAAACGAGACATGTTTTAACCAAGTAATTGGTCTGGATCAAGCAAAACAAATTTGTAAAAATATTTTAAATTTAATTTATGGTAGGAGGCTTCAGAGTATTTTATAGTTTATAGGTTAAAACTTAAAACATTAACTTTATATGTATATTAACGTAATGTGATTTCAAGTGCATTACTGCCAAACTTGACTTTCATGTTGTATTTTATTTCACGACTATTTACAAAGCAATTCTTTATAATTACTTCAAAAACTTCAAAATTTAGTTTAAAAATTGCTAAAAAAATGCATAAGTTATTTGAGTAGCATTACAATGTAATTTTTATTTTACAGTATCCATAAGAAAAAATTCAAATTGTGGTGCAGCTTTACAACACGCAATAAACACCAGGAGTAGTGGGTACGAAAGACGCCAATAAACATAAGCACAGAATGAATGTAAATAGGTTTTTTATATTTTTTAAATTTGATATATGGACATTGTATGTTAAGTTTCCAAATTGTTTTATTAATTAAATTAAAAATGATAATACCATTGTATGCATTTAATTTGTGTTAAGTTGCTAACATTGCCAATGCTTTTAAAATTGCGCACTATTTATGTGATGGCAAGGTACATATTATATTGCACAGATTTCACTGGCATTCTGCATTTAACTTGTATTAATATACCTAACTTGCCGATATTGGTTCGATGCAATTTCTGCATTGGCAAGATTCATCCGGCAATATATCGGCCGGTGTGTCACCTGGTTACTGGCAGTGTACTTCATTTTAGTACATTGCCAGCATTCTGAGTGCCGGCTAAGGAGTACATTGCCAGTACAGACCCATTGATTTGTGTTTATTGGGTAAAGACAAGGTATTTTTGCATATTTGAATTTACTTTTGCTGTACATTAATCTAGTAAGTATTTGGATTCCTATAATATAAATAATGGATAAAAGCTCTAGAAAAATGAGAGAATGTGTAAGTAAAAAAGTTCGATTGTGTTTGAGTGAAAATGAACAAGTGGTCATATTTTCTGTGGACCAACCGGAGTTGTTGCATCTGGAAAATATCACTATTGGCATTTTGTATTGACTTTATTTGACGTGTGGCCATATTTTTTGTTAATATATAGATATGCACATATATTTTACCTACATATGAAGGTTCTATAAAAAAATGAATGTTTATTATACTTTAATTAAATGTTCACTGAACCTCCATATGTATGTATTTTGTACGTTCATATGACTGTTCAATATATCTCCATATGGATGTAAAATGTTTATCCACCTGGAGGTACTATGGACATACTATGAAGATTTTTCCGTGACGGAATGATATATCCAGTGGACCTCCATCCTTGCTCCATAATATTAAATATGGATGCTCGATGTACCTCCGGTATCCATGGTTGGTGTGTACATTTCATATCCACTGGATATGCTTGTGCTGTGTGGGAGCTTATTCCTTCACAATTGAACAAAGAATAAAAACATATTTTTATTTTTAGAGAAATCAGCGGCGCCCTATTTTTAACACGCTTTTATTAGTTCAGGATGTATGTATGTAACGGAATCTTTGAGCTTAATTTTCAGCGGTTTCCAGGTGTTTGATTAATTTGAAACTTTGCATGCGTTTCACGGACCGATGACAATGCAATAATTCATTAAAAAGTTTTTATTATCCTAATTAGGATCGTCAGGTTAATTGATTTCTTTTGGGATCCTCTGCATGAGAGTGACAAAGACAGAGCGCGTGAACTGCGAAGGCGTGCATCTCGACAAAGCCTATCGCGTTTAAATCGTTCCAGTGTATTTCACTATTACCACTTCGTGTCGGAGCAGGTAACTTGCGCGCCCGCTGCCAGCCTTGGATGTGATAGCTGTTTCTCAGGTTCCCTCCCCGAGAAATAAGGTCTTACTGTCGATAACTACTGTTTCCAATACGTTTTTAGTTCGTAACATATTTCATAATCACATGTCCGCAAAAATTGATTATTGATAAATTGAATTAAAAAATACGGAAAATAACTGATAGCTTAGAAAATTGAAAAAACACGCTTTTATAGGTACCCGAACTAAAAAATAGAAAATAAATAATAGTTTAAAAAAAACTAAAAAAACACGCTTTTATAAATAACCGAACTAAAAAGAAGAAAATAATTTATAATTACAAACAAAATTATTAAATTCAGAGCAATAATATATAATTATAAACAAAATCACTAAATTCGGAGTTAAAAGCGTGGGGTGCATCTATAATCATTGTTACAATTATTCTAAAGGCAGCTATCAATAAGGGGAGAGTTATGAAAATATAGAAAAATCCTACAAATAACAGTTTCACTGTATAATGTCTCGCCAAGTACACGTTAAACTATTGTTACAAACAATAATAAATTTATTTCTGTGAACACAAAATATAAATTAAAAAAAAACCTCTGATCTTTACAAAAAAATTATTAGATTTAACAAAAACAGTGCAGCTGTAGAATATCTCGTCACGTATGTATTCAAACGTCGTGTTTAGTGACAGTATTATGTATATCAGTCAAATGACAAATTGACAGCAATAGTCGAACTGAATACATGTTAAAACAATGATTGATATAATTAATTACAAAAAAAAAGAAATAACAGATACTTGGCGCGAAAGACTACCGTGTATCCGGATGCACCCCACGCTTTTAACTCTGAATTTAGTGATTTTGTTTATAATTATATATGTCGGAGGCACCGAATATAAACCTGCCTACGGCTATGGAATGTATACACGTGCACTATTGTTTGTGTTCACATAAATTATGTTTAAAATGTTTAGTCTTTGTAACTTAATAACTTAGAATCAACCAATCAGGGTTTGATATTTTGTAATATTGCCTTTTATGGGCATAGGAACGCGCGTGAAATTACAATTTTCATGTGAACGGAATGATACTAGCTAGAAAATGTAACTTGTAAGAGAGCAGATTGAAATGATATTTGGTGGTGATAAGATAAAAGAGCTGGTGTCGGATCGTTTGTTCCAGTGTTGATCATTAAACGTTTATCAATTTAATTTTTATATTATTGAAATCAATTTTGTTTGTTTGTTATTGTTTATTAATGACTTTGTTTGAAATTTGTACTCGCAACTTTTGCTATAGTAAATAAATTGTGTAAACGGTTAGTGTCGTGCGTTATTCACTTGTAATAAATTATCGATGCAGTCTAACCCAGCACAAACGCCCAGCGGAGCCCCTTTTATTTTCGATGCGTCTCTGACATATATTATTGCTCTGAATTTAATAATTTTGTTTGTAATTATAAATTATTTTCTTCTTTTTAGTTCGGTTATTTATAAAAGCGTGTTTTTTTAGTTTTTTTAATTTTCTTGAAAAATAGCCTGTGACGTGCCAATACGCGCGCAACTGGTACGACTAAAACATCGTGTTGTATTGCAAAGTATGTGTCTCCCAAAACTATTAACACGCTTAAAATTTCATTATGGTATCTCAAGCCGTTTTGGAAACATTTAATTTTTACTGTTTTTTTTTTTAATTGAACGGTAATGAATCGGTAACGAAGCGTTTGCAGAACTATATTTATATAGGAACTTTTTTTGTATAAAATGACCTGGGCAATCACCCCCTTTAATATTGTCGCATCTTTTTTAAACACCCTGTTTAAAAAAAAGTGTATAGGTGAAAGCAAGCAAAAGTATAATTTCTAATAAAGTAAAAACGATTTCTATGTTACTAAAAAATGTTTTAGAAAACATCTTAAAAATATTTCAATGTCAATGTTTAAATGAAATATTTTTAAAACGCAACAAAAATATTTTTTTGAAAAACGTTTTTTATTTCGACTATTTTAAAACATGAAAAAAACGTTTCCTTGCTGATTGGGGTACCTCATTTAATTAAAAGCGTGCGAAATAACCTTTTGACAAAAGATTTTTATGTAGAAAACAAGAGGGCATCTTGAAAAGACGTGGAAGAAGCTTACAAAATAGACAAAGTTTCAAATACCGCAAGAGCTGCTGTAAAAGTAACAGATGCGCATATTTATCTGAACACGTTTCAAAAAATGAGGGTTAAATTTGTAACGCAGGTATTCTCTAATACTATCAGTGCTAGGATAAAGACTGCTGTTGGAACAGGACAATTGCAAAGTAGCACAGCTCTTAATACAGCATCGTTTTTAGAGAAAATGAATAATCTGTTTGATTGTTTAAACAGTCAAATGTTAAATGACTAAAATCCATACTCTTGTGCTCTGTCTGATAGCTTACATCAAATCGAAAATTATTTAAATTATTCGTTAGAATGGATTAAAACGTGGAAAATTTACACTATTAATGATCAGTTAAAAAATGGTGTACATTGCATTAAAATCAGTATTATTTTTGTACATTTGCTTCTCTGGAAAATATTGCCAAAATCTTGGAACAGTGCCTGGATGTCGGAAAGGGATTGTGGCTCCTGGTGTTTAACATTTCAAAATCTACCATAAAATGTATTTTAAATCTGTCCAGTATCGTAGTTTTATGGTTTTATCAACCCTAGATAATGCTTCTGATAAAATACTATCAAAACCAGGCATTTTTTGAAGTGAAACTTGTATTTTGCAAGGGTAAATCTGAAGTTTTAGTAAGTTGCACCTAACGAAAAAGACAGCAGCACAGTTGCAGCAAACTGTTTTAATCGCAGTTTTTTAAGAATGGAATAAAAATTGTCATCTCTGCCTGCTTAGCTGCCACAATTAACAATCTGTGATAATACACTACACGTCAATGTCAATACAATCAACCAGGCTCGAACACTTACTTTTCGTATTCTCTCTAAAATTAGTTAAAATGTAGTAAAAACAATAAACATGTTTTAAATACTATTATTATTAATAAATATAAGTATATTTAACTAATAATGTCAAACATTTCCAATAACAGCTACAGAAAATAAACTTGAAAACAGTTTCGTAATACAGCAAATGGTTCACAAACTGTGTGCCAACAAGCGGCCATATTGCTAATTGTATGACTTAAGTCAAGAAAGGTCTATATGTATACATATATATTGTTTATACTAGCACTAAAATGGGCCATTTATATAAAAATACAGTGTGGACGTTATATAATTTATTGCAGTTTTGACAGTTGGCAACGCTAAATTCTACAAAAGTTCATGATTTTATTGATTTTATGTAGTTGCGAGTATTTTTTGTGGAAAATCTTGTATGAACCTATATTTTATAATCTGTATTAATTTTGGAAATGAATGCGGCTGCGTGTATATCAACAAGCCAAATTCATAATACCTAAAAAAAGAAAACAAATTTTAATTTTGTTTGGAAGTTTTATAAATCGTGAGGGGAATCGCAACAAAATCAAACTGCCAACAGTGCTTTTTAGTATTCCAACAATTGACAATTGCTAACCTTTTTTTATCCTATTTTGTTAGCACCGTGTTGATAATACAAAGAATAATATAATTGCAACAGTCTTTGGGCAACACTGAGCAGAATGTACGAAAACATTGAACAAAAATCAACAAACATTTGTCGAATTTGTTTACTAGAAATAGTAGAAATGGAGCAGTATTACTTTTTAAATAACGACAATTTAATGCTACAATTCAAATTGTTGAACCTTCTACCAGAAATTGTAAGTACAACTGAATATATTACTATATTCTATTGAGTAACACAAACTTTCTTACAGGATTTAAACATCACACCGAACCCAATTGCTTGTAACAGATGTATGACATCAATTGAAGAAATATATGAATTTAAGCAACTGTGTATACAAACTGAAACGACTATAAAAAACTTACATCAAGGTGCAATTAAAAAAGAGTTATGTGCTGACAACATCAAAGTCGAACTTTTAAATTTGCAAATGGTTAGAGACAACGACTTGGAAATCACTAAAGAAGAGCCTGTATGTATTGATGAACCCTTAAAAACGGAAATGTATTATTGCTACAACTGCAATTTCAGCACTAACAAAAAGACGACTTTGGTTAAACACCTGGTTCTTGAAAATGTAAAATTGCAACACACTGGTGCAAAACTATTTACATGCAATATATGTGATTATTCCTTTACCACCAAGTCTCGTTTAAAAACGCATATGTGTAAGCACAATGTTGATAAACCATTTAAATGTCATATATGTGATTACTGTACTAATCAAATGAATAATTTAAAAATACATATGTGTAAGCACACTGGCGAAAAACAATTTAAATGCAATATATGTGGTCACTGTTGTACCACCAAATCGAATTTAAAAGTACATATACGTAAGCATACTGGTGAAAAACCATTTAAATGCCATATATGTGATTACTGTAGTGACCAAATGAATAATTTAAAAATACATATGTGTAAGCACACTGGGGAAAAACAATTTAAATGCAATATATGTGATTACTGCACAATCCTCGTATCGAATTTAAGAAGACATATGCGTAGACATACTGGTGAGAAACCATTTAAATGCGATATATGTGATTACTGTAGTAACCGAATGGAAACTTTAAAATCACATATGCGTACACACACTGACGAGAAACCATTTAAATGCAATATATGTGATTACTGTAGTAAGCAAAGGAATAATTTAAAAATACATATGCATAAGCACACTGGTAAAAAACCATTTAAATGCAATACATGTGATTACTGTACTCTTACCATGTCACAATTAAAAACACATATACGTCAGCACACTGGTGAAAAACCATTTAAATGCAATATATGTGATTACTGCACCAGTCAATTGGGAAATTTAAAAATGCATATGTGTAAGCATACTGGTCAAAAACCGTTTAAATGCGAAATATGTGATTTCTGCACTATTACCATGTCACATTTAAAAAAGCATATGCGTAAGCACACTGGTGAAAAGACATTTAAATGCAAGATATGTGATTATTGCTGCAACCAATTAGAATATTTAAAAAACCATATGCGTCAGCACACTGATGAAAAACTATTTAAATGCAATGTATGTGTTTATCATACCACTCGATTAGAACATTTAAAAAGGCATACGCGTACGCACACTGGTGAAAAACCATTTAAATGCAGTATATGTGATTATCGTTGCAACCAATCAGAATGTTTAAAAAGTCATATGTATAAGCACACCGGGGAAAAACCATTTAAATGCAATACATGTGATTATTGTACTACTACCATGTCGTCTTTGAAAAGTCATATGCGTAAGCATATTAGTGAAAAGGAGCAGTCAACTAGAACGTTTAAAAACGCATCTGCGTAAGCACAGTTATATTTATTTTAGTATAGAGTTTTAGGTACTACGAAATAAATTATTAATATTTTAGTATTATGATACAAGAACACACGTTACAATAACATTATATTGTTTACTCTTTTTTTGTTTATATAACGATACAACCAACTTATCTACGTACACTAGTGTTGTTTGTGACATACTAACATGTGTTTAAAAAATTATATGTATTGACAACAACGTTAAATTTGTGCTTGGTGGCGCAGGTAAAAAAGTACCCCTTCTCAGATTTGTAAAAGTAACCAAGAAGTACGTTTTTATATAAACATTTACAAACATTACCAAATGTCTTCTGTTCTACTCAATTAATTAATTGAAGAATCAGATAAGTATACAAAAAAAAACTATTTAATGAAAGAATCAAAAAAGTATTCTACATTAAAAATGGCCCTTCGAGCCGGATATTAGACCGTAATAACGAGAAACTTGAGTTCGATAAGTAATTTAAATTCAGCGTGTTAATAATGTTGCAATTTATTGTGAAGTGTTGAATAATTGTGAAAGAAAATCAAGTTGTCTAAGAAGGGTCTTTGAAGACTTGTTGGTTCTCATCTTCTCTGTAGCGACACGAAATAGCGGCGTGATTACCTGTAAGTGTTTTTTTTTGTGCTGACAAGTTTTTCGTTGTTTGGTTAACGGTACGCGACAAAATAATTTAAAATTCTTAGAAATAGCTTACATTGAAGTGCGTTAATATTATCATTGTATATAAATGATATTACATATTCGATCGAATAAATGCTATTATTACGTACTCTTATTTGGGAAAAATTCGGTTCCCTCGTCTCAAAGAGTAAAAATAAACAAATAAAAAACAATGTAATAGCAAAATAGCTAGCAATTCCTTAGTGGTTTTTTACTCATTATAAATTTTGTTTTGACAATGTTTTTTGTTGCTTTATTTTATTTTTTTTTACTTTTGAGGCTTCTTGGCGCTTTCGTGCACTACACGACTTTGCTCTTTTCTACGGCGCGGGACTGATACCACAACCATATAGGTACAAACTACAACTAAACACAATAATGTATCAAAATGTATAAGAAAAATCAGTTTTAAAAAAACAATTTCAAATTATTTTAAAAACTAATCGTATGCAAACTTTTTAAAGATGGAAGAAAATGTACATATGATTGCATAATGATTCAACTCTTTAAACACAAAACCCACTTGTATAGTGTTGAAAAAAAATAATCATTCTTATAAATAATAATAATAATATTTATTGTGTCGTTAAAAGTAATACTTAGATTTGTATATATTTAACTTACAGTAGTAAAATATAAGTTGAAATAAAATATTGTAACGAATTTTATTACTAAGTACTAATTTATTTAAACTACTAAAAGTATGTTTACTTATACTAGAAATGTACACTTTTAAATTAACCGAACTAATATATTAAATCTAATAATATTTAATAAAAACGCTTACACTATTTTATATCACTTACACGAAGATAAGATAAAGTCCGCGGATAGCTTCACACACTTGTTTACACTAAACTCACGTACAACATTATTCTCCGTATATTTATCTACACACACGCGCTAACGACTTATTTATTTAGACTTGAATAATCTTCTTAACACTGCTGTCTTCGCATTACGGCAATAATTAACTATCTTACGATTTGTTTGTTTCGTATATATACACATTTTGGAAATCCTTCTCAAGTGTTCTATATCTTTTGGTGTTTCTAGATCATCTGCTTACCATCATAACTTCTATTGCAATCGTAGAATATCATTTCATATTTATATTAACCATATTTGTTTGTTCTTCTAATAGTGTAATTGTTTTTTTTCGGTTTTTCCGCATCCAAGTATTAAAATCAGTATCACTAAAACTAAATTCTTCTATTTCTACTCTTTTTTGATGCTGTATTTCCAAATGTTTTATCAGTTTCTGATACGTTTTTAAACTTGTAGTGTTGTAGTTCTATTTACATTCAAACACAAAGGACAATAAATGTTGTTACAAGCTTTTTGGTTTTACGAACCTTGCACGGCCAAACTCGCAATAGTCGGAGATGGGTAGGTTCACAAAAAAATATATAAAAGATGTTTCAGGGCGCCAGAGCTTATCCCAAAGTAATACTTCTGTCCGCTCACAACAGAATGGTGTAGAACTTGTAACAATTCGAAGATTCGTAATCCCTCTACTCAGCTGTTCGAGTAGCCCAAACTGGTTCGTAGGGAAAAATAAGCACACAAAAAAAGAATTAACAACTTTAATCGCCTTCAGTCTATCATTAACAGTTATCACAGTTGTAGTTGTACTAAGCAAAAGTCATTACACCCCACAGTTGGAGTTACTAAAGACTAGAAAAATTTACATTAAATATTTACAACGGTATTAACGTTTGAGTTCGGAACACTCAATTTAGAGAATTATAGAAACAAGAAAAGTTAAGATCTCGATGCCTACAACATCGGCAACCCACCACACACAATTATAAAGAACCGAAGTACATGTCTTTCAACTACATACAATATGCGAGACATTGATTTCACTGATTTTAAATACCCTATTGGTAGTTACGCGTTATACTTATTTACTAACGTTAAATTGTAATCCCACAGTTCGTGAGTAATTGTACGTGACCACGATATCTAAAGTAAATTCAAACCATTCACCCGAATTCCAGCATCCACTAGCCCGAAGAAAAACGTTTTTCTCCTTCAGTGGCCTGCAATAAAATATGAACACGAATCGTGTCACAACCACAACTCACAAGTGATAGTTCGGCTAAAACAATTTTGTATTAAATAATTCATGAAATCTCAAAAGTAATCAAAACGTGCATCGACTACTGTATGTAGTGAGATCGAAAATAGGTGATTATTAATATGTTTAACGTCGTGTCATTCACGTGTAGTATTATTTGCCCTAGACGGCTTCGCAAGACCCCAATTTCGTGGCGTGGAAATCGCCTTCCGCCAGCGCCCGTGTACGGCAACGTGATGCCTTATTTAGTAGTAGTTTACGATATCCATTTATCGAGAATGTAACAGGTGCGAAATGAAGGAACGCAAAATGGCCTGTAACCCTTCGAACAAATTCGATGATTAACTAATTATAATTGGTTTTCTATTCTTTTCCAGATGGTAACGGATTTATATCAATATTCAATAGTTACAGACCATTTTATATCATTTACGTGTGACGATTTTCTGCCAAATGACAACTAATGAGCAAAGGATCGTTAGAGGGCGTCAAAACCGGAATCTAATTTCACGTCGAAACACATAGGCGTACATAATGAAAATTTCGACCGTAAAAATGTGGTTTCGATACTTTTTTGTTCAATGTATTTTCTTCCTTAGTTGTATGAATTTCTCTAACATGCCAATCTTTTGATGATATATGTCTAAAGATTTTATTGCATATGTTGCACGTGCGTCGATCCATAATTCGAGTTAAGTCAAGTTAAATTTAAAAGCAAACGAAATAAAATATATACTTTAAAATAATCTAAAACAAAATATATATGTAGTAATAAATGTTAGAAAGCAAGAGTTAATACAAATACAACTAGAATTGCTTTTCGTGTATAGGAATTATACAGAAAGTAAGTATATTATAGAATATTTATAAGAATAATCAATAAAATGCAATTTCACACTTTGCTACAAGCGAAAGCTATAAAATTTGATTCATTTTCTTTACAGCGCGGGCTTTTAAACACATGCCCATTAAATAAATTTTTAATGATAACCGCCATGGAACTTTATTTCTAGTAACTTTGTATATTAGCACTAAAATAGACCATTTATATAGAAATTATGTGTGGAAGTTATATAATTTAATATTTAATCCAGATAGTGAATTCCACAAAAGTAGAAGTTGCGTGTATTTTTTGAGGAAGATCTTATATTCTATAATCTGTATCAATTTTGAAAATGAATGTGGCTGCGTGTATACCAACAAACTAAATTCATAATACCTAGAAAAAGAAAACAAATTTTAAATTTGTGCGGGGAATCGCGACAAAGTCAATTGGCAACACTGCTTTTTAGTATTCCGACAATTGCTAACCTATTTTTATTTTATTTTGTTAGCAATCTGTTGTAAATATAAGTGCAACAATCTTTGGACAACACTGAAAAGAATGTATGAAAACATAGGAGAAACATCAACAAAGATTTGTCGAATTTGTTTACTAGAAATAGTAGAAGCAGAGCAGTATTACTTTTTAAATAACGACAATAAGTTAATGCTACAATTCAAATTATTGAACCTCCTACCAGAAATTGTAAGTACAACTGATTATATTCTATTGATTAACTCAAACTTTGTTACAGGATCTAAACATCACATCGAATCCAATTGCTTGTAATGGATGTATGACTGCAATTGTAGAAATATATGAATTTAAGCAACTGTGTATACAAACTGAAACGACTATAAGAAACTTACAACAAGGTGCAATTAAAGAGGAGTTGTATGACGATGACATCAAAGTCGAACTTTCAAGCTTGCAAATTGTTAGTGACAACTACTTGGAAATCAATAAAGAAGTGCCTGTTCGCATTGAAGAACCTTTAAAACCAGAAATGTACTATTGCTACAACTGCAACTTTAGCACTAACAAAAAGACAGTTTAGCTTAAACACCTGGTTCTTGAAAATGTAAAATTGCAACATACTGGTGGAAAACCATTTAAATGCAATGTGTGTGATTACTGCTATGCCAGTAAGTTAGGTTTAAAAACACATATGCGTCAGCACACTGGTGAAAAACCATTTAAATGCAATATATGTGATTACTGTAGCACTCAAATGGGAAATTTAAAAATGCATCTGTGTAAGCATACTGGTCAAAAACCATTTAAATGCAATATTTGTGAATACTGTAGCACACAAATGGGAAATTTAAAAATGCATATGTGTAAGCATACTGGTCAAAAACCATTTAAATGCAAAATATGTGATTTCTGTACTATTACCATGTCACATTTAAAAACGCATATGCGTAAGCACACTGGTGAAAAACCATTTAAATGTCATATATGTGATTACTGTAGTGACCGAAAGAATAATTTAAAAAGACATATGTGGAAGCACACTGGGGAAAAACAATTTAAATGCAATATATGTGTTTATCGCACTAGTCGATTAGAAAATTTCAAAAGACATAAGCGTACGCACACTGGTGAAAAACCATTTAAATGCAATGTATGTGTTTATCGTACTAGTCGATTAGAAAATTTAAAAAGGCATATGCGTACGCACACTGGTGAAAAGCTATTTAAATGCAATATATGCGATTACCACTCTATTACAAAGTTGTCTTTAAAAAATCATATGCGTAAGCACACTGGCGAAACACCATTTTAATGCAATATGTGATTATTGTACTACTTGTCTTTAAAAAATCATATGCGTCAGCATACTAGTGAAAAGTAGCAGCCAATTACAATGTTTAAAAACGCATCTGTGTAAGCACAGTTATATTTATTTTAGTATATAGTTTTAGGTAAAATGAAGAATTCTTATTAATGTTTTAGTATTATATATACAAACTTTTATTTATATACTTTTTCTAATATTTGTGGCGGGCGTTAATTAAATACAATTAGAAAGAATCATAGTAACAATAATTTTAAAAAATAATAAAGAAAAAAAAATTAAATAAATAACTAAATTTAAAAAAAAATTAATAATAAATAATAAGTAATAACAAAAGGGAGAAAGGGATGAATAAAAGAGAGAGAGAGGAAGAGAAAAAAGAAAGGCAACAAATATTTGAAAGAGGAAAGAAAACAATAAGATCACCAGACGTTAAAAAGATATCGGAGGAGAACGAAGGAAAAACCTCAAGAACAGAATGAGGAAGGAAAGAAATGGAGGAGTTAAAAAGAATTAATGAGAGAAATGATGAAACAGATGGAAGAAAATATGCAAGGAATAAGACAAGAAATCAAAGAAATGAAAAAGAAATGGGAGAAAGAGAAAAGAAGTGGGAGAAAGAAAAAGAGAAACTGGTGGAGAGAATAGAAAAACTGGAGAAAAAGCGGAAGACGAGGAAAGATGGAAAAAGAAAAATAATATCGTGATAAAGGGGTGGAGAAGTGAAAAACCACAAAAGATTTAGCAGTGATGCTGGAAGAAAAATTAAATGTAAAAGTAAAGGTGAAAAAGTGACAGTAATAAACAAAGAGAAGAAAATGAGATGGTGGTGGCGGAAATCGGAGGATGGGAGGAAAAACAGAAGGTAATGGAGGAGAAGAAGAAATTAAAGAATACAAGAATATATATAAGTCACGATTTAAAATGGGAGGAAAGAAGAGTGCAAAGAGAAATAATGAACATAGCGGTGGAAAAAAAGAGCGGAAGGAAAAAGAGTATGGGTAGGGTACAGAAAAATGGAGATAGACGGAGACAGATACATATGGAACGACAAGGATAGGGGACTGTGCAGAGAAAGAGAAGAGAAAGTGGGGAACCAAAAGGCAAAAACTAAAGGGCAAAGGGGGTGGTAAAGGAGGGAAAGTTGACGAAACGGCAAAGAAAAGGAATAATGAGAGATGGAAATGGAAAAGAAAAAGAAGGGAGAAAAAAAGAAAGTAAGGAAGAAGCACGGGGGGGGGGTGAGTGAGCTGAGAGTATTGTTTTGGAACGTAGCAGGAATAAAAAACAAGGAACATGATTTCTGGAAGTACATCAAGGAACAGGATGTAGTGGGATTACAGGAAACATGGATGGAAGAAAAAGAATAGGAGTGGTGGGAAAATGAGTTGCCGGAGGAATTTGAGTGGGTGGTGCAACATGCAGAAAGAGAAAAGAAAAAAGGGAGAGCAAAGGGGGTATAATAACGGGAATAAGAAAAAAATGGTTGAACCAGGAAAAAGAAGGAGAAAGTGCAACAGAGAAGAGGAATTGTAGAAAAGAACATGCAGTGGGGAAAACAAAAATAAAAGTAGTGACGGTTTATAGCAGTAGAATGAAAGAGACAAGGAAAACATAGAAGAGGGGAAGAGGGATTGATAATAGTAGGAGGGGACTTCAACGCAAGAATAGGGTAAGAGGGGGGAATACAAGAAAGAAAAGGGACGGGAAAGAGACAAACAAAGGACAAGGTGATAAAGAGGGAGAGGAACTGCTGGAATTGTGCAACGAAAAAAGGTGGGAAATAATGAACGGGAACAGAGAAGAAGATGGAAAGGGGGAATTTGAGTACATAGGAGGAAGGGGAGAATCAATAATAGATTTTGTAATGACAAATGAAGAGGCCGCAGAAAAGGTAAAGACATTTAAGGTGGGAGAAAGAGTAGAGTCAGACCATCAACCACTGGAATTGACAATGGAAGGAAGGGAAAGAGAAGAGAGAGAGGAAGAGGAGAAGTACATAACAAAAAAAAGTGGACAGAAGAGAGTATAAAAAGATATAAAGAGAGAATAGGGAAAACGGTATCGATAGGGAAGGAAGTACAAGAAAGTGTAGAGGAAATGAGAGAGATGATGGAGAAAGCAACAGAGAGAGTCAGATTTAGAAAATGGAAGGGGGAGAAAACTGGATGGAAGAAATGGTGGGATAAGGAATGCAAGGAAGTAAAGAAAAGGACAAGAAGAGCATTAAGACAATGGAAAAAAGGGAAGAAAGAAAAAGAAGAATACAAAGAAGCAATAAAAATATACAAAAACATGCGATAGAAAGAAGGAGGAAAACAAAAAGAAACAAGAGGAGCAGATTAAAGGAATAAAAACGGAAGAAGATGTATGGAAGTACCTAAAGAAGCAGAGGAAAAAAACAGGACGACAAAGGGAATAAAAATTAAAGAATGGGAGATATTTTTCGGAACCTGTTGGGAGGGAAGAACAAAAGCAAGAAAAAGGAAAGACGCGGTAGTAAGACAAGAAGAAGGAGATAGGGATAGTATAAGGGAGGAAGAAGTAATAGAAGCGATAAAGAATATAAAAACAGGAAAGGCGACAGGAGAAGATGGGATACAAGGAGAAGAGTGGATATACGGGGGAGAAAATGTAGCAAAAAGGATGACGGAATTAATAAACAAAATATGGAAAGGGGAAGGATTCCCAGAGAGATGGAGAGAGGGAATAATATGCCCAATACATAAAAAGGCGAAAAAAAGAAAGTCGAGAATTATAGAGGGGTAACATTACTGAGCTCGGCATACAAATTGTACGCGACAATACTGCAAGGAAGACTACAGAAGGAAATAGAGGAAAGAAGTTTGGTACCAGACGGACAAGCGGGATTCAGAAAAGGAAGAAGGGCGATAGACAACATATATATAATGGAACAGTTAGGAAATAAAGAACTAGAAAAAAGAGGGAAAATGGTAGCACTATTCGTAGACCTAAAAGCTGCTTTTGACAAAGTGAATAGGGAAAAGCTGTGGGAATATATGAAAAGAAAAAAAATCAATGAAAGATTAATACAAAGAATAGAGGAAATATACGAAGAAACGAGAAGCAGGGTTAAAGTGAATGGGGAAGAGAGTGAGAAATTCATAACAAAGAGAGGGTTGAGGCAGGGATGTCCACTGAGCCCAAGCCTGTTCTCGGTATATACGGGGGATCTGGAAGAGACAATGAGAGGACAACAGACAGGAGGGATAGTGGTAGGGAAAGCTAAGGTATGGTCGTTGGCGTATGCGGATAACATAGTGCTGGTGGCTAAGGAGGAAAAGGAAATGAAAGAGATGATGAAAAAGCTAGAGAAATATATGAAAAAAAAGAAATGGAAGTAAACACGGAGAAAACAAAGATAATGATATTTAGAAAAGGAGGGGGGAAAAGAAAAAGAGAGGAGTGGAGATGGAGTGATGAGAAAGTGCAACAACACATAAAGGAAAGGGTGAAGAAAGGAAACAGGCTAATAAGACAAGTATGGGGTGTGGGGGAAAGAATATTCAAGATGGAAATAAAAAAAAATTGCTGTTCGAAAAATTAATAAAGGGGGTGGTAATGTATGGAGCGGAAATATGAGGCTGGAAGGAGTGCAGGGAGGTAGAGGGCTACAGGAAAAATACTGGAGATGGGTGTTAGGATTGGACAGGGATACACCGGGGTATATTGTGAGAGAGGAGATTCAGATAGAAAAAATAAGGATTGAGACAGGAAAAAGAGCAATAAAATACGAGGAAGAAATGAGGAAAAGAACAGATTGCAAAATTCTGCAAGAATGTTGGAAAGAGATAAAGGGAGGGAAAGTGAAGTACGGGCAGGAGGGCAGAGAAGAGTATTACAAAAGAAACGGGTACGCGAGTTACAAAAGGAAAAAAATGGTGGCAAGGTTCAGATGTGGCAACGAGGAGTTAGGGAACAAATATTGGAAAGAACAACCAGAAAAGTTGTGCAGGCTATGTGGAGAAGAAACGGAAGACCTTAACCACATGAGAAAGAGATGCAGGGAACTAAGAGAAGAAGTGATGGAAACAGTGGATATCTTAGATGAAAACGGAAAAGGAGCGGAATGGATGGAGGAAGTATGGAGCAGGAGGAAAAAGTTAAGGGGGGAGAAGGGATAAGAAAATGTAGTATATATGTATAGATAACACGATCAAATTTGTAAGCCAAATGGCAACGAATAAAGTTAAACTTATATATATAGTATTATGGTAAAAGAACACACGTTACAATAACATCTTTTTTATTACTTTTTTGTATATACAATGAAACAACCAAATTATATATACGTACAATATGTTTAGTTTCATTTTCCCCTACTATTTCGGTATATTTTTCATTTAGTTTCGAGTGGTCGACTTAAATCAATTTGCAGTTTGGTGTGATGTAATTGTTTTCACATTTCTTCATTCGTTTCTCATTTTGTATAGCTCGTTATTGGTGGAATTATTTTCCTAGATTTACTTCTTTGGAAAACATTGTTGCCTATGTTAGCTATTAAATCACTTTATACGGGTTTGCTTTTAAGATTTTTAATGATAGAACAAATACAATACAGGTAGAACAAAACGTTTTTGGGCCATAGGGAACGTTCCTTTTATGTTGCATTTTTTGTATGTAGTGAAACGTATTTGTTGTCAGTTTCAAAGAGCGTTCTGAAAACAGACTAGAAAACGTAAAACTTTGGAATGTTCCAGGAACGACAAAGTTGCACAGCTTTTTGGAACAATACATCGCACTTGCGCATCTTAATAAGATAAAAATATTTGGGCATGCGCTGCATCTGTTGCAAAGTCGTGTACGTTATGGTCAAATCCACATGGCTGCAAATTTCTTTTTCTAAAGTTTTTCATTTTCGTGTTGTTCTTTTGTGCTAATAATAGTGGCGATTTACTTTTTGTGTGATTACACCATTACTAAGTGTATTAAACATGGCAGCGAATAACACAGTAAGTTTCAACTGTTTTAATTATGAGACACCCAAATGAATAATACCGTAAGCAACCAACGATGCTGCATATCCATTGGTCGAGATGATTGCGAATATATTTTACAAGATTTACAAGGTTTTTTAATTAATTTTGCAGTATTATTCATTTTTAATTGTTCATTTCTTTTTGGTCTACAGTTGCATTGTACGTGTGTTTTTGCTGTATTGTTAAATTCACAAGCTAATAATTATAATAACCGCTTTTGAAGAATATACTTTTGTATGTTACATTAAAATGAATTTATAGTTAAGTCGTAAGAAATGAGAGTTTCATAAAAGCACAGATTAATCAAGAATATTTATTTGACATATAAAGTAAGCCGTAAGCATTAAAGATAAAAAATTTCATTTTTGTCATGGTTGCGGTTATCAAATAATAATTAAAGATTATTACGTGTTGCGAAGGAGGATAATATAATGTTTAGTAATTTAATTCTTCTGCAAAATTCAAAAGTATTATCTTTAACTTAATTAACCAGTATGCAGTACGTATAGTATACTTCAATCGCATTATTATACCTCTTTCAGTGACTTTACTAGAAGCTTGGAAGAAATTTCAAAAACTTATTGATGACGAGTCTTCAACTATCAATGACTAAAAAGAAACGTTCTCCAGAATCTTTACAATTAAACTCAACTTACGCGAATTATACAACTCTAAGTGTAGAAGGCGCCCAGGCAAGTGAGCTAAGCAACTTTTCTAGAAGTGAGCAGATTAACATTTCTGCAAGTGAAGTAACTGATAATTCTCATAGTCCTAGATCAGAATCTGAAGTAGCTGATGTGGTATTGGAAAAAAACACAGTCGACCGTCTTCAACCAAGTGAGTAACGTAATTTACATGAATTCTGTTATTATACGATTTCTAACTTGTTCAGTTCTCAAAAAAACTGGAGAAAATACAATCCTATTTTGACAAAAGAAGAATTTAAAACACATACTTCTAACTGGTTTTGTTGATTCGTGGATACACAAACTAGAGAATACTAAAGATTATTTAATACATGATCGATGTAAAACGAGGCAATACACAGATACACATGCTAACTAACTGTAAATATATTGTTACATCATATTGAAGTAGTGTCTCACGTACCCACCAGTACAATATACAGGGTTGACAATTATTTAACAACAGGTTTCGACGAGCGGGCACTAGGTTAAATAGAATAAAAAAAGCGCGAACCAAATAGAAAAAGAACCAAATGATCCATAAATCGATTATAGTTTCATTTAGTCTTGGTTTTTTGTATAAACTTAAGTTTTGTTTTTATTATGTTTTTATTTTATCATTCAGTTTTCTGCGTTTTATATAGTTTTAATACTGTTTTCGTAAGTAAAAATTTCTTTTTCCGCTTGTTGAATTATTTTTAATGTTTTTTTTAAAATAATATATATATTGTGCAACACAGCGTTTCTGTTTTTATTAGTTTATTCTACGTTTTTAAAATGTTCTTAATTTCAATATGAATAAATTATACATATTATAAATATAAAATTTAAAATATATCTGGATTTTTAATCTATTAATGATAATCTAATAAGAAAAGTAACACAGATATGCATTCTCTATAAACGTTTTAAAAACAGTCAATTGAAGTGCTAAAACTTATTTTAAGGACGTTCCTGCAGCGTTTTAAGATCATCTCTGTAAAACGTTTCAGTGCAACGTTTTGAGGTAGGACATTTTACGTTTTTAATGATGCCCCTGGAACAGTTTTGAGTCGTTTCATATGATGTTCCATGTTTCAGTGAGACGAATTTAAACCGTTTTTAAAACATAAATGTTCTACCTGGGATTAATAGTGATGTAATACAGTGCGTATTTTAACGATTGTCCGGTATTTGAATTTGCCGCGTCGTCATTCTAGTAACTATAATGGCCGCGTGCAGCAGACTCGCTGATTATAGCAACCGGTAAAGAAAATTCTGCTGAATGCTTATGGTTACTAACCGATACATCTCAACACCCGCCATCTTTTTCACCAAATTTCATTTACGGTGAGTGATCAGCTGTTAAACTTGTTGGTTGCTCCATCATCTTCAAACCATATATGCAATATGCTCCATTTTTGGAACAATTAAAAAACAAAACAAACAATTCAGAGGTTAGGTTAGACAAACCTTGAACTCACAATTGAGTGGCGATTAAGCAAAACTAACCGGTCAGTACTTACCGGTTGGTTATTAAAAATTCTGCTGCACGCGACCATTGTCTTGACAGTTGGCAACGCTGAATCGGTTTTTTTTTTCTATGGCTGAATCACAGGCTGAATTCCACAAAAGTTGAGGATTTTATTGAGGGTATTGTATTTTATTTAAAACATGAACCGGAATCGTAACCATTTTATTTTTACAGTGATACCGGTTCTTTTCGGTTCTAAATTTAGGTTCCCAAATATTTGATCTGCAATTTTTTGCACAAAAAAATTGTATGCATTTATTAACCTTTTTTTATTCTATTTTGTTAGCAACGTGTTGATCCTAAATTAATAATATAATAAATGTGTTAATAATACAAAGAATACAGGAACAGTCTTTGGGCAACACAGCAGAATGTACGAAAATATGGGGGAAAAATCAACAAAGTTTTGTCGAATTTGTTTACTAGAAATAGTAGAAACCGAACAGTATTACTTTTTAAATAACGACAATAAGTTAATGCTACAATTCAAATTGTTGAACCTTCTACCAGATATTGTAAGTACAACTGATTATATTCTATTGATTAACTAAAACTTTCTTACAGGACCTAAACATCACATCGAATCCAATTGCTTGTAATGGATGTATGACTGCAATTGAAGAGATATATGAATTTAAGCAACTGTGTTTACAAACTGAAACGATTTTAAGAAACTTACACCAAGGTGTAATTAAAGAGGAGTTGCATGTAGATAACATCAAAGTCGAACTTTCAAGCTTGCAAATTGTTAGCGATCACTACTTGGAAATCAATAAAGATGTGCCTGTGTGCATTGAAGAACCTTTAAACACAGAAACGTATTATTGCTACAACTGCAAATTCAATACTAAAAGAAAAAAAGTTTTGGTTCAACACCTGGTTTTTGAAAATGTAACATTGCAAAACACTGGCAGAAAACGTTTTAAATGCAATATATGTGATTACTGCTATGCGACTAAGTTGGGTTTAAAAACGCATATGCATAAGCACACTGGTGAAAAACCATTTACATGCAATATATGTGATTATTCGTGCATCACCAAGTGGGGTTTAAAAAGTCATATGTGCAAGCACACTGCTGAAAAACTATTTAAATGTAATATATGTGATTACTGCAGTAACCAAAGGAGTAATTTAAAAATACATATGCTTAAGCACACTGGTAAAAAACCATTTAAATGCAATATATGTGATTATTGTTCCATTCGATTAGAACATTTAAAAAGACATAAGCGTCATTTACACTGGTGAAAAACCATTTAAATGCAATATCTGTGATTATGGAGGCAATCGATTAGAACATTTAAAAAGGCATATGCTTACGCACACTGGTGAAAAACCATTTAAATGCAATGTATGTGATTATTGTAGCAGCCGATTAGAACATTTAAAAAAGCATATGCGTTTGCACACTGATAAATAATGATTTGAATGCAATATATGTTTATACTATTATTTTGCAAATAATTTAAACAATGTTTAAATACGCATCTTCGTAAGCGCAGTCGTTATAATTATTTTGGTATATCGTTGTACAGCAAAATAAAGAATTCTTATTAGTGTTTTAGTTTTATGGTTAAGGAACACATGGTACAAAAACATCTTTTTTTGCTACTTTTTTTGTATATACAACCAACTTATCTTATATGACCTAAGGTTTGGATACTTTTGTCATTTTTTACAGAATTAAAAAAGAAATAGGGTGCTTACTAATATACATCATATAACTTATTAATAAGTAATCTTCAACAATATAAATTAATTCTCTAGATTAAGGTTGGGATTTCGCCTATGTATCTTAATACGACTCGCGCGTGCACGGGGCACAGGAAATCTCTAAAAATATTAGTTGTAAGAACACAAAAATGTGTTCCTATGAAAGAGGAATGTTGTCAGCATCATGTAAGATATTTTAAAATCTAGAAAAAAATATTTTTTTTGCATGTCACAAAGTAATTATAATAATGATAATTTTCTACTTTTGTAAACTACTTATACAAGACCGGACTAGTTGGGGTCTAACAGGGATAGATGGCGAGGGGCAAACACAAGTCGCAACGGTACTTACAGTGGCGTACAATATACTATTATACTGGACACTTCTAATAGCAGCACATAATTAAAAAATGAATTACATTCGACTTAATATTACGCTCAAGGTCGTCTAGTATTTACGCGTTCGTTTATATAGGTCAGCACTTATCACTACCTTTCTCCGAATGATGACAATTAATACGTGCACAATCATAGCGTTTACAGATAAAAATAACTTGAGACTGTAAATGCACGTAATTGTTTTTTAAATAAAAGCAATAAATACAATTCCCAACATAATTTTGCACAATGTAAAACTTTTAATTTATTTTTTGAGAGTATTTCTTAACCGATTGAGTTCGGGTTTTGTGTAGTAAATTTCTTATACATAATACCTACAACATTGTTTTATTAATTCTTAAAATATTTACTAAAATTAACTCAAAATTAGGATTGGTCGTTTCATATTATTCTATAAATCCGGTTGAAAAAAAACAAAGGAAACAAATGGTTTCAAAGTTTTACGAGTATAACCACAGTAACTAAATGAGGTTAAATCACTGTCATTTTTTTAAAAATATGAAAAAAATTTTGGAGGGTAGTAAGCAAGAACAGGATCACAGTCTTTGTACTCATATTATTTCTGATTTGCACTGCCTGCCTGTTAGTATGAATCGTAATAATTTTGCTAACATACAAAATATAAAATTACGAAATTAGGTTTTTTGCAATCCTTAAAGAAAATAAATATCCTAAAACTAGTAAACTTTTAATGCAATCTAAAACATTTGGCTTAATATGTTTATTCTATCTAGGCCAAAAATCAGTAAGCGTTATAGCACCTAAGTATTTTAACTAATTGCCACCCAAGTAACAATTTTATATTTTATAACGTTTGAGAGAACGTTTATAAAACACCTTTTGTCCTAAGAACGTAACTAAAACGTTCTTACAGTAGCTATAAATGCAAAATGGGCACATATTTATAAAACATATTCGTTTTTTAACGTGTTTTATAAAGCCAACAAACACTGTTATGGGATAATTACGTAAACGTTATATATCAATTACAAAACAGTTTCATGAAGATTTTAAAGTTGGTTGGCTCTTTAATACAATAGTTTTGATGAAGTTACAAAACATTTTTGTAGCGTAGAGCAGCTTCAATAAAATCAAACAGTTATTAAGTACTACTTTTCGAAACTTAATTATTCCTATTATTTACTTAAACTAAAAGTAATGGCTATTTCATGGCAACGTATATATTATTTACACGAAATTCAATGAGATAGATCTACACGGACGTCGTTTCCCACTAAACACAAATCAATAGGTTTGTACAATGGCAATGTGCTTCTTAGCCGGCACTCAGAATGCTGGCAATGTACTAAAATGAAGTACATTGCCGGTAACCAGTTGTCACACCGGCCGATATATTGCCGGATGAATCTTGCCAATGCAGAAATTGCATCGAACCAATATCGGCAAGTTACGTATATTAATACAAGTTAAATGCATAATGCCAGTGAAATCTGTGCAATATAATATGTACTTTGCCATCACATAAATAGTGCACAATTTCAAAAGCATTGGCAATGTTAGCAACTTAACACAAATTAAATTCATACAATGGTATTATCATTTTTAATTTAATTAATAAAACAATTTGGAAACTCAATATAGAATGTCCATATATGTACTAAAAAATTTTTTAAAGATATGTTTTTACATTCCTTCTGTTGTTATGTTTATTGGCGTCTTTCGTGCCCACTACTCCTGGTGTTCATTGCGTGTTGTCAGAGCTGGGCAAGTTACTTTGTAAAAGTAGTTAACTATTGTCTATTTGTCACTTTCCCGTTCCACACTTTCGTTTTCAGCAGGTACACCTAGACATCAGTGGCCGCTACCACCGTCACAAGGCTTTCGCTACTATTTAACTACGCTGGACCGTTTTTCCAGGTGGCCCGAAGCAGCACCTCTAACAGACATCACTAGTGAATCGATAGCTACCAATGCATTTTAGGATATGTGGATATCCCATTGTGGTGCTCCTCAGACTATTACAACCGATCAAGGTCGACAAATCGAGTCTTCTCTTTTAAAAGAATTAACCAATATTTTAGGTACGAAGCGCACAAGCACTTCTGCGTATAATCCTAAAAGCAATTGAATCTTAGAGCGGTGGCACAGAACATTAAAAGCTGCAATTATGTGTCACGAAACGGACAAGTGGGTTGAGGTATTACCCACAGTATTGAAACGTTCGAGAAATTATTCTAAAGTTCCAGAACGTTCACCGAAACATATAGTACGTTTGGCCCAAAATATGTAAATGCGATACAAACAAATCATAGGCAGTTATTGCAGTAATGTGAAGACGGCAGTGTTAAGAAGTTTATTCAAGTCTAAATAAATAAGTGATTAACGCGTGTGTTCGAGATAAATTTACGGAGTATAACCTTCTACGTGACTTTAAAAAGTGTTATTCTAAAGTTATCCGCGGACTTTATCTTCGTGAAGTGATAGTGCTATATATAAATTACTGTAAGTGTTTTTATTAAATATACTTAGATTTAATTAGTTCAGTTAATTATAAAGTGTTCTCCCGCCAAAATGCTCTATGGAGAAACTTTACGTTTACCGGGCAAATTTTATTTAAATGAAGATATATGCGACGATCCAGTAACTTTCATAGATAAGTTACGAAACCACATGAGAAAAATGCGAGCTACACCTATGTCGCATCATAGATCACATCCAATTTTTGTGCATCCTGAATTAACAAGCAGTTACATCTTTTTACGTGATGATACCGTTCGACGACCTTTGCAACCGCCGTACACCGGATCGCATGAAGTCGTTAAACGAGTCAACAACAGGTAAATTCAAATATAGTAAACGTCTCCGTAGATTGCGAAACGTCAACTCCGAACACAGCAGCGATTCAACGACGCAATTAGACGTTAGAAGTCAAGCAAACGAAGTCGAGACTTTGTTGTCACTGGGAAGGAGGTGATGTAGCGGCCAACAAATTACAAATTCAATTTGCCCCCAAAGAAAAGGGATTATAGTTTTCTTTTTCCGCCGACAATTCAATTGCGACGCGAAATCCGATTTCTCTTTAAAGCACTTGTAAATAGTTAAATAAGAGTAGTTGTTAATAAAAAGAACTTTTAACAACCCGCTATACAATCGACATACTTCAACACTTACTTTCCGTATCCTCCCTAACATGAGTCAAAATGTATTAAAAACAATAAACATGTTCTTAAATAGTATTATTATTAATAAATATGAGTATACTTAGCTAATAATGTCAAACATTTCCAATAACAACTACAGAAGATAAACATGAAAACAGTTTCATAATACAGCAAATGGTTCATAAACAAACTGTGTGCCAAGTGCCAACAGGCGGCCATATTATTATTGCTACTTGTAAGACGTTGGTTTGGAATGGTCTATATGTATATTAGCATTAAAATGGGCCATTTATGTAAAAATAAAGTATGGAAGTTATATAATTTATTCCTAGCAGAATTATTGCAGTCTTGACAGTTGGTAACGTTGAATTTTACAAAAGTTGAGGATTTTCTGTAGTTGCGGGTATATTTAGGGGAAGATCTTATATATTTTATAATCTGTATCAATTTTGGAAATGAATGTCACTGCGTGTATACCAACAAACCAAATTTATAATACTTAAAAAAAGCAAATTTTAATTTTGTTTATGAAATTTTTATCATTTGTACGGGGAATCGCGACAAAGTCAATTGGCAACACTGCTTTTTATTATTCCAACTATTGACAATTGCCTACCTTTTTTTATTCTTTTTGTTTTGTATTAATAAATGAAAATACAAAGAATAATATAAGTGCAACAGCCTTCGAGCAACACTGAACAGAATGTACGAAAACATGGGAGAAGAATTAACAAGCATTTGTCGAATTTGTTTACTAGAAATAGTAGAAATGGATCAGTATTACTTCTTAAATAACGACAAGTTAATGCTACAATTCAAATTGTTGAACCTCCTACCAGAAATTGTAAGTACAACTGATTATATTCTATTGATTAACTCAAACTTTGTTACAGGACCTAAACATCACATCGAATCCAATTGCTTGTAACAGATGTATGACTGCAATTGTAGAAATATATGAATTTAAGCAACTGTGTATACAAACTGAAACGACTATAAGAAACTTACAACAAGGTGCAATTAAAGTGGAGTTGCATGACGATGACATCAAAGTCGAACTTCCAAGCTTGCAAATTGTTAGTGATAACTACTTGGAATTCAATAAAGAAGTGCCTGTATGCATTGAAGAACCTTCTAAAACAGAAATGTACTATTGCTACAACTGCAACTTCAGCACTGACAAAAAGACGGTTTTGCATAAACACCTGGTTCTTGAAAATGTAAAATTGCAACACACTGGTGGAAAACCATTTAAATGCAATGTGTGTGATTACTGCTATGCCAGTAAATCAGGTTTGAAAACCCATATGCGTCAGCACACTGGTGAAAAACCATTTAAATGCAATATATGTGATTACTGTAGCACTCAAATGGGAAATTTAAAAATGCATATGTGTAAGCATACTGGTCAAAAACCATTTAAATGCAAAATATGTGATTTCTGCACTATTACTGTGTCACATTTAAAAACTCATATGCGTAAGCACAGTGGTGAAAAACCATTTAAATGTCATCTATGTGATTACTGTAGTGACCGAAAGAATAATTTAAAAATACATATGTGGAAGCACACTGGGGAAAAACAATTTAAATGCAATATATGTAATTACTGTACTATCAACATGTCGAATTTAAGAAGACATATGCGTAGACATACTGGTGAGAAACCATTTAAATGCAATATTTGTGATTACTGTAGTAACCAAATGGAAACTTTAAAAACACATATGCATACACACACTGGCGAAAAACCATTTAAATGCAATATATGTGTTTATCGTACTAGTCGATTAGAAAATTTAAAAAGGCATATGCGTACGCACACTGGTGAAAAACTATTTAAATGCAATACATGCGATTACCGCTCTATTACAAAGTTGTCTTTAAAAAATCATATGCGTCAGCATACTAGTGAAAAGTAGCAGCCAATTACAATGTTTAAAAACGCATCTGTGTAAGCACAGTTATATTTATACTAGTATATAGTTTTAGGTAAAATGAAGAATTCTTATTAATGTTTTAGTATTATGGTAAAAGAACACACGTTACAATAACATCTTTTTTATTACTTTTTTGTATATACAATGAAACAACCAAATTATATATACGTATAATATGTTTAGTTTCATTTTCCCCTACTATTTCGGTATATTGTTCATTTAGTTTCGAGTGGTCGACTTATATAAATTTGCAGTTTGGTGTGATGTAATTGTTTTCACATTTCTTCATTCGTTTATCATTTTGTATAGCTCGTTATTGGTGGAATTATTTTCCTAGATTTACTTCTTTGGAAAACATTGTTGCCTATGTTAGCTATTAAATCACTTTATACGGGTTTGCTTTTAAGATTTTTAATGATAGAACAAATACAATACACATTAATAGTGATGTAATACAGTGCATATTTTAATGATTGTCCGGTATTTGAATTTGCCGCGTCGTCATTCTAGTAACTATAATGGCCGCGTGCAGCAGATTCGCTGATTATAGCACCGGTAAAGAAAATTCTGCTGAATGCTTATGGTTACTAACCGATACATCTCAACGCCTGCCATCTTTTTCACCACATTTCATTTACGGTGAGTGATCAGCTGTTGAACTTGTTGGTTAGGTGCGCGGTCCATCATCTTCAAACCATATATGCTCCATTTTTGGAACAATTAAAAAAACAAACAATTTAGAGGTTAGGTTTGACAGACCTTGAACTCACCATAGGGTGGCCATTCAGCAAAACTAACCGGTCAGTACTTACCGGTTGGTTATTAAAAATTCTGCTGCACGCGACCATTGTCTTGACAGTTGGCTACGCTGAATTCCACAAAAGTTGAGGATTTTAAGATTTTATTGAGGGTATTGTATTTTATTTAAAACATGAACCGGAATCGTAACCATTTTATTTTTACAGCGATACCGGTTCTTTTCGGTTCTAAATTTAGGTTCCCAAATATTTGATCTGCAATTTTTTGCACAAAAAAATTGTATGCATTTATTAACCTTTTTTTATTCTATTTTGTTAGCAACGTGTTGATCCTAAATTAATAATATAATAAATGTGTTAATAATACAAAGAATACAGGAACAGTCTTTGGGCAACACAGCAGAATGTACGAAAATATGGGGGAAAAATCAACAAAGTTTTGTCGAATTTGTTTACTAGAAATAGTAGAAACCGAACAGTATTACTTTTTAAATAACGACAATAAGTTAATGCTACAATTCAAACTGTTGAACCTTCTACCAGATATTGTAAGTACAACTGATTATATTCTATTGATTAACTAAAACTTTCTTACAGGACCTAAACATCACATCGAATCCAATTGCTTGTAATGGATGTATGACTGCAATTGAAGAGATATATGAATTTAAGCAACTGTGTTTACAAACTGAAACGATTTTAAGAAACTTACACCAAGGTGCAATTAAAGAGGAGTTGCATCTCGATAACATCAAAGTCGAACTTTCAAGCTTGCAAATTGTTAGCGATCACTACTTGGAAATCAATAAAGAAGCTCCTGTGTGCATTGAAGAACCTTTAAACACAGAAACGTATTATTGCTACAACTGCAAATTCAATACTAACAAAAAAAAAGTTTTGGTTCAACACCTGGCTCTTGAAAATGTAACATTGCAACACACTGGCAGAAAACGTTTTAAATGCAATATATGTGATTACTGCTATGCGACTAAGTTGGGTTTAAAAAAGCATATGCATAAGCACACTGGTGAAAAACCATTTACATGCAATATATGTGATTATTCCTGCATCACCAAGTGGGGTTTAAAAAGTCATATGTGCAAGCACACTGCTGAAAAACCGTTTAAATGTAATATATGTAATTACTGCAGTAACCATAGGAGTAATTTAAAAATACATATGCTTAAGCACACTGGTAAACCATTTAAATGCAATATATGTGTTTATCGCACTAGTCGATTAGAAAATTTCAAAAGACATAAGCGTACGCACACTGGTGAAAAACCATTTAAATGCAATATCTGTGATTATGGAGGCAATCGATTAGAACATTTAAAAAGGCACATGCTTACGCACACTGGTGAAAAACCATTTAAATGCAATGTATGTGATTATTGTAGCATCCGATTAGAACATTTAAAAAGGCATATGCGTTTGCACACTGATAAATAATGATTTGAATGCAATATATGTTTATAGTGTTACTTTAGTAAATAATTTAAACTATGTTTAAATACGCATCTTCGTAAGTGCAGTCGTTATAATTATTTTAGTATATCGTTGTACAGCAAAATAAAGAATTCTTATTAGTGTTTTAGTTTTATGGTAAAGGAACACATGGTACAAAAACATCTTTTTGAATACTTTTGTCATTTTTTACAGAATTAAAGAAGAAATAGGGTGCTTACTAATATACATCATATAACTTATTAATAAGTAACCTTCAACAATATAAATTAATTCTCTAGATTAAGGTTGGGATTTAGCCTATGTATTTTATATACGACTCGCGCGTGCACGGGGCACAGGAAATCTAAAAATATTAGTTGTAAGAACACAAAAATGTGTTCCTATGAAAGAGGAATGTTGTCAGCCTCATGTAAGATATTTTAAAATCTTGAAAAAAATATTTTTTTTGCATGTCACAAAGTAATTATAATAATGATAATTTTCTACTTTTGTAAACTCTACTTATACAAGACCGGACTAGTTGGGGTCTAACAGGGATAGATGGCGAGGGGCAAACACAAGTCGCAACGGTACTTACAGTGGCGTACAATATACTATTATACTGGGCACTTCTAATAGCAGCACATAATTAAAAAATGAATTACATTCGGCTTAATATTACGCATAAGGTCGTCTAGTACTTACGCGTTCGTTTATATAGGTCAGCGCTTATCACTACCTTTCTCCGAATGATGACAATTAATACGAGTACAATCATAACGTTTACAGATAAAAATAACTTGAGACTGTAAATGCACGTAATTGTTTTTTAAATTAAAGCAATAAATACAATTCCCAAGATAATTTTGCACAATGTAAAACTTTTAATTTATTTTTTGAGAGTATTTCTTAACCGATTGAGTTCGGGTTTTGTCCCAAACAGCAATGTACTTGTACCAAGATTGCAGCAAACTTGTCGTGACAACTATAAAACTTGCAGCAATATTGTGACAAGTTTGGAGACTTACAGCAAGTTGGCTAAGGAAGCAATAACAAGCTTGTGACAACCTTGTCGCGACAAACTTGCAGCAATGTTGTCATGACAAGTTTGGAGACTTGCAGCAAGTTTCGACAAACTTGCAGCAATATTGTTAAGTCTTGCCATGACAAGATTTGAATTTGCAGAAATGTTACAGTCTCCTGTCATCGCAAAGTTTAAAATTTGTAAAAATGCTATTGAAACATGTAATCGCAAGACTTACTTACAGATATATTAAAGTTACTTGTCATGGAAATTCGTCAAACTTTCAGTAATATCGCTGTACTTTGAAGTAAGGCACAAAGAAAAACAAATAATTATTTTGCTTACTGATATTGTAATTAAATAAAGACTTGTTTCTACAAACTAAGTTACAACTTCATTAGGTATTGTCTATTTGTTTTAATTCTGTTCCATTTCCACCCGTTCTATTCATCGCTAGGTTTGTTGACCTGAAACATAAAATTAAGAATAACCTTAATTGCTCGTTTGATGGTAATGTTAAAAATAAGCTAAACCCATGAAAAACTTTAATAATTTAAAATCATATTATTACACAGCATACATCAATGGTCTCAAACTTAGTAGTGTTTGCAAAATAATTTAAAATTTTTAATCGAATAAGTATGCAAACCAATAAGTGCACTAAAATGCAATAATACTCACCTAAAAAGTCTACGATGAGTAAACACAGAACTAAATAATAATGTGTTAGAATACAAACACCATGTAAATGACAGACATGACTTTTATTAACATAAAAATGGTGAGACATGCGCCGGTATTTATGCGTTTACGCCTGCGTACTGCAAATTTGAAAAAGAAAGTTTTCTGCAAGCTTGCAGCAAGCTACTCAAATTTCTCAAGCGTGTGTCGTCAAAGTTGCCAATATTACCAACATTGCTGCAAACTTGCAGCAAGATTCGTAAACTTGGCAAGGAAAAAGCAAGCTGAAATCAAACTTGCTACAAGTTTACATGCTATCTGGGGGTGTAGTAAATTTCTTATACGTAATACCTACAAAATTGTTTTATTAATTCTTAAAATATTTACTAAAATTAACTCAAAATTAGGATTGGTCGCTGAAACACTTCTTCCAAGTTGTTCAAGTGTTCTTCAAACGACTTTCCAACCACGATTACGTCGTCCAGGTATAGCAAGCACGTTGATGTTTAAGATCCTTACTGGCTTCGTGTTCTTCACTCGTACTAAAGTTCTTGTTACGAGAAACTCGGGTTTCTAGAGTTGAGCTGTCAAAATAAAAAGTTCCACCGGTCTTCTCATAACCAAACAAAGCAACGGCCAGCACAGCTTCTTCGGAGAGGGATCGCAGGCTTTGTTATGTGTGATTATAACGTGAATCTAAAAAAAAAGCGCTAAGACGATGAAAAATTAAAGTCGAGGGAGACCGTCTAACTCGCCTCGTAGTAAGCGAAGAATAAATAACACTACAAAAATAATAACACCGAATATATATATTTATTATATCACAGAAGTTGAAACAAGTATAGAAATGTAAATTCTTGAAAACATTCATACATAGGTTGACTAAATTAGAAATTGTGCCGAGTGGCGAGCAACACACCGTGCAACAAACTGCCCTTGCCGGACTAGATGATTATATACATATAGCGTCTAACTGGATAATTACATATACTTAAATCGTAAACACATCAAGCAAATTAAGCCTTCGAGATTCGATGTGCACAAACGATAAATTCGCGAAGCGCAAAAATACAATTAATTGTGTTAAGTTAACATGCACGTACGGTCTTCAACGACCTAGTCCCCAAAACACAAATAACAAATTTAAAGTAGTAATACTTACAGGCCTGACCTCACTCGGACTGTTAGCTAACCTCCGAACTTGGTGTACCTAAAACAAGCTTAAATCCCGATTGGAACGAGCATATGCTGTTAACACAACTAAAAAAAAGGTTTGGTTGGCATCCAATAATTACGACTGTAAGTGCGCAGCGTTTCCCTTTGACTTAATCGATTAAATTCCCCATGTTTGACTTCACAACAAAAAGGATGGTCCTGGCGGTTTTCAACCTTCGACGGTGGATATTATCAGTACGTATCACTACTTCGACGTCATGGAATGTTCCGAATAAGACTACCTGTTGGTTATCTTAATTGATAACGCCGGACAATTGGTGACTACCCAAAATCCGCTATAGAAAATTAGTAGGTGTCAATTTAAACCCTCAATAAAGAAAATTGTATACCACTTACCCCGTTTCAACCTTCCACAAATAAACGTATTATAAATTTGCAGCGTGACGCAATTTAACGGTGAAGGTTAACCCGGGCATACAGGTAATGAACTCGACAAAGATTTAATGTAAAGTGAACGCCGAATATGCTGTCGCAATTGTGACAGTCTGGCGCAAGAGCAGAAAGGTCCTGACAAGTTTCATAATACCTACCGAGACATTTTCCCTACTCGCGAATTGAACTACCAATTTCTTATTTTAACGTTACATTCTACCGACGAGTAGTCCTTTTTCAACTAAGCCGCCCTCCATTGGTTCAATCGCGCGTATGTAGCCTTCCCAGAGACTTCCATCCAGGCGTGCCATCACCACACTTTCAGTTCTTGCAGGCAAAGTCACGTCTTCACTCAATGAGACTCGCACGGCTGCCTTCTCTGACGAATGAAAAGGAATTTTTTCATTGTCGATCTTTAGGACATCGTTCTTCATATCCAAATGGAACCCATACTTCTTTATCACGTCCATTCCCAAGATAACTTCTTCCGTGATGTCGGCTACCAGTACTTGATTGTCGAGTTCTTTATTTCCCAAACCAATAGTTTGACTTGTCCGTGAGTAGGTATTTCGTCGCCAGTCGCCGTTCGAAGTCGTACCGTTACTGGTGATGTCTTCTCGTTTTCCAATAACATGTCAGGACGAATGATGGTCTTCGTCGCTCCCGTGTCAACCAGTAACTGGACGCTTCTCCCATTGATCTTGCCATCGAGATAAATGCTATGAAATTGCTCCCTAGGTGATGCCATTTGGATGGTAATCTCCGGGGCATGGCTCGTTGAGGTCGACTTTCGCCCCATTCGGTCGACCTGTTCTAGTTTTCCTGACGCTCTTCTGGTCTTCTTTTGGGCTTAGTACAACGTCGTCGTACGTGGCCCACTTCTCCGCAGTTCCAACACGTCACTTCTCTTCCTCGAGCTACTTGTTCTCGAAATATACGTCGCACTATGTCTTCAATGCTTTCTTCTGAGTTCGAGAGTATTTCTGTAGCACAACAGAGTTTATGGCTGCTTCGGTGCGACGTTTGTTTCGCCGCCTCAAACTCCAAAGCATGGGTTAAAGCGTCATCCAACGTCTTCGGTCGTGCCAACCGTAGAGTCTGCTGCGTTTCGTTGTCTCGGAGGCCGTCTACAAAGGTTTGAATAGCCAACTGCTCCAATTAGGTATCTGGCGCTGTAGGATACGCAAGCCGTGTTAATCTGGCGATGTCAACCTCAAACTCTTGAAGACTTTTGGCAACTTTTTAAACCCGACTTTTAATTTGAGCTTGATGAAGATGAGCATCTCCATATCTCATTTCTAATCGTGAAATTAGGAGTTCGTAATTTTCTTGTAGGTGGTCAGGAACAGTTTGTAAAATTCCAAGCGCTTCTCCACGTAAGGACACTATTAAGGACGTCGCTTTCTGCTTGTTGCTCCAACCATTAGCTGTAGCTGCGGCTTCAAACTGCTTGTAGTAGGTTGACCATGAAACTTTACCATCAACATTCGGAGGTATAACTTTGAACTTATGAATGTTTTCTTCTCGATGGTCCATTATTAAATCTTCACTCGTGACGCTTCCTTCTCCGTGACAATTCATTTGGTTCATTCTCTCTTCAAGCAGTTGTATTCTTTCTCTCAATTTTTTTTTCTAGCTTTTCTTTTAATTTGTCTTCTACTTCTTCTATTTTGTCATTCACAAATTCGCAAATTTCTTCTTTTAAATTTAACATATCAGCTGCTTGGGTTTCTTCTTGCACAATTTTGATTTGATTTTCTATGCTCGTTTGTATTTCTTCTTTTAATCGTCTAGAATTTTCCATCAACTTTTCTTCTATTTTCTGGGTATTTTCAAATAATTTTTCTTCAATTTTCTGAGAATATCTTTCGATTTTCGCCCAGTTTCCTATTATTTTCTTCCATATTTTTATTCATTGATTCGAGAATTTCAAATATTTTTGAATCCATTTTCACTTTTTGCAAACGCGTCACCGGCATAAATTTAACCACGAATAATAATTTAAAACAAAATTTAATAATACTAAATTTTAATGAAGCCCGACACTGGTTTAACAGCTAAGATTAAATGCTATAAACAAACACGCGAACTAAAGTTTTAATTATTTATGCAATCAATGTTCTTATTACGGGAGAAATATTAGATTACTTAATGTTATTTACACTAATAAAAATCGCGAACTCGACACCGTGACACCACTGTTGCGAATTTTATTATTAAAACTAATTTATTTAAACGACTAAAAAATATTTTTACTTATACTAGAAATATGTACACTTTTTAAATTAACCGAACTAATTAAATCTACCTAATAATATTTAATAAAAACACTTACAACTAATTCATATCACTTACAGGAAGATAAGATAAAGTCCGCGGATAGCTTTACACAATTGTTTACACTAAAATCACGTACAAGATTATTTTCCGTATATTTATGTACACACACGCGCTAACGACTTATTTATTTAGACTTGAATAATCTTCTTAACACTGCTGTATTCGCATTACGGCAATAACTGACCTACGATTTGTTTCTTCGGTATTTATACACATTTGGAAATTCTTCTCGAGTGTTCCCTATCTTTCGGTGTATCTTCTAGAAGATGGATAACAACTTCCAGAAGGCTCTTGAATTTGCGAATAACTTCTCGAACGTTTCAATATATGTAAATATAAACACATCTCACAGCTATAGTATTGTAGATGAAAAAAAAATAAAATAAGAAAAATAACGCGTGGTTTTTTTCCCATTATTATTTCTTTTCTAATACAAAAAATTACAATTAATGTCACATGCTATGCTTATTTATTCAGAAATTAAATTAAATATATACCAACAAATGAGATGGTAGCGGATATCTTGACTAAGTCGTTGGGAAATGTTAAAAACTCTTAAGTTTACTAAAGATTTAGATTTAAACAATGCTTAGTATGTTAGGGCATGAATTTCTAAAAAGTGGGGGTGTTATGAATATTATAAATTCATGACATATTAGCAAGTAGTGACATCTATGTCAGTGACACGTTTTATTATTACTCTACTCTACCCGTAATTAGCAATTAAGGCCTCGAATTCCACTTGATTACTACAGAATTTTGGGGTAAATCCTGTCAGAGATTGTACCTTTTAGTAATACAGATTTAAGTTCAGATTCTGGTACCACAGTGGTCAACAATATGGGTATCGATTCTAGTTCTCGTTGTACACATTTTAAAATAGGGATTCCGGTTCCAGAATTTTTAGGTTCTATAAAGGTTCTAAAAAATGTAAATATGGCATTATTTCTGTAGAAATTTGTTTGTTTAATGAATATTTTGTGAATATATAATTAAATGTTTACTCGACTGCATCAGTTAGTTATTTATAGAAACAATTAGTTTTAAAAACATATCTTTAATGTTTTACTGCTTCTTTGGATGTACCTGAAATACTAGGAACTCAAGTTTCATTAAATTTCAAAGACGATGGTTCTGTCTCTATAAACAAATACTTACATAATTAAATTTTGAGTAGGTACCGTATTTTACTTACAATTTGTGATTTTCAAACAGATAATTTGCTTTTACAACTGATCTTTTAATATAGGTTTGCTTAAACATTTGATCTTAATAGATAAAAGATAATCTTCAGTTCAGTAAATAAACGTATTTATGATTCTCCCAAAACTGTAATATGTTTACATTGCGGTTTAGTCCAGTTTAGTCGCTGCTGTTCAGTATTATAATTATTTAAACGTACACCTATTTTTGTTTTTTTTTTGCATACAGATAAGTCGTTTTGTCGTCGTATTATTTCAACGCATTCAGAACCGAATTCTGGAACCGAAAAATAGCGGTTGTTCTATTACAATATATAGGTTCCAGTGTTGTCGCGTATCTAGATACAAGTATTAGATACAGTATCTAGATACTTTTGGAGTATCTAGTTACATATCTAGATACACTGAACAAAATGTAACTGTATCTGTATCTAGATACATTTTTCGTAGTATCTGAGTGGTTTAGATACTTAGATACCTACTTTTTCTTGCTCAAATTGTAAATAGTAGTAAAAGTTTTTACTACACACCGTGGTAGTTTTTGCTGTCAGTTCATCATGTACCTACATTACAATTTGAATTTGGAGACTTTGTATTCGGTATTTTATGAGTGAAATTCTTTCAGCGTCGCCAATTTTAGTGGGATTCTGTCACATTTAGAGATTTAATGTAGTAGCGGATATTTTGTGGGTATTATAAACTGTTGTGGAATTTTGTGGAAAACCGTGTATGAACCTACATTTTATATAATCTAGTATTACTTGAGAAATGTGACGTGTTAGCATTTATGCCATCAAACCAAATTCATACTTAAAAAAAAACAAAACAAATTCCAACTTTGTAGAACTATTTTATTTTATGCAGGGAATCGCAACAAAGTCAATTGGCAACTCTGAATTTCTTCATCAGCTCAAATAGAGCAAAGAAGTGGAGAAACTTTTTAGTGTTAGTAGTTTACTATTAACTTTACGTCGAAATATAATGACGAGACATTTAACATGCTATTAATTTTAAAACAAAATAAGCTTTATTTGTAAATCTGTATTTTTTTATGCGGTTAAGGTTGATAAGGTAATGTCTTGCTTAATACCCAGGCAGCACACTGACGTCATATGACGACACTGACACGTCTTAATTAAGTCTTGTAATTTTGACGTCAATGAGACGTAATGTGCTGCCTGGGATACAGTTATTGTGTTTTTAACTGAACCAAATAGACACTTTTTTTAAATTTTATTTCAAGATTTTGTTAAAAATGTATCTGACATCCCAGCTAGCAAACTGCCGTCAAAATGACGTCAGAAACCAGTCATTATATGACTAGAACTGACTAGTTTAATGACCAGTTATGACGTCATTCTCTCGTCATAAAGACATACTAATGTCACAGACCAAAGACGTCATTTAGTGACGTACTTTTCATGTCATAATTTGACGGGTTTTTATATAGGGTATGTATTAATAATAATACTATAAAAAATATTTATTACAAAACATTTCTGCTATAAAATACATTACAAATCAACATTAAAAATAAAAATCTAGTAGACATAATAATAAAATTAAATAAACTTGAATTCTTAAAATAAAGAGTGAATCAGTGGTAGTGACACAAAATAATGGTCTATTTACAATTTAACAGATAGTTTTATTCATTCGAGAGTTTTACCAGGTAAAGTATGATTCAGAGATAGAAATTACCAAGTATGGTAAAAATTAAAAAAACATCACATATTATTTTATACATTTTGACATCAATAAATTCGTAATTTACTTGTTTTTAATTACTTAAGTACTACATACCACATTCAAAATGGATTGTTTTTATTTTAGCAACCAGTTTTCTTCATTAGGTACGTCTCCTTGTAAAAGTGCCTTTCGATACTGGGAGCTCGTTTTGTATGGAGGCCAAAATATCTGCTTTTGTAAAGGAGTTAACCAGGAACTGCAAACTAATCCAATTGATCCTCCACAAAGACCGTCATCTACATTAGAACTAAACTCCAGTCTAATAAATGCCATCGTGCTAAGCATAATTTGGAAAACGTTGACGAATATAAATGATATATATATGAATTAAAGTAATTGAAGTTTTAATCTAATAAAAACTTACAAAATTGGTATAGCTTACCTACAAATCTAACGTAATGATATTTACCTTCTCCATAAGAAATCCTATTATCAGTGTTGTAACAGATACTTTTTTTCTAGTATCTAGATACAGATACAGATACTTTTCATAAATTGTATCTAGATACAGATAAGATACTTTTTCAAAAATAGTATCTAGATACAGTTACAGATACTTTAAGAGAGTATCTAGATACATGTCAGATACATTTTTAACAAAATCATAAAATAAAATTTTAAAAAACTGTCTATTTAGTTCATCTAAAAACACAATAACTGTATCCCAGGCAGCACATTACGGCTTATTGACGTAAAAATTACGAGACTTCATTAAGACGTTTCAGTGTCGTCATATGACGTCAGTGTGCTGCCTGGGTATTAAGCAAAACATTACCTTATCAACCTTAATCACATAAAAAAATACAAATTTACAAATAAATCTTATTTTGTTTTAAAATTAATAGCATGTTAAATGTCTCGTCATTATATTTCGACGTAGAGTTAATAGTATACTACTAACACTAAAAAGTTTCTCCACTTCTATTTGAGCTGATGAAGAAATTCAGTGTTGCCAGTTGACTTTGTCGCGATTCCCTGCATAAATTATAAAAGTTCCACAATGACCACAATTGTACTCATAATTCTACAAAGTTGAAATTTGTTTTCTTTTTTTTAAAGTATGAATTTGGTTTGATGGCATAAATGCTAACACGTCACATTTCTCAAGTAATACTTGATTATATAAAATGGTTCATACACGGTTTTCCCCAAAATTCCACAACAGTTTATAATACCCACAAAATACCCGCTACTACATAAAATCTCTAAATTTGGTAGAATTCCATTAGAATTGGCGACGCTGAAAGAATTGCACTCCATAAACACCGAATACAAAGTCTCCAAATTCAAATTGTAATGTACATGATGAACTGACAGAAAAAACTACAGCGGTGTTTACTAAAAACTTGTATAATTTACAATTTGAGCAAGAAAAAGTATCTAAGTATCTAAACCACTCAGATACTACGAAAAATGTATCTAGATACAGATACAGTTACATTTTATCCAATGTATCTAGATATGTAACTAGATACTCCAAAAGTATCTAGATACTGTATCTAGATACTTGTATCTAGATACGTCACAACACTGCCTATTATTAAATATAAAAAACTCACACAACAAAACTGAGCTACAGGGAACAAGAAATTATTGAAAAATGAATAAAAGAAAGCTAGAAACAGAAAACCGCATTTCACCTATTTCACCAATGGTTTCATCAACTTATAACATAACCTTATAATTGTAAAATCAATGGTTAAAATTTTGCTGTTTGCGAAAATTGTGAAATCTTTAAGGTAGTAAACTAAAAATAAACAAAAAGTATTATACCTCAAACTCAAACTTGTTTGTATTTCACTATAACCATCAAAGTGATGCAATTGTGGATTTGTTCCATACTGGTGATACGGTACATTAAAAAGACGTCTGTGCCTGACCACCTTATGACGTCATTATAAAGACGTTCTTTTCTAAGACCTCTTTGGACTTTTCACGTCATATATCTTAGTATGACTAGTTATTTACGTCATAATGACGACATTCTGCCGGCTGGGATGTATCTAGATACTCTCTTAAAGTATCTATAACTGCATCTAGATACTTTTTTTTGAAAAAGTATCTTATCTGTATCTAGACACAATTTAAGAAAAGTATCTGTATCTGTATCTAGATACTAGAAATAAGTATCTGTTACAACACTGATAGGTTCTAATGCCGGTTTCGATTCCAGACTGACTTAAAATATACGTTCTGTTGATTTTAGTTTTACGCACAGTGGATTTTAATTATAATGCCTTATTTCTGATCCTTTTACTTTATTTTACATGAGATTGTTACAATACTTACAATGCTGATACACCCTTTTTTTTCTTCTACTTCTATCTCACTTCTTACTAAAGTAACATTACACGTACATTCTAATCCTATATGTATGCAACTTTAACTACATCTATGTAACTTTAGCGTATACCTATTCCAATTCCGGTTCTTTTCGGTTCCGGTCTAATCCCTGAATCCGGTACGAACATATATACTTTATAATTTGTATGAATATTGTAAACGAACGTTACTAATATATAGCAATATACGTAACTGCGTGTATACCAACAAACCAAATTTATAAATCATAATACAAAAAAAGAAAACAAATGGTGGAATTTTAATAATTTGTCTGGAAAAATCAATTGGCAACACTGCTTTATTCTATTTTGTTAGCAACGTGTGGCAACGTATTGAACTGCGTGTTGATAATCAATATCTTTGGTAATACCGGTAATACAAAGGATAATACGCATTATATAAGTGCAATAATCTTTGGGCAACAGCAAAATGTACGAAAACGTGGGAGAAAAATCTACACACATTTGTCGAATTTGTTTACTAGAAATAGTAGAAACCGAGCAGTATTACTTTCTAAATAACGACAATAACTTAATGCTACAATTTAAATTGTTGAACCTTCTACCAGAAATTGTAAGTACATCTGAATATATTATTATATAATATTCAGTAACACAAACTCTTACAGGATTTAAACATCACACCGAACCCAATTGCGTGTAACAGATGTATGACTGCAATTGAAGAAATATATGAATTTAAGCAACTGTGTATACAAACTGAAACGACTATAAAAAACTTACACCAAGATGCAATTAAAGAGGAGTTGCGTGCCGATAACATCAAAGTTGAACTTTCAAACTTGCAAATGGTTAGCGATAAGTACTTGGAAATCAATAAAGAAGTGCCTGTATGCATTGAAGAATCTTCAGAAACAGAAATGTATTATTGCTACAACTGCAACTTTAACACTAACGAAAAGGCGATTTTAGTTAAACACCTGGTTCTTGAAAATGTAACATTGCAACACACTAGCGGAAAACCATTGAAATGCAATATATGTGATTACTGCTGTGCCACTAAGTTAGGTTTAAAAAAGCATATGCATAAGCACACTGGTGAAAAACCATTTAAATGCAATATGTGTGATCACTGCTATACCACCAAGTCTGCCTTAAACATACATATACGTAAGCACACTAGTGGAAAACCATTCAAATGCAATATATGTGATTACTGTTGTGCCACTAAGTTAGGTTTAAAAACGCATATGTATAAGCACACTGGTGAAAAACCATTTAAATGCAATAAATGTGATCACTGCTATACCACCAAGTCTGCTTTAAAAAAACATATACGTATGCACACTAGTGGAAAACCATTTAAATGCAATATATGTAATTACTGCTGTGCCACTAACTTAGGTTTAAAAACGCATATGCATAAGCACACTGGTGAAAAACCATTTAAATGCAATAAATGTGATCACTGCTATACCACCAAGTCTGCTTTAAAAGTACACATAAATAAGCACACTAGTGGAAAACCATTTAAATGCAATATATGTGATTACTGCTGTGCCACTAAGTTAGGTTTAAAAACGCATATGTATAAGCACACTAGTGAAAAACCATTTAAATGCAATATATGTGATCAGGGCTGTACAGCAAAGTCGGCATTAAAAATGCATATACGTAAGCACACTGGTGAAAAACCATTTAAATGCAATATGTGTGATCACTGCTATACCACCAAGTCTGCCTTAAACATACATATACGTAAGCACACTAGTGGAAAACCATTCAAATGCAATATATGTGATTACTGCTGTGCCACTAAGTTAGGTTTAAAAACGCATATGTATAAGCACACTGGTGAAAAACCATTTAAATGCAATATATGTGATCTTTGTTGTACCACCAAGTGGCATTTAAAAATGCATATACTTAAGCACAGTGGTGAAAAACCATTTAAATGTAATATATGTGATTACTGCAGTAACCAAAGGGATAATTTAAAAACACATATGTATCAGCACAATGGTGAAAAACCATTTAAATGCAATATATGTGATCAGGGCTGTACAGCAAAGTCGGCATTAAAAATGCATATGCGTAAGCACACTGGTGAAAAACCATTTAAATGCAATATATGTGATTTCTGTAGTAACAAAAAGAGTTATTTAAAAACACATATATATACGCACGCTGGTGAAAAATCATTTAAATGCAATATATGTGATTTTTGTAGTAACCAAAAGAGTTATTTAAAAACACATATGCATACGCACACTAGTGAAAAACTATTTAAATGCAATATATGTGATCGCTGCTGTACCAGCAAGAGTGATTTAAAAATTCATATACGTAAGCACACTGGTGAAAAACCATTTAAATGCAATATATGTGATTACAGTACTAGCGCGAAGTTCAATTTAAAAGTACATATACGTAAGCACACTGGTGAAAAACCATTTAAATGCAATAAATGTGATTACTGCTATACCACCAAGTCTGCTTTAAAAATACATATACGTAAGCACACTAGTGGAAAACCATTTAAATGCAATATATGTAATTACTGCAGTATCACTAAAAAGGAATTAAAAATACATATACGTAAGCACACTGGTGAAAACCCCATTTAAATGTAATATATGTAATTACTGCAGTAACCAAAGGAGTAATTTCAAGACACATATGCGTCAGCACCGTGGTGAAAAACTTTAAATGCAGTATATATGTGACTACTGCAGTATCACCAAGTTGTCATTAACAAATTCATATGCGTTGGCACAATGGTAAATAACGATTTAAATGCCATATATGTTATTATTGTTGTTGTGGATGTCCTAATAAAGTTTTACTTATTTTACATTGATACAAAAGCAGTTATTAATTTTCAATAATTTATATTATTTTAACGTGTTTTTTATTTCCTTACTTAACTACGGCTACCCTGATTCTCTAAATTATTATTTAAACTAATCACATTACGTAATTGTATAACACCATTCCCCTGCAATTTTGTAATGATTCTTATAAATATTCATTTATAATTAAAAATTTAAAAAAAAACTTAAAATATATCATATCGATTTTTAACAGGGATATTACTTAACAAATTTCACTTGTGTTCACAACATTTAAACACTCTGAAACATCAATTTTTTGAATATTCAAGGTTTTGTAATATATCTTATCCGTATAGAGAACTTATAGGTTCACTGATGTATAATGTTGTGCTCCAGACCTCATTTAAATTTTACAATAACTTACTTTTTAGCCAATTTCAAAATTGTTTCAATACTGTGCATTGGAATTGTTTAAAACATGTTCTGATATACTGGGTCATTAATGGATTAGTACATAGTTGCTAGTAAATGAAGTGCTGGGCCAATGCTGCCTGTAGTTAATGGGCCAGTATCTCGGTGTCAGTCTGGCCGATAGCAGGGCCAATGATAGATTAACTAACTCAACCAGCAATGGCCCAGTAGTGAACCAGGATATTTTATTAATGCACTTACTACTTAACAATAAAAATCAAATTAAAACAATTAATTTATTAGAAATATTGCTTACAATAACAGAGAAAAAACTTTTACATAGAAGTTGGTATATGCTAGTTATTAAGGAATGTAATCAACATTTCATTACACTTCATAGAAAATAAAATAGTGCTCTATAATTACTTATTGCTGTTTTGACTTCTTGCTTTTCTACCCCCATTTCTGTCATGGGCATTGCGAAGCCATACTTTAATAGCAGATTCTACTTCTTGTTGTGTAGCACTTCGAATGAAACTATTTTTTCTTACAGCAACTGTAAATAATACTCTTCGATAATACTACAATTAAAAAATCATCAATTACACCAAACATGTTCTTACCCATGATTAATTTTAAAATATTTTTATAATTAGCAAAGCAATTTTTATTGTTTCTCCCTGACCAATTAAAAGTTAAAACTAGCCGATTTTTAAAGCATTTTACTTAATACTTTTTTGGTTGTATCAATCGTATCCTTTCCAGCAACAATTTGCAATGATGAACACTAAATAACAATTTGAATTAGTTACTTTTGCACATCAAAAATAATTAAAAACACACCATAGCAGTCATCACATCCGTATCATCCAAATTTGTATTCAACTGATGCAACTCTTCTTTTGTAGAGACAGGTAAGCCATCGACTTCACTATTTGCTCGTAGAGTTACATCTCCAGTATTGTCTTGAACAATGCAGGTCAAATATGACCTGTACTGGTGCCTCTTACTAAATCGCTTAAAACAAACAGATTTTAGACATTATACTGAAAATTGAATTTAAATTTTATAAGAAACTAAACTTTTATCGGCAAGGACACGTGAACTGATGAGGTTATAATAATTTAGTAAGTGATTTGGATGTCATATAAATGGAAAGAAAGTTTTATTGCTTAATTAATTATTATACTTATTTATTCTTTTCATCCATCGGTACGGATTGCGACATTTTCACACTTTAAACTTTAAATCAAGTAGATGAACCTGGATGAGCTTATAATGAACGTAATGAACTATTCAACAAAAAATGATAACAAGTTATTTAACTACTTGAAATTCCCTAACTGCTCGCGGGAAATTTGAAAATATAACCAAACCACATTAAATTCGGATAGCTACGACTCAATGAGAATTTATAGATGCATTGCCATTGCTGGCCCACTATTGTTTTAAATAGATTTTGTGTTTGCGTTTTCTATGCACTTCTAAAGCAATGGTCCTGTGCGGCTATACCATATAGCCAGCACTTTGCCATCAGTTACAGTAATGGGCCATTGTAACGCCATCAGATAAGTGTTTGCTGGGCAGTATTATGTTTTAAAATACGTAAAATGTGAAAATTATAAAATTGACTTTTGTGCGTATGTAGATTTTGATTTTGCAAATGATATAAATTGAAAAAGTTTAACTGGATTTCTTATTAAGATGTATAATGTAATTGAATGGAAAACAAAGAAGCTAAATGTTGTTGCTTTAAGTGCAGAATCAGAATACATTGCTTTGGCACCTTGCATTACTAAACGTTTGTCTCAAAATAATAAAGTTTAGAAATGTTGGATTTTAAGATTTTTCCTGCTGTTTATGAGGACAATGTCATGCATAAAACTGGCTTCAACTTTGGAAACAAATATAAAACATATCTCAGATAGCATGTAAACGTACAGCAATGGTTTGCTTTCAGCTTGCTTTTTCCTTGCCAAGTTTACGAATCTTGCTGCAAGTTTGCAGCAATATTGGCAACTTTGACGACACACGCTTGAGAAATTTGAGTAGCTTGCTGCAAGCTTGCAGAAAACTTTCTTATTCAAACTTACAGTACGCAGGCGTAAACGCATAAATACCGGCGCATGTCTCGCCATTTTTATGTTAATAAGTCATGTCTGTCATTTACATGGTGTTTGTATTCTAACACATTATTATTTAGTTCTGTGTTTACTCATCGTAGACTTTTTAGGTGAGTATTATTGCATTTTAGTGCACTTATTGGTTTACATCTTAGGTTTGTATACTTATTCAATTAAAAACTTTAAATAATTTTGCAAACACTAGTAACCAAGTTTGAGACCATTGATGTATGCTGTGTATTGTGTAATAATATGATTTTAAATTATTAAAGTTTTGCATGCGTTTAGCTTATTTAACATTACCATTAAATGAACAATTAAGGTTTTTTTTCCCTGTCTTTTATCAATCTGCAATCAGCCAAGAGCTATAATCAGATGTGACTTCTATTATATAAGTGGCTTTAGATATGCACATCCTGTGATGTGTCATTTCTTGTTATTAGATGATTAGATGGTGGCTATAGTCGTATTCTTTTTAGGCGGAATATAGAGTCCTTGGTGTTAAGGAGCTCTGTAGCTAAACTATTTATGTGTTTTTCAAGTCTCTGCTTATAGGCATCAGAAGACTTCTCTATTTCTTCTCTGACTGTAGGGAGTTGCAGATATTCATGCACTTCTGTGTTCCTTATGAACCATGGGGCATTGGTCAAAGTTTTTAATGCTTTATTTTGGAAGCGCTGTAGTATTTCTATATTTGAGTGACTAGCTGACCCCCAGAGTTGTATACCATATGTCCATACTGGTTTTATAATGCATTTGTATATCAGGAGCTTATTCTCCAAACTGAGAGTCGATTGCCTGCCCAGCAGCCAGTGCATATCCCTGAACTTTTTGTTTGCTTGCTCTCTCTTTGCCTTAATGTGATCCCTCCACGTAAGCCGTTTGTCCAGATGCATACCCAGGTATTTCACTGTTGTTTGCTGTGTCAAAATATCTCCGTTAAGTGTAACATGTGGACAGGTACCTCTATTCAAAGTAAAAGTTATGTGAACTGATTTTGCAGGACTAACTCTTATTCGCCACATCTTTAGCCATATTCCGATTCTATCTAGATGTTTTTGTAGTTTTACGGATGCTAGACTAGGATCTTTACTGCTAGAAAGGATTGCAGTGTCATCTGCATAGTTTGCAGTTACTACTTCTTCTGTGATAGGTATATCAGCGGTAAATATTGTGTAGAGGATAGGACCCAGCACCGATCCTTGAGGCACTCCTGCTTCTATTTGGCAGATGGATGACAGGCGATCTCCGCACTTGACTTGGTAAATTCGTTGTTCCAGATAAGACCTCAAAAGCATGTACCCAGTGTTTGGAAAGAGTAGTGATGACACTTAAGCTTTTTTAAGTGTGATAAAGCGAAATTAAATTGTTAATTGTAGCTTTATTTCAATTAATTGTTTACATAAGTATATTTATCTTCTTGGTTACTACATCGTTTCTTTTACTACTCATCGTTCTTTTCCTAAATTACTTATTTATACGACTGAATTTTGGTAGGGTAGATACACCCTCTTATTTCAAAATTAGCCAATAACAAGAGTACACATATTTAAAGTTACAGTTAACAAATGCATCAGAATTTACTAAGAAATACAAATCCTGATGACGTGCCTTACAAGTTCTTAAAACCTAAAAGGTGCATCAGCAATTCCTAAAAACCAATGACTAAAACTAATGCGTATAACAAGAATAAGGTAAAATAATTCTACTAAATTTAATTCTAACTAAACTATAGTAAAAACATACACAGAAGTATCAACAAGTAGTTTTAGCTTATATAAGAGACCCTTATGCCATACACGGTCAAAGGCCTGTTGTATGTCTAGGAATACGGCCGTGCAGTACTCCTTCCTCTCCAGCGTCTGTCGTATTGTGTGAGCTACTCGGTGTATTTGTTCACTCGTTCCATGGTGTGCCCGAAATCCGAATTGATGGTGTGGTATTATTTTTTGCTCTTCAAGAACTGGGAGAAGTCGACTTAATATTAGTTTCTCAGTAAGTTTGATAGTACTGGGAGAAGACTTATAGGTCTGTAAGATGTGACTTCTGTGGGAATCTTCCCCGGTTTAAGTACCATATTTATAATGGACACTTTCCACAGATTTGGGAAGTATTGTAGTCTTAACACTGCATTAAAGAGGATTGTCAGCAGAACTATACCTTTCTTTGGTAGCTGTTTCAGAACTTCTGCCGTTATCAGGTCAAAACCGGGAGCTTTCTTTTGTTTTAGTTGAGCTATGGTTTTTTTGACTTCTGCTGGGGTGACTGATTTCAAGGGTAGAGACATTTGCTGATCGCTATTTAAGATCCCGTCGATCGTTTTTTCTGTGTCGTCAGCATCAGCTCATCGGATTTGAACACACTTTTTAGGAAGGTGGCGAATAATTCTGCTTTATCTGCGGGTTTCCTTGACCAACTGTCATCAGATTTTCTTAGAGGAGGCATGTATTCTTTTGGCTTTTTTAATGATTTAGTCATTTTCCAGAGTGTATAATCTTCTGCTTTGTATGGTGATAAAGTCTTTAATTTGTCTTGCAAAGTCCTATTCTCTAGTTCTTTGAGCATTGATTTCAGTACTTTTTGAGCTTTGTTTAGTGCCTTTTGGTCTTGGTGATTCCTACTAGTATGCCATTGTCGCCTTATTTTTCTTTTTACAGCTATCATTTCTCTAATTTCCACGGTAGTGTCCAAATTTTTCGATGTTACTTCTATATAGGGAGATGATAGCCAAGCTGCTTTTTGAATTAAGTTGGTAGTATACAACGCCGCACTTTCTATATCATCTTCCGTTTTAAGAGGTATACAGAGTGTGGTATTATCTTCAATGTAATCCCGGAATGCTTCCCAGTCAGTTTTATGGTTGTATAAAGTCTCGGGTAATTGTTTTAAGATCACTGTAGTGCTTAGTGTACATATGATAGGCGTGTGGTCGGAAGAGCCATCCAGGCATGATTCAATTTTTGTGTAGAGTCCTGATATCCCTTTGGTGACGAAGAAGTCTATGAGGTCTGGGATTTTATTTGGGTCGGTTGGCCAATGAGTCGGTTCCCCTGTTGAAAGTACATTAAGATTATTGCACTGCAGCCACATTCAACGAGCCCTGCCAGTCGTCAACAGATACTATAGCAGCCTGTATATGTGCTTGTGTATATGGTGGTAACATATGATATCTTATGTTTTCTCTTATTACTATAGCGGCTCCAGCATGTGATGTGCCGTCTGGATGATTAGCGTAGCATACGGTATATCCCTTGATTTTAATCACTCTTTTGATCAGTCATATGTGTTTCGGAAATTAATAGAACATCAATTTTGTTGTGGTTTATAAACAGCTCAACCTCGTGCTTATTTGGAGATAAGCCATTGATATTCCATGCAGCTATACGTATAAATTTCATTTCTGGTTCTGAGCTATGAGTGTCGTTAGGAGACCCATATTAGGGTGCCTATTTGTGTTATGAGGATATCAATTTTTTCTGATTGCTTTATTATTATCTGCTCTAAGGAGCTTGTTGACTGAGAATGTGCATTCTCTATTTTTCGGGTCCAGCAAACATCATTCATGATGTTGGACATAGTTTCAGATGTATGTGCAATGTTTCTTTGCTGGTTGCTTGACTGCTGGTTGCCAAGTTTTAATGAAGGAAAATTATCTTGAGTAAGGGGGGTGGCATTGTTGTTTGTGTGGGTTGTTTTGCTATTATTGGGTCTCTTTTGTTTGCAATATTTCCCATTTTTCGAGCCTTTATCTCTTTATACACTTGACAGCCCTTGTAATTGACTGGGTGGTCACCATGACAGAGAGCGCAGGTGGCCGGTGTATTCTTGTCTTTTTTTGGACAATCAGTGGTTTTGTGTCCTTTACCACATTTGACACACCTGTGGGGACGCATACAGTTGTTTTTTGTATGGCCGTATTGTTGGCACCTAGTGCACTGAGGGATCTCAGTCGATTTTCTTGGGTCCTCTATCTTGACTTAGCGGTAGTCCGATGTTTCTAGGAAAACAACGTCTATCGTAGACGACCCCCCGTTTGTTATATTAACGCAATAAAGGTGAGAGATTAGTACTGAAAATTATCAAAAAGAGCAATTAAGGTTATTCTTAATTTTATGTTTCAGGTCAACAAACCTAGCGATGAATAGAACAGGTGGAAATGGAACAGAATTAAAACAAATAGACAATACCTAATGAAGTTGTAACTAGTTTGTAGAAACAAGTCTTTATTTAATTACAATATCAGTAAGCAAAATAATTTTTTGTTTTTCTTTGTACCTTTCTTCAAAGTACAGCGATATTACTGAAAGTTTGACGAATTTCCATGACAAGTAACTTTAATATGTCTGTAAGTAAGTAAGTCTTGCGATTACATGTTTCAATAGCATTTTTACCAATTTTAAACTTTGCGATGACAGAGGACTGTAACATTTCTGCAAATTCAAATCTTGTCATGGCAAGACTTTACAATATTGCTGCAAGTTTGTCGAAACTTGCTGCAAGTCTCCAAACTTCTCATGACAATATTGCTGCAAGTTTGTCGCGACAAGGTTGTTATTGCTTCCTTAGCCAACTTGCTGCAAGTCTCCAAACTTGTCACGACAATATTGCTGCAAGTTTTATAGTTGTCACGACAATCTTGATACAAGCTTACATTGCTGTTTGGGACTGATGTGAGACACCATTTTTTAGGATTGTGTTAGTGAAGGCAACATAATTTTAAACTATGTACCAACAGGAAATCAACAGGCTGATATTTTGACAAAAACCTTGAATATTCAAAAAATTGATATTTGAGAGTGTTTAAATGTTGTGAACACAAGTGAAATTTGTTAAGTAATATCCCTGTTAAAAAACGATATGGTATTAATAAGTTTTTTTTTAAATTTTTATATATGAATGAATATTTAAAAGAATCATTACAAAATTGCAATGCAATGTTTTTATACAATTACGTAATATGATTAGTTTAAATAATAATTTAGAGAATCAGGGTAGCCGTAGTTAAGTAGGGAAATAAAAAACACGTTAAAATAATATAAATTATTGAAAATTAATAAACTTTATTAGGACATCCACAACGACAATAATAACATATATGGCATTTAAATCGTTATTTACCATTGTGCCAACGCATGAATTTGTTAATGACAACTTGGAATACTGCAGTAATCACATATACTGCATTTAAAGTTTTTCACCACGGTGCTGACGCATATGTGTCTTGGAAATTACTCCTTTGGTGACTGCAGTAATTACATATATTACATTTAAATGGGTTTTTCACCAGTGTGATTACGTATATGTACTTTTAAATGCCACTTAGTGGTACAGCAGTGATCACAAATATTGCATTTAAATGGTTTTTCACCAGTATGCCTATACATGTGTGTTTTTAAATTTTTCTTATGGTTACTAGAGTAATCACATATATTGCATTTAAATGGTTTTTCACCAGTGTGCTTATGCATATGCGTTTTTAAACCTAAGTTAGTGGCACAGCAGTAATCACATATATTGCATTTAAATCGTTTTCCACTAGTGTGTTTATGTATATGTATTTTTAAAGCAGACTTGGTGCTATAGCAGTGATCACACATATTGCATTTAAATGGTTTTTCACCAGTATGCCTATACATGTGTGTTTTTAAATTTTTCTTATGGTTACTAGAGTAATCACATATATTGCATTTAAATGGTTTTTCACCAGTGTGCTTACGTACATGATTTTTTAAAGCCCACTTGGTGGTACAGCACTGATCACATATATTGCATTTAAATGGTTTTTCGCCAGTGTGCGTACGTACATGATTTTTTAAAACCCACTTGGTGGTACAGCACTGATCACATATACTGCATTTAAATGGTTTTTCACCAGTGTGCTTACGTATATGTATTTTTAAACTCGAATTGGTGGTACAGCAGTAATCACATATATTGCATTTAAATGGTGTTTCACCAGTGTGCTTATGCATATGTGTTTTTAATCTATTCATATTGTTACTACAGTAATCACATGTATTGCATTTAAATGGTTTTTCACCAGTGTGCTTACGTATATGTATTTTTAAACTCGAATTGGTGGAACAGCAATAATCACATATATTGCATTTAAACGGTTTTTCACCAGTGTGCTTAAACAAATGTGTTTTCAACTGCAACATGGTCGTAGTGCTGTAATCACATATATTGCATTCAAATGGTTTTTCACCAGTGTGCTTACGTATATGTATTTTTAAGTTCGACGTGGTGGTACAGCAGTAATCACATATGTTGCATTTAAATGGTTTTTCACCAGTGTGCTTACGTATATGATTTTTTAAATGCCACTTGGTGGTACAGCAGTGATCACAAATATTGCATTTAAATGGTTTTTCACCAGTATGCCTATGCATGTGTGTTTTGAAATTTTTCATAAGGTTACTAGTGTAATCACATATATTGCATTTAAATGGTTTTTCACCAGTGTGCTTACGTATATGACTTTTTAAAACCCACTTGGTGGTACAGCACTGATCACATATATTGCATTTGAATGGTTTTTCGCCAGTGTGGTTACGTACATGATTTTTTAGAGCCCACTTGGTGGTACAGCACTGATCACATATATTGCATTTAAATGGTTTTTCACCAGTGTGCTTACGTATATGTATTTTTAAACTCGAATTGGTGGTACAGCAGTAATCACATATATTGCATTTAAATGAAGGTTCTTCAATGCATACAGGCACTTCTTTATTGATTTCCAAATAGTTATCGCTAACCATTTGCAAGTTTGAAAGTTCAACTTTGATGTTATCGGCATGCAACTCCTCTTTAATTGCACCTTGATGTAAGTTTTTTATAGTCGTTTCAGTTTGTATACACAGTTGCTTAAATTCATATATTTCTTCAATTGTAGTCATACATCTGTTACATGCAATTGGGTTCGGTGTGATGTTTAGATCCTGTTAGAGAGTTTATTTTAGTGGATAAAATATAATTAATTGTATTGTACTTACAATTTTTGGTAGAAAGTTCAACAATTTAAATTGTAGCATTAAATTATTGTCGTTATTCAGAAAGTAATACTGCTCGGTTTCTACTACTTCTAGTAAACAAATTCGACAAATGTTTGTAGATTTTTCTCCCATGTTTTCGTACATTTTGCACTTATATTATGCGTATTATCCTTGGCATTACCATGTATTATCAACACGTTTCTAACAAAATAAAATAAGCAGTGTTGCCAATAGACTTTCCCACATAAATTATAAAAATTCCACCATTTGTTGGTATATACACCAGTGGCGACTACTGGTCAACTATACAAAAGGGTCATTAAAAAACCCATATATTGCAATAAGCAGTGCTGGGCAGTAACGAATTACTTGTATTTCAAATGTAGTTGTACAATTATATTTTGTAATTTATATTTATATACAATGCAAGATAGTATTTTGTATTTCAAATACATTGTTTGATGTATTTCGTTTCGACTATTTCAATTACTCGAGACTAAAGTAAATTAGTAAACCGTTAATTTTATACGTTATTGTAGCCACTATTCAATTAAAATCTGAAGCACTGTAAGGGACACTTCTGTCGGCACCTTTGATATTCCAGTTCGGAACAAGAGTGACATTCGGCCATTTTAAAAATAGTGTTTTAGCGCCAGATTCAATTTCTTTTAGTAGAATTAATTTTTTTAGACAATAAATCGATATAATTGAAATGTAATTTAATTATCTGTTTAAGCTGACCACATTTGCAAAGTAATTCAAATGATTTTATCATCTTGATTACTGTGTTATGCATTAAAAAAAATTCTGACGATTTAACAAATGCTTAAACTACAAATTTCTTATCGGAAAAGACTGCTGTGGTATTTAGTCTAGTCTGTATTATTGGTATTATTTATGTTTTTAACTCATTAAACCGTGCAGCTAACAATACGAGTTATAATATAAATATAAATTGAGTAATGGCATTATTTTTTTCACTATAATTTTCAACAAACGAAATTGTTTATTATTAATAAGGTGTTAATGAAAGGAATTTTTAACGAGCTAACAAGAGCAACCGAGATTTCTAATGGCTTAGTTAACTCAAATTATTCTTACTTATGCCACCAATCATCCCATTGTTCAACTGTAACCTCTTCTCCACTGACTTCATCGACACCAGATGTGACGCAGTATTATACACACATTGGGCAAAGTTTGGAAAATTTGCCATTGTAAAAATAGTTCTACTTAAATAATTTGTAACCAAAATAAATATTTTTGTTACCTTCCCAGTAAACACACGACGTCCCAGAGACGTTGTTTTATGTCCAAATGATGTCTTTACATCCCGGGTTTTAAAACGAACCTTTATAGGATGTCTTTAATAGGACGTCCTCAGAATGTCAATGAAGAACGTACGATGGGATGTCCTATGCGGGAAAAAACAAATGCAAACTTAGTGCGCGTGCCCACCTCCTTCTTGTTCTCTGGTGCCTACTCAACACCCGTACGCTCCTTTGGTATATCAAAGTGGTACACTGTTTGCACTCTGTATCTGTTATTGTTGGTGTTCTGACTACTTTATTTATTTGTACTTTTTATTATCTAACGTTTTTTGGGTGTTTTAGTGCATAAACAAATTTATTTGGTAAGTTTTTGGTACCTTGTATTTATTTATAATATATAAAAATCATCATTTATAATTATTATTTTGAATTACTAAAAATTAATAAAAAGTATATCGAAATTAAAACATCACAATTATTAATAATAGTGATTTAAAATCCCATCTTGCGCGCATACCTATGCGGTAAATTGCAAATATTTATTTTATGTAAAAAAATTTTTTTTACTCAAAAAATTATTTTAAAAATGTTTTCATTGTATTAAAGGTTTAAAAGTGTGACGTTATCTCACGACTTTTATCGTCGTGATTCACAATAAGTCATCCAAAAATGTCAACATGACCGATAAGGCACAAAATCGCTAATCTAACTAAGAAACCATAACATTATCGCGTTCTTGGTATTCATAGTTATGATTACTGTGCGCATTTCTCGTATTGTATTACTATTTCCACAATAATTAGTTAGCTAGGTAGTTAAAAATACGTCTAGAAATAATTTTGTTTTTACCACATTCCTCTGATGAAATGTAAATGCGAAACGTATAAAAAAAAAGAAAATGCAACGGTGGAAGAGATCATAAATAAATATTTGCGCTATGTAGAAAAACATTACGCAGCAAGAGCTATATCGTTTTGGATGGGTACCCCGAAATTGAAAAATCAGTTACCGTGATAACAGTACCAGCAGCTGATTCAACTAAAAGAGGAGAACGTAGTCGTAGGAAAACGTCAGACAATATTTCAGTTCGATTATCAAAACCATACAAAAATACCATTTTTGCAAAATTTTTATCTAAGTAGAAAAACACGGACAAAATAATAAAAATCTTAATGAAAAGATTACAGTCACAAGAATTTTCCTGTAAACAAGCAAAAAAATATGCTGATATAATTAAGACCTCGATAGAAATTGCCAAAGATACTAATAAAACTGTCATTGTTGTGGATCAAGATGTTGATCTTTTGGTCTTTTGAATCAATGAAAGATCTATTTTATACGTCTAATAGTTTCAAATATGAATCCTTCAAAAACATCGTTTCATTTCTGCATTATTTTTCTGGTTGCGATACAACATCTGGATTTGCCGGAAAAGGAAAGAAAAATTATAGTAAATTCATTATTAGACGATAAAAATTTGTCAAGTTGGCCAATTTTTTTTTAAAAAAGATGCAAACAAAGAAGATATCGAAAAAATGAATTATAATTAATCAAATCTATTTATAAATTAAAAAAATGATAATATAACACTGAATCAATTAAGATTTCGAAAATACCAATTGGCAAAAATTAAATCATCTTTTATATTGGCAAATCTCCCACCCACAGAAGCTGCAGCAGAACAACATTGTTACAGGGCATATTATAAGCTCCAAACTTGGCTGGGTAACAAACTGACAGCAACAGATTGGGGCTGGAAGCAACATCAACGTGGCATTATGCCTAAATTTGCAGAAAAGGAATCAATTCCGGAAATATTGCTGAAAACTATTTGCTGCAGATGTGAAACTGGATGTAACAGTTTAAAATGTGGCTGCCGAAAACATTTTTTTTTAAAATGCACAAATTTATGCTCAAATTGTCATGGTTGTTCTGAAAAATGCTCCAATGTGGAAGAAAAAAGCTACCAGGAAGTTAATGATTCACATGAAATTGTGGATGAAGAACCAATGCAGACTGGAAATAATGATGGAGACGAAGACGGTGTTTTAAACAGTGAAATCATTTATGAAGTGTCCTTGTGCTGCTCAGTGTTCATCAGTTTCTCTAAACGTTGAGGATAAGCAGGTAAGTTAATTTGTCAATTTTTGTTTTACTATAGTTTTGCATATTTTAACTAAAATGCGACGTTATATTAACTTATAGGGTTAATTTAAGCCATGTTATGTAACTGTATTAACAAAAATCGAAATATGAACTAATTTTAAGGGGTGTTCATTTTAGGAACATTAAAATGTTCAAGTCGTCTATCTTGGGCCGGGTGGCCCAATATAGAAGCATACACTAAATGGTGCTTAAAGTTGAAATATACATGGCATGAAGTACCAATTTGATCTGTATATGTGACAATGTTATATCTAAACAGGATCCAAATATGGGCCGGGGTGGTCCATTATTGGTACATATATCCGTCCCATTATAGGTGCACCGATGTTTGTTAGAGTTATTTAGCGAAATATTTATTCCAATTTTAGTTTAGTGTTGGTAAAGTAAACTGAGGAAAAAGTGAGAAAGACCTTAGATGATGTAGACAAGGGAATGAGCTTTCGTGCAGCGGCAATTGCCCATTCCATACCACGTGCGACCCTGCTTCGAAAATCAAAGGGAGGAATATTAACCACCAAAACAAGGCCATCCACAGTTTTAAGTGAGGAGCACGAAGCAATAATCGGATTTTGGATTAAAACCATGGCAAAAGCGGGATTTCCTGTGACTAAAGAAACCTTGCTGTACAGTGTGAGATTGGAGTGACCTTTGCAGAAGGAAAGACAAGACCGGGAAGAAAATGGTATGAGTGTTTTCGAAAACGTCATCCGCAAATTAGTGATCGAACAAGCAAAAATTTGACAATACGAAGAAGAGATGTCAAACAAGATTTTAATAAGTGGACTCTTATATAAAAGAAAAACAACTTCAAGCAGCATTCGAAAACCCTAAACGAATTTTTAATACGGACGAAACTGATGTGTTTTTCTTGAATCCTAAATCCGGCAAAGTATTGGCCGAAAAGGGAGTTAAGAATGTCTATACAGCTGCCGGAAGTGGTGATGAAAAAGAAAATTTGACGGTTTTGGTTACTGCGAATGCTGCTAGTCAGCTTGCACCGCCGATGATTGTGTATAAGTAATTATTGTTGTATTCTTGTTTATCTATATGAATAGTACGTGTAAGCACTTGCATTTAAGAAATACTGGAAACTTTACAGGTACGCCAGAATTCCCGCCAACATCGCTCAATCTGTGCCCCCTGAATGGGCAATGGGAAGATCAGAAAACGGTTGGATGACCCAAGAAACATTTTATGAATATATGAGGAATATATTCGAACCATGGTTATCATCCAACAATATACCCAAACCAGTTGTTTTTTTCATGTATAGCCACACGTTCCATATGTTTTTACCATTGAGCAATTTTTGTTTAAAGTACAAAATAGAACTCGTGGCACTTTTTCCAAATGCAACTCATCTGATACAACCTATGGACGTGGCAGTATTCCTTACCTTAAAAGCAACATGGAGGCAAAAAGTATCTGAATGGAGAATGTCGAATGATGGGAAACAAATTCTCAAGCATGATTTCGCTCCTCTGTACTGAAGACCGTTATGGATGAATTGTCACAGAAGACAATCAGCAATGGATTTAAAGCATGTGGTATTATGCCATGGGAACCCAAAAAAGTTAAGATTCAAAAGAAAAGTGCAGAACCTGAGATCAAACAACAGAAAAACAAGATTTTAAATTTTTTGTAAGAGTATTGCAACGTAAAATAGGCGAAGAAAAATTGAACACCCAATAGAAGATAGTGGTTTATATGCTATCTGGAAAAATGCCACAGACCAATTACATCTGGGGAGTGCTATCGCAGGTAGGTGTTTCAATAAATGGTATTAACTTTATTAGTTTTGTAATCAAAAGGTGGCATTTGCGGAAACAACACCACCAACGGTTAGGACTCCTTCAGAATCTCTATCCTCGACTCCACAAAATGTTAAACTCAATGTTATACAATTAACAGAACAACCGGGACCATCATATGCAGTCACACAAACACCAGCAGATGTTGGTATGGGCGAGTTATCAAATACGGGAGAACCAGAGTCCAAGTCAGAATTACCCAGAATTCCTTCACTATTTAAAAGGGCGTTTTTATGACCGGTCCAAACAGCTCCCCAAAAAAAAAAGAGCGAAGGAAAAAATTCCCGCTGTGTGTACGTCTCCAAGTATGCTCACTTATTATAAGAAGAAGTAAAGCAAAAAAAAAAGAAGAAGAAAAAGAAAGAAGAAGCAAACGAGAAGAGAAGAAAAAAAGTCACAGAGAAAAAAAAAAGAATCGCGATAAAAAAGAAAGAAAAACGATTACTTGATGAATCAGAATAGTCTTGTAGTGATTTGGAACCGACGCTACAGGAATCATCAGATTCACCATGGGAAGTGAAGACATAGAAGCTGCGGTACAAACGAAGGAAATTAAAATAAGGAACTATGTTTTGGTAGAATAAAAGTCAACAAAATACACATATTTGTGTATAGTTCAAGAACATGGTACAGAAGGAATCAAAGTACAAGGACTGAGATTAGTAGGTACAGAAAAGACGAAATTTGTTATAATTGAAAATGACATTTCTTTTATATCGATTAATTAAGTCCTAGGTGTGGTCAGTCAACCCGAAGTTTGAATGGTTGATAGAAGATTGACGTGTTTTAAAAAAAAAGTGCGGTCAATGAAATGTAATGTTTTTATTCTTTTGGTTTATGTATTATACTACTTTTTGCATGGGTGTGCGTTTTTTTCTAAAACCTACAATTTCTTAATATGCCAATTTAATATTCTCGTAAGTTCATTCAGATTTCCTGTCTAAATCGCGGTTTAACTAGTAAATAATGCCAATACAATGATGGCTCAATATTGGGAGGTTCATTATTGGATCATCCACATACAAAGGGTGTCCATTATTGGTACATACTGCCGAGACTGTTTGCAATTATCTACTAAAATATAAATTTTAATAAACAGCTCAAAATTGTACTTAAAGAATAAAAAAAAATCGGGATTCGGGTTTTTTTTTCCGTTTTTTTGCATTTTTTGAGAACATTTACCATAGTAATGTATTTTTTTTACAACATCAGAAAACAGAGATGTCAACGAACAAAAAGCTCACCAATTTTTAAAAAAATAGATATTTTGACGCAAGAATTTTTGATTGAAAATAAGGGTCCTTTTTCGATATTAAGTCAAAATAAAGTAAAAAAATAAATATTTTAAATCAAAAAAGTTACAGTGTGTTTGGGACATAAAAAGGTAAATTTTCACAAAATTCCGTTAAAAAAAAATTTTTTTTGTAAGTAAAAGTAAAATAGAAAACCAAAAACTTGGTTATTTGCATTTTTCACATAAATTTTGAGGTTTTGTGAAAAAAGTGAGAATACAAAAGTTGTAGATCTTTTTATTACCTACAACTTTGCTATTTAACTTTTTTTCATAAGACTTGTAGTTTTGTGCAAAAACGAGATAAACCGTTTTTTACCCTTAAAAACTCACCCCCTTCCACTTCACGTAAATTATTTTTCGCTTCATTTTGGTTATATTCTCTTCCTTTTCCAATAGGTTTCATCCTACTATTATTTTTTTCGGTTTCAAAAATTATCGACCCTGGTTTATAACTGCTTTTGTATCAATGTAAAATAAATAAAACTTTATTAAAACATCTACAACAACAATAATAACATATACTGCGTTCAAATCGTTATTTACCATTGTGCCAACGCATATGACTTTTTAATAACAACTTGGTAATACTGCAGTAATCACATATACTACATTTAAATAGTTTTTCACCAGGGTGCTGACGCATATGTGTTTTTAAATTACCACTTTGGTTACTGCAGTAATTACATATATTACATTTAAATGGTTTTTCACCAGTATGCTTACGTATATGTACTTTTAAATCCGACTTGGTGGTACAGCAGTGATCACACATATTGCATTTAAATGGTTTTTCACCAGTGTGCTTACGTATATGATTTTTTAAAACCCACTTGGTGGTACAGCAGTGATCACATATATTGCATTTAAATGGTTTTTCACCAGTATGCCTACGCATGTGTGTTTTTAAATTTTTCATATTGTTACTACAGTAATCACAAATATTGCATTGAAATGGTTTTTCACCAGTGTGCTTACGTATATGTATTTTTAAGTCCGACTTGGTGGTACAGCAGTGATCACAAATATTGCATTTAAATGGTTTTTCACCAGTGTGCTTACGTATATGTACTTTTAAAAGTGACTTTGAGTTACAGGAGTGATCACATATATTGCATTTCAATGGTTTTTCACCAGTGTGCTTATGCATATGTGTTTTTAAACCATTCATATTGTTACTACAGTAATCACATACATTGCATTTAAATGGTTTTGCACCAGTGTGCTTATACATATGTGTTTTTAAATTACTCCTTTGGTTACTGCAGTAATCACATATATTACATTTAAAAGGTTTTTCACCAGTGTGCTTACGTATATGTACTTTTAAAACTGACTTGGTGGTACAGCAGTGATCACATATATTGCATTTTAATGGTTTTTCACCAGTGTGCTTATGCATATGTGTTTTTAAACCATTCATATTGTTACTACAGTAATCACATATATTGCATTTAAATGGTTTTGCACCAGTGTGCTTATACATATGTGTTTTTAAATTACTCCTTTGGTTACTGCAGTAATCACATATATTACATTTAAATAACTTTTCACCAGTGTGCTTACACATATGCTTTTTTAAACCACACTTGGTGAAACAGCAATAATCACATATATCGCATTTAAACGGTTTTTCACCAGTGTGCTTATGCAGATGTGTTTTCAAGTGCAACATAGTGGTAGTGCTGTAATCACATATATTGCATTTAAACGGTTTTTCACCAGTGTGGTTATACATATGTGTTTTTAAATTACTCTTTTGGTTACTGCGGTAATCACATATATTACATTTAAATGGTTTTTCACCAGTGTGCTTATGTAAATGTGTTTTCAACTGCAACTTGGTCGTAGTGCTGTAATCACATATATTGCATTTCAATGGTTTTCCGCCAGCGTGTTGCAATGTTACATTTTCAAGAACCAGGTGTTTAACCAAAATCGTCTTTATGTTAGTGTTAAAGTTGCAGTTGTAGCAATAATAAATTTCTGTTTTTGAAGGTTCTTCAACGCATACAGGCACTTCTTTATTGATTTCCAAGTAGTTATCACTAACCATTTGCAGGTTTGAAGATTCAACTTTGATGTTATCAGCATGCAACTCCTCTTTAATTGCACCTTGATGTAAGTATTTTATAGTCGTTTCAGTTTGTATACACAGTTGCTTAAATTCATATATTTCTTCAATTGCAGTCATACATCTGTTACACGCAATTGGGTTCGGTGTGATGTCTAGATCCTGTAAGAGAGTTTGTGTTACTAAATAGAATATAATAATATATTAAGTTGTACTTACAATTTCTGGTAGAAGGTTCAACAATTTAAATTTTAGCATTAAGTTATTGTCGTTATTCAGAAAGTAATACTGCTCAGTTTCTACTATTTCTAGTAAACAAATTCGACAAATGTTTGTAGATTTTTCTCCAATGTTTTCGTACATTTTGCTGTGTTGCCCAAAGATTATTTCACTTATATTATGCGTATTATCGTTTGTATTATCACCATAAAGAAATTATCACGTATTATCAACACCTTACTAACTAAATAACCTAAATAAAAAATGACTGCCATTGCTGCCATCTTTTTTTATTACTTTTTCATCGTGCCAATAATATGCCTTGGTACCAATTCTTATTACAACCAATTGCTTTTATTCCTTACTAATACCAATTTGTTTTGTTTCTTATGAAAATAGTTGTTGTACTCCTTCCTCAATAACAATTAATACTATTAGCAAGATACTTAAGCTTATTGTAGAGTATTTAAAATATCGAAATCCAAAACATTTTAGACGACACAATTTTTGTTGTTTTAATTGTCTCCTATTTGGCTAATAAAAGTAGCTATTCAATAAATTACAAAGAATCGTTAACAAGAAAAAATTGAAACCATTCGTTATCTTTTATATAATTGTGTTTTTGATACAATATATAAAAGAAAAAAAGTATAGATGAAAGCAAGGAAATGTATATAATTTTGCATAAAGTAAAAACGTTTTTTATGTACTACTAAATATATATATATGTTTCTAATTCATATATATTTAGAAAGGGGTGGGGGTCCGTACATATCCAGTGTTGCAAATTATCTATATAAATTTATATAGATAAATTAATCTAGATTCATATTTTTTTTATCTATTTATACGTATCTAGATAGAATAAAAAATATATAAGTTATATGTATCTGTATATATATAATTTTTTATTTAAATTATTTGAATAATATTTATAAAAAATCCAGTATCCCGTAAAATTCCAGTTACAATATATATGTTTTTCTTCAGTAATTTCCCGCATTCCATAGGTTCTTCAAATTAATTACTCCATCTATCGTTATTACTACCTGGATTATTTTATCTATTATCTGTTATCTATATAAAGTTTGAATAGTTCCTCTATTATCTAATACTAGATAAATTGTGAAAGAAAAACACTGTACATATCCTACAGCTATCCTGCAAAAAGAACGTGCCGTAGACATCCTATGCGAATACGCAAGGATGTCTCATAAAAACAACCTAGGGATACACAAGTTGTGTCATAAGAACGTCCCTAGGACGTACACAGAACCAAATTTGAATGACTTTGAGAAATCCACTCATCCGCAGCAAGATGTCCTAGGGACGCTCTTCTTAGAGTTGGTTGAGTTGTAAGAGTTACTTGCTCGTATTTTATATCTTCTGCTGCAGCTACTATCATAATCACCAGTTCTAATTCGGTGTTTACTGGTGTCTCATGTACAGACGTCTTCATCTAACCCCAGGAAAATAAATCTAAGAGAGTTAGGTCAGGTTTCCGGGCTAGTTGCGCAAAAGGACTTCCTTCCCCGATTCACATATATTCTCTATTTTGTAGTGCTATAACTTCTCGGTTTGTGTGAGCTAGTACTCCATCATGTTGTAACCAAAGTCTTCATCTGAAAACTTTATTTAAGAAACTTATTTATATCAGTACTTGAGAGATGAAAAGAGTGTATGCTGCGAAATTAGTGTTGCTAAACAAGGAGAAAATATTAAAGCTATAATGGAAAGGTAATGTTTACATGAAATCAGAATCCGGTAGGAGTATTACTATGAAAAAAGTTTGGATGTGTGAAAACTTATAATACAATTTATTATCAGTAAGAAAACTTGAAGAAAGCGGTATGAAAGTGGTATTCAAGGATAATAAAGTTTTTGTATTAAGCAAAGAAAATACACTTTCGGAAGGTATTTTAAAAGGAAATTTATATTATATAACTTTTTATTTAAGTGATAATCCAATCACAGTAAATATAGCAGTCAAGGTAAACAAACAAGACTACCTTTTGTGGAAATACCTAATAATATATATATTTTATAACTTTTATGGATCATTTTTCACATTTTTGTGTATGCTGTTTGTTGAGTAAGAATGACCCAATAAACACAGAAAGTCCGACAGTGTACAATGCCATTACAGCGATTAAAGGCAAAATACGTTTATGGTTTTTACTTACTTCAAAAACTTTATAATTTAGTTTAGAAATTGCTAAAAAAGTGCATAAGTTATTTGAGTAGCATTACAATATAATTTTTATTTTACAGTATCCATAAGAAAAAATTCAAATTGTGGTGCAGCCGTGCAGCTTTACAACACGCAATAAACACCAGGATTAGTGGGTACGAAAGACGCCAATAAACATAAGCACAGAATGAATGTAAATAGGTTTTTTATATTTTTTTAATTTTTTTTTAAACATATATGGACATTGTATGTTAAATTTCGAAATTGTGCACTATTTATGTGATGGCAAGTAGTTTACGGTTTACGTAACTTGCCGATATTGGTTCGATGCAATTTCTGCATTGGCAAGATTCATCCGGCAATATGTCGGCCGGTGTGACACCTGGTTACCGGCAGTGTACTTCATTTTAGTACATTGCCAGCATTCTGAGTGTAAGGTATCCGGCTAAGGAGTATATTGCCAGTACAGACCCATTGATTTGTGTTTATTGGGTTACAACTGGCCTATTACCAACTTCCTGACCTGTCGTAATCCATCGCCGGATTTGTTTAATCTACAAGTGTTAAGTTCGTAGTATTAACCTTGTTTATATACATTATAGTTACACAATGAGATAGCTTTATATGGAAACAGATTTTTTAGTCATGTTAGATGGCGATAGTGAAAACAAGGTAATAATTAAATGCAGAGTCTCAAACTGTTTTTGGTTATTAAAAGATTGCAAACGATGGCGGCACAAGTAAGCTTACTTTCACATACTTTCGACATACGTCCAAAGCAATGTTTTACCAGGTTAACTTGCTTTGATTCTTAAAACTCTTAGTTTGCAAAAATAATTCGTACACTTTAATTTCTGTTTATAAACAAAATATAGAATGAATAAAATCCTGCAAACGTTTCGATAAAATTATAATCGGTTGAGTGGTTTATTTCATTTACTTTGTTTAATTTTCTTTTCAAGCCGGAAGCCAACGAAGATGTGCTAATTTAATTTTTTTTTAATTTTTATACTAAAAAGGCACATAAAATATAAATAAACAAGCTTATTAGCACTTTAGATGTATCTTTAGCAATAAATTCAAGGCGATGTTTCAAAGATTCGAACTTCAGAACCAAATTAATGATTTAAATTTGCGTATGAATTACTTACAGCGCTCGCCGCTTATTGGAATCACTGATGTTTTTAATCGGGTAATCTTATCACTTTACTAAAGTAACAATCCGGACGCATGCTACTATATAGAAAAAACGCCACTTATAGTAATTATAATTTAGGTTTATGTTATCAATTTATTCTCAGGTTTGTTTCTATACATGATTAATAACTTATTTTGTATGCATTTTTGAACTGAATTTCACAATACGGTTGTTTAGAGTAAAAAATTTTATTATTGTACTCTAAAAATAGTTGTTTTGCATGTTTATCTTATTTTTGCAGTGTTATTTGTTTATTAAAATAATTTGACTGATTTACGAAACGGTACATTATTTTATCTGTAAATACGTTATCTTTGTGAACTAACTTAGAAAGCACGTGCCTTCTTAGAATAACAAATTAAATTAACTACGTCTTATGTGATAACGTTGTTTTGTATTTATTTTTAGTGTCAGCAAATTTCTGAGAAGAATTGTGTAGTTCTTAGAACAGTGAATAAAGCATCATAACGTTGTTGTTTTTGATTTCGTTTTATTAACGGTGTCAACAAACTGTTTAATACGTCAGATCCGTCTGCTCAAAATGCTGGTTTTTTTGGGTCTAGGACAATTCATTGCCGCCAGCTTATGGCCGCCATCTCAACTCTCTGCCGACCCATCTCATTGCTATGCCAACTCATAGCCGGCTAACTCTTTGCTAAACTAACTCAATGCCAGCTTTAAACTAGTTGAAATCTCCGGATTACAGAACGATAACTTCCAGCACCGCAATATTTTGTAAAATTTGTTTCGCCTTTTGTAATGTTCTAACCCCAGATTCTACGCTAACTTCACATTACAGTTACAAAAATTCAAATCAGAGAGGGAAAACTTACAAATGGCTGCTAAAACCAACCTTCCCGCCAAAACAAACCAGTCCCAAATTTAGAAAACGCGGTAAAGTTTAAAATTACCCGGCAAAACCCACACAAACGTGATCGTCTAGTAAGGACCTCTGTTGTCTTAAGGAGACACGAATACACTTGCAGAGAACTGTAATCGGAAGGGAAGATCAAAACACACAGTAAACAAAAAGATATTTATTTAAAAGCTTCCTAAAATTTTGTAATTATTAATTTATTAATTAGCAACACAAGGCCAAAAAGGAGAATGGGCAGTTCAACGACGATTTGCGAGCAGAAAAGAACTCCCAAGAAAAACTACTCACTTAAATACACATTAATTACGCTGAACAAATTTAAGTACACAAATCACACAAAACTGTTGAAAAATATGAACATTTAACATAAGACAAGAAAATTTCAACAGGACTTCGATCAATCTCAAAGCCTGTCGTTGAAAATACACAGGTTTAAATGACAATACAAAAACTTACATCTACAAAGAAACCCAACCAACCCTGTACCCCTGATTGGATCAAATATTCAAGAACACAAATAATTACACAAATAAAACAAGTCAAGTGATAAAATAGCAATTGGCAACACAAATTAAATCCAAAACAGACATAAAAGCACGAAATTGACACATAAAACATGTTGTACAGTTATAATGTTATAAGCGCAAACAAAAAGAACCACAAAGTTGCAAAAGTCTACGCTTGTTACCTGCTTAGGCAGAAGGGATGGAAAAATAATTGTCGATCATGAATCGTTATACTAAACCATAGCTCTGTCGATTTGGCACGTAAAACCAAAGTAAGAAAATGAACACAAAGGGTTGATATCTGGCATCTCTAGCAATTAACACACATTTAACATCTCAAAACATATAAAATTAAAACAGAAGTAGTATTAGTCTTAATACGGCCCCCCGCATAGGTACCAATAACACGATCTCGTGCGAACGTGGGCTAGAGATGATTTGCTACCAAGCAATACGGACTTTAATTAAGTATATTTGGATAGTTACCACCGTATTGAAAGGTAGTCTTCAAGGCGGAAAATGTTAGTACAAAACATAACAGGTCAGTTCACACTTTGTTCATTGTTAGAAATGCCCAATTCAATCCCCAATTTAAAATTAAAGCAAACCGCAAATCGACAGACCTACACTAAAAAAGTAACAATATTAACGCGGCCAAACAAAAGCAGCTAACAAATGTTACACCGTAGAAAGAAATTGCATGTACAACATATTTTAAAAATAAACAAATTAAGAATGAATTAAATAGTTAGCTAAATCAGATATACATTAAAATAAAAACAGTACTACCTTGAAATAAAACACGTGGTGATATTACACACAAAGAGCAATAAAACAAGAATACTCAGAACAAAAAAATATGATGTGAACACTTCGAAAGTACGAACAAAGATGATGCTTTCCAGCCGAAAAAGATCCATCCCGCGCAAAAATGTCGCCAGAGCGGTGTTGCCACTTGTTGCAGAATCGTGTGGTATGTTGCCAAAGCTTGCAAAATTTCGTAAACAGCTACTCTTTGGTTACCTCACTTTCTTAAAGGCTTTTTGAAGTTAATTACTAAAAAATTAACATTGAAATGCACTTGTTTAAATAGATATTTTACAATACATACAAGTGCATTTCAATGTTAATTCTGTAATAATTAACTTGAAAAAGTCTAAAAGAAAGGCGAAAGGTTGATTTATTTATAATTTTTTTTTATAATGTTACTGATATAACTAAGAAGTTTTAATAAAAACAAAGAATGGGATTAACAATTTAAGTAATTTAACCCTTAAACCACTTTCATACAAAATAGATAAAACGTACACATCATCAATGAAGCAGCAACCCCTTTCAGAAATTTCACAGCACACAAAAATATTCAAAGTTGAATTGTTTATTTCTTTGTTATACATTATCTTAAACAAGTAAAAAGTAGGTAAACGAAAATAATACTACTACTATTCCATTTGAAAATTCAAGTTCGTTCTGTAATCTGGGGATTTCAACTAGTTTAAAGCTGGCATTGAGTTAGCTTAGCAAAGAGTTAGCCGGCAATGAGTTGGCATAGCAAAGAGATGGGTCGGCAGAGAGTTGAGATGGCAATGAGATGGCGGCAGTGAGTTGGCGGCCATGAGCTGGCGGCAATGAATTGTCCTAGACACGGTTTTTTTCCCAGTAAACACACGACGTCCCAGGGGCGTTCGTTTTATGTCCAAATGATGTCTTTACATCCCGGGCTTTAAAACGGACCTGTATAGGATGTCTTTAATAGGACGTCCTCAGGATGTCAATGAAGAATGTACCATGGGATGTCCTATGCGGAAAAAAACAAATGCAAACTTGCCCACTTTCCTTCTTGTTCTGTGGTGCCTACTCAACACCGGTACGCTCCTTTGGTATATCAAAGTGGTACACTCTGTTTGCACTCTGTATCTGTTTTTGTTGCTGTTCTGACTACTTTATTTATCTGTACTTTTTATTATCTAACGTTTTTTTGGGTGTTTTAGTGCATAAACAAATTTATTTGGTAAGTTTTTGGTAGCTTGTATTTATTTATAATGTATAAAAATCATAGTTTATAATTATTATTTTGAATTACTAAAAATTAATAAAAGTTTATTGAAATTAAACGATCACAATTATTAATAATGGTGATTTAAAACCCCATCTCTCGCGCATACCTATGCGGTGAATTGAAAATATTTATTTTATGTAAAAAAAAATTTTTTTACTCAAAAAATTATTTAAAAAATGTTTTCTTTGTATTAAAGGTTTAAAAGTGTGACGTTATCTCACGACTTTTATCGTCGCGATTCACAATAAGTCATCCAAAAATGTCAACATGACCGATAAGGCACAAAATCGCTAATCTAACTAAGAAACTATTGCGTTATCGCGTTCTTGCTATTCATAGTTATGATTAGTGTGCGTATTCTTGTAGTTAAAAATACGTCTAGAAATAATTTTGTTTTTACCACATTCCTCTGATGAAATGTAAATGCGAAACGTATAAAAATTCTTAATGAATTTGCAAAACTGACGCGTTTACAAATTTTTTTTAAAAAACGATTTAAACAATTTTTAACTGGTTATAATCGATCATCTCTTATGATTTAATCAATAATAGAATCGTCAAAACGATCAATCAATAATTCTACAAAAGAAGTATCACTTTATCAATTCTTTAATTTAGAAAAATGTAAATTCTGATTACATAGAAATACCAAAATAAGCTTTTTGTATTAACTTTTTTATCGACTCTACATGACGATTACCATCTCTTATGTAGTTGCATTGTTTCAGGCGCCACTTACAAAAATCGGGAAGAAAGTATAAAAAACTCGCTAAGAAGGGCCAAAGAACGCCGGAATCGAGAAGATAAAAAAATGAAATAATCTTAATTTATTTTAATTGAATATAATTTCGATTATTATTTAAAAATATAGTTTTATGTAATAATAATTTGTATTTTATTTGATAAAGTTATTTTTATTTATTACGTTAAGTCGCAGAGGAGTACGTTAAGTCTCCTTACTGAATAAAAAAAACAATAGAAAAAACCACAAAGTAGATGTACTTTAACTGGAAATGGTACTTTTCTTGATAAAAATATAATATACATATATAGTACATATCCTACAGCCATCTAAAAGGGACGTCCCGTTGCGGATACGCAAGGATGTCCTATAAGGACATCGTAGGGATGCACACACTTGTGACAAAAGAACGTCCCATGAATGTCCCTAGGACGTACACAGAACCAAAATGGGATGACTTTGGGACATTTAGTGATCCGCATAATCATGTCCCCAGGACATCCTTGTGTTTGTTGGGTTAAACGTTTTATAAAAATTTGCTTGTATATACGCTTTGATTTCACCTTGTAAATGAACAACTTGTTAATCACGTACACGCTGTATATTGTTATCATTCGGTTATTGTTATCAAAAACCTCAAGACCCAACGTGATTCTATAGTTAAAAACGCAGGCATTCGGTCAGAAATAATAGCAGCATTACCTACAATATACCAGATCCCAGATGTGTTTTTATTATGTAAATAAACAGAAACATGTAGAATAATTCTGTTTATTTACATAAAAAAAATATCCTTAGCTAAACATGCCTGCCCACCCAAATTATCTTTATGATTTTTTTATCAGCATGTGTATTCATTAACTAGTTAACTTTAATCTAATTTATACCAAATTCGAGTAGAAATTTTGTAAATTTGGTAGTTTATTTTATTGTTTCGATCGCTCAAATACTATAAACAAAAATATATAGAAATTAGAAACTGTACATTTAATTAGAAAATTGTCTTCTATTAAGGGAATAATTATGTTTCTCAGAATACCAGTTGTTTACGTAGACCGAATTTCATAGCATAAGTGTTATCGTGCATAGATATAATTTTCTTTAAAGGTTATTTTACATGTAATAAAAAAAGAACGTATATCTTTTCTATATCTCTGAAACTGTATCTTCATAGACTACTAAGAGAATATACTGATCTGCAACTTAGAAATCTGTAATATTAACAAAAGCAGCGCCAAATATGTCAATTTTGCGTTTGCATCCAAAACTAGTCCTTTTTGCATCCAAATTAATGTTTCCAATTTTAGCGCAGTCATTGTCTAACTATAATGTATATAAACAAGGTTATTAGATTATATTTATCATTAGTACTATATTAAAAGCCATTATAATTACATATATGTATTTTAAAATTTGACGTGAATTTAATAGATTCCAATATCTTATAGAATAGTATTGTTAGTGATCATATTTGATACATGCTGACTGTGTTGCAATGCAAACAAGTAAACCACGGCTGAAGTGTCAAAATAATTAATTAAATAACGGTAAAAAGAAAAATTATGATTAAATAAGTACCGGGTGGAATTAACCACTACTAAACCCCGTGCGCTGACAATCGCAAACCAATTATATAGTTAACCGGTAAGGTACGGAAACACAAGAAAATTAATTATTAAGTTAAAAATTAAAAACTCGAGCAATTTAAATTTTTTTGTAACATACCCGTTGGTCTGCATATTTCTTCGTAATATGGATGGTAAATAAATCCCACTAAGTGGTTTGATTATTGCATAAATATTACTACTATTAATTTTCTAATTGCAATAATTAATTAGGGTCTTTTTGCTAAATCCAGAAGTAACTACTAAAATTTCTGCTTACGCAAAAGCCCAAACCGTCCTTTCTCGATGGAAGAGAATACAAAAAGACCGACACCAATCAAGGTAAAATTTACGTGTTTAGTTATCAATTATGATAAACTCAAATTTCAAAAATTAGTGTAGGCAACCCAAACAACAATTATCCTACGTTATTTTAGTTGCACCACCACAGCTTTCTGTTTATCGAAAAACTCCACAACAGTTTTTAATGTTTCTGGCTTTGGAATGAATGGCTTTCTTCGACTTAGATTCCATGTTGGTAAATAACAGCTGAAACAATACAGAAAGTAAGTAATGTAAAAATCTCCATAGAAATTAGTTATTGTTTGTAGAATAAATACTGGAATTAAATATAGATCTTTAAATAATGAATACAGTGTAATAACTGATGTTGAGGTTATGCTACAAACATTTGGGTTATACTTAAAACAAAAATTTTAAATACACATACCTTGTTCACAAATAATGGCGTTTAAAAGAGTCTTTATAAAGACTAGTTGAATAACGACGAATTTTTAAGTAAAACAGCAGGTAAAGATGTAAACAAACACGAAGCAATCAAGAAATTTTGATTGTAATTTAATTTTTCAAGCGGACGGTACTTTTTAACTGTGATTGGTTGAAACATTTACCGCTTTAAATTTTTAAAGTTAGTTGACATATTTTCCGTGGACTTCGTTTGCTTCGGCGCTCTGTACGTTACAGTATATGGTTTATTTTAAGTTTTTTTTTAAATTTCTAATTATAAATGAATGGTATTTACAAGAATCATTACAAAATTGCAATGCAATGTTCTTATACAATTACGTAATGTGATTAGTTTAAATAATAGAGAATTAGGGTAGCGGTAGTTAAGTAGGAAAATAAAAAACACGCGTTAAAATAATATGAATTATTGAGAATTAATAACAGCAGTGATCACATATTGCATTTAAATGGTTTTTCACCAGTGTGCTTATGCATATGTGCTTTTAAACATTTCATATCCTTACTACAGTAATTACATATATTACATTTAAATGGTTTTTCACCAGTGTGCTTACGTATATGAATTTTTAAATCCCACTTGCAGGTACAGCAGTAATCACATATATCGCATTTAAATGGTTTTTCACCAGTGTGCGTATACATATGTTTTTTTAAGTAACTACTTTGGGTACTACAGTAATCACATATATTGCATTTAAATGGTTTTTCACCAGTGTGCTTACGTATATGTATTTTTAATTCCTTTTTAGTGATACTGCAGTAATCACATATATTGCATTTAAATGGTTTTTTACCAATGTGCTTATACATATGTGTTTTTAAATGACACCTTTGGTTACTACAGTAATCACATATATTGCATTTAAATGGTTTTTCACTAGTGTGCTTATACATATGTGTTTTTAAACAACTCCTTCGGTTACTACAGTAATCACATATATCGCATTTAAATGGTTTTTCACCACCAGTGTGCTTATACATATGTGTTTTTAAATGACTCCTTTGGTTACTACAGAAATCACATATATTGCATTTAAATGGTTTTTCACCAGTGTGCTTACGTATATGTATTTTTAAATATGATTTGGTGGTACAGCAGCGATCACATATATTGCATTTAAATGGTTTTTCACCACCAGTGTGCTTATACATATGTGTTTTTAAATGACTCCTTTGGTTACTACAGAAATCACATATATTGCATTTAAATGGTTTTTCAATATTGTGGTTATACATATGTGTTTTTAAATGACTCCTTTGGTTACTACAGTAATCACATATATCGCATTTAAATGGTTTTTCACCAGTGTGCTTATACATATGTGTTTTTAAACCTAAGTTAGTGGCACAGCAGTAATTACATATATTGCATTTAAATGCTTTTTCACTAGTGTGCTTACGTATATGTACTTTTAAAGCTGACTTGGAGGTATAGCAGTGATCACATATATTGCATTTAAATGGTTTTTCACCAGTGTGCTTACGTATATGTACTTTTAAATCGAACTTAGCGCTAGTACTGTAATCACATATATTGCATTTAAATGGTTTTTCACTAGTGTGCTTACGTATATGTACTTTTAAAGCCGACTTGGTGGTATAGCAGTGATCACATATATTGCATTTAAATGGTTTTTCACCAGTGTGCGTATACATATGCGTATTTAAACCCAACTTAGTGGCACAGCAGTAATCACATATATTGCATTTCAATTGTTTTCTGCCAGTGTGTTGCAATGTTACATTTGTGTTAAAGTTGCAGCTGTAGCGATAATACATTTCTGTTTTTGAAGATTCTTCAATGCATCCAGGCTCTTTTTTATTGATTTCCAAGTAGTTATCGCTAACCATTTGCAGGTTTAAAGGTTCAACTTTGATGTTATTGGCACGCAACTCCTCTTTAATTGCACCTTGATGTAAGTTTTTTATAGTCGTTTCAGTTTGTATACACAATTGCTTAAACTCATATATTTCTTCAATTGTAGTCATACATGTGTTACACGCAATTGGGTTCGGTGTGATGTCTAGATCCTGTAAGACAGTTTGTGTTACTAAATAGAATATAATAATATATTCAGTTGTACTTACAATTTCTGGTAGAAGGTTCAACAATTTAAATTGTAGCATTAAGTTATTGTCGTTATTCAGAAAGTAGTACTGCTCGGTGTCTACTATTTCTAGTAGACAAATTCGACAAATGTTTGTAGATTTTTCTCCCATGTTTTCGTACATTTTGGTGTTGCCCAAAGATTATTGCATATATTATGCGTATTATACTTATTATTAACACGTTGCTGACGTTGCTAACAAAATAAAATAAAGCAGTGTTGCCAATTGACTTTTCCACACATAAAAATTCCACCATTTGTTTTTTTTTGTATGATGAATTTGGTTTGTTGGTATACAGGCAGGTACGTATATTAGAATTAATTCAGTCCAATTCAGTCTGGGATCGAAACCGGAACTGGAACCTATATATTGTAATAGAAGAACTGGTATTTTTCGGTTCTGAATGTGTTGAAATTACACGACAAAACGACCTAGGGTGACTGTACCTGTTTTTCGACCACTACCATTTGTCGGCCATTTTAGCAAATATTTCAGTATAACAATAATATTTCAAACCTGGCTAAGGATGTTAATAGGCTGTTGTACTCTATGATATGCCTGGATTATATGATAGAAAGTTCGAAAGCGTGTGGCAAAGAACAGAACTAAATAAAAATATCTAAAATAATCACCAGTCTGTTTTGTGGATGTGAAGTTAAACGCGTCTGTTTTGTGTAGTGGTACTAACTGTGAGATATAGTAAGTATTTTATCAAATTCTCATTTGATTGCATGCTCAGTCACATTTTGCGCAGTTATTATAGCTCAAATACTATATTTTAATCCTAGAAACGTTAAAAATCACTTTTTCTCAAGAAAATTAAGGTGGCCGGCAAACTGGTTCACTGAAAAACACATAGATCAGTTCTCGCCGTTCTCGGCCGCTCCGGACGAGAACGGGTTTTAATGCATTCGAATATTTTATCCTTGTTTGACTCGTTAAAACGTTATATGTGGTGCTATTCATCTCCTTTCAGTTAAGTGACGAATATTTGGGTTAGAAGTAAACCAGTTTTCGGCCGTTATAATACAGAAAGTACTAAAACATTAATAGCATAATTTCAAAGATGATCAAGGCGGCCGTGAACTGGGTCTTTTTCGGCCACTTATTACAATAATTCACATTACTCGCAACTGCAGTTAAGTAAGTAATAATTTAAAATATTTTTTTATTTATGAAATTTCCAGATGTCAAGTGGAAGGAAATTAGAAAGAAACAAACCGCTATCAACAAGAAAACTCTTTACATATTCCGAGGAATCACTGAAAGAGGCACTTCAGTGTATAAGATTTAACCAAGTGTCGATTAGGGAGACCAGTCGAAAATTTTGAGTACCAAAGAGCTACACTTCAAGATAGGCTCCATATGGTAGAACTGGTGATGCTCTAAAGAAAACAGGTCCTCTGCCTATAATGACAATAGAGGGAGAACAAAGGATTGCCGATTGGACAATAAAAATTGCCAAAGGTGGGTTTCCCATTAAAAAAGAAGATTTAATTGAAACGGTAACAAAAATTGCCCGAGAAACTTGGTCAATTTGTGAACCAAAAACCAGGTATCAAATGGTACAAGAATTTTTTAAAACGTCACCCAGAAATTTCTGTGCGAGAAGCCGAAGGCATTAACAAATCAAGGGCACTAGTAACTGAGTAGTTCATCCGATTATGGTTCAGGAGACCTTAATGAATTTTTGGACAAGAATAATTGCAAGGACATCTTGGAAGATCCTAGCAGAATTTTCAATGGCGACGAATCAGGCTTTAGCTTGTGTCCTAAAACAGGCAAAGTACTTGCGCCACGTGGATGGAAAAATCTGTACCAAGTAAAGACTGGGAACGATAAGAAAAATCTAACTGTACTTATAGTTTTCAATGCCAGTGGAAAGCTGTGTGCACCTTTAGTCATCTTCCCATATGTTAGGCCCCCAAAGGCATTGGTCCAAAGCATGCCTGAAAACTGGATTCTTGACAAATCTGATTCTGGCTGGATGCGAAGTGACGTCTTCTATGAGTACGTGTGTAACGATTTTAATAGATGGTTGAATAAAAATGAAATTCAAAGGACGGTCATATTGTTTATAGATGGACATATTAGAAGCCATATGGCTATGAGTCAATTCTGTGAAGAAAACGGCATAATACTATACGCCCTACCTCCAAACACCACTCACATTCTTCACTCGGCAGATGTGAGCGTTTTTAAGCCATTAAAGCAAAAATGGAGAAATACTGTCCGAAAATGGCAAAGCAAGTCTAAAAATGCCAATGCTATTGTCAATAAAATTAATTTTTGCTCGGTGTATTTCAAGAATCTTTGGACGCAACAAATTTAGTCGAATGCATTAAAACATGTGTTAGAAAAGGAACAAAAACAACACAAAAAAGATACATCAGCTCTATATATCAAGAGACACAGCTTTTTCAAGCCAAGATTTTAGATCGGCCGAAAAAGTGATTAAGGCGATAAAGGATCGCCTATATAGTTATGGGATAAATGTTCCAGTAATTATTGACAAGATAAAATACCTTGAAAATGGTTGCATGAATTTGGATGGCAATCTTTCTCCTAAAAACGTCAGTATCTCCATAAATTTGGATGACACAAATAATAAAATTGACGATGTTAATGTAGCTGACGTCGCCGTCGTAGTTGCAATGGACGCTGTCAATATATTACCTATAGTCTTGTTTAACTCAACCGATTCTGGCCACGTTCCTAATATGCAAATCGATCCTTCATTTGAGCTTCACGAAACTTACAACATAACACAACAAATCTCTGCAGTGGAAATACCCCAGGATCCTTTAGATCTACCATTAAATGAATCTTTATCTGAACGTCATAATGTAACAGAGAATATTCCTCAAGAAAAAATTCCCAATGACCACACGCCACCACAAACTTTTAATAATGTTGTAGTCCATAAAACGCCTGATAAAATGTCCCAAGAATCTCTAGATGGGGTGACAGAAACATCTCATTTAACTCCCACTATTCCAACTTTTCCAACTCCAGTTGATCAAGGAGAAAATTGCAAAAAGAAGGAGAAATTGCTCAGTGCAATTTCTTGCAAGGCGTGGAGAAATTACTACAAGAGAAAGTACGAGGAAAAGAAAAAAACTAGGAAATGTGCGGAAGAGAAAGGAACAGAAAACTGCAGCAGGATACTGTGCAAAAAACAACAAAACGTAAAAGAGTGAGCACTGCCAGTAATAAGAAAAATAACAAAGTAGTAACAGAGAAAATGTTCTCTTTGTGAAGATGATTTATTCAGTGAAACAGAAGAGGATTCTGAAAAAAATATTGGTTGCTACCACTGCCCAAGATGGTACCATTTAAGGTGTACTGAATTCACCGAATTTCATTATGAAGACGTTGTAAGGAAAAAATTAATATAAGTGTGATATATGGAAAGACTAATTGTGATATCTTCTAACCAAAAAGATATAGGTAGTAAATAAAATGAATCGCTGCGAATTTCGGCTTAGTACTTTATTTGGTGCGAACACTCGTAGTTTGTATCATTTTCATACCATAGGTGCCAGATCCATTACCTACATACCTCCTAATTCAAGTTTACCGAACACGGCCGATAAATGGCAACTTGTCGGCCAGCCGACCGAAAACCGATAAATTGACGGCCGACAGCCGGAAAAAGTGACGAGCGAGTCATGATTTTTAACAACGTATAAAAACAAAAGCACATAATAAAAAATGACAGTGCTTAGCATTTTAACTTTTATGGACTTATAAAAAGCAAACGTCTTATATAAGTTAGCCTTTCAACGTTCATTACAACAACACGCAATCAATGTTAACCGTAACGGGATTATAAAAGTTATGCGCGCTATGCATGTTGCCTATATAAGAGCTTCTAAAAGACGAATGCTTATTAGACATTTGCTTATAAAAGCTTATACAAAACAAGCGAGTTTTGCGTGTTAGCTTTTAATTTCTCATGGAAGACAAATGCGCTATGAGGTGTGGTTGTTTGCACAATCTAAAAGTAAGAAGCCACATCCGGTACCCAATGGTATTTTATTCCCCCGGCAGCTCCCCATTTCGGAGGATTATGGGAAGCAAGAGTTAAATCAATGAAGTATCATTTTAAACGCGTAATTAGAAACTCAACGGTAACTTATGAAGAACTAACAACACTACAACACTAAATAGAAGCATGCCTAAACTAAAAACCATTGTGTCCATTAACCAACAACATCGATGATATAGACATCCTAACATCAGGACACTTCCTTATTCAAAGAGCAATTGTATCTCCACCCAACCCTATAACAAATACCATCAATACGAATATATCCTCGAGATGGCGCAGCTAGTCCAGATTACCTCAATCAGCTTGAACAAAGATATAAATGGAAAACCCACCAGGACAACTTAAAATTGGGAGATCTAGTGCTATCAAAAGAAGATACTATAAATCCAAGTCGTTGGCCGTTAGCCCGAATTGCAGAAATCTACCCAGCCAAAGATTGTACCCTCCGAGTCATCACACTCAAGAAGCCTGATGGAAACACCTTTAAACGAAATATCCACAACATAATTCCTATACTAGTATTACCAGAAAATCAGTCGACTACCGACACAAAATAAGAATGAAACTAAAGTACTAGTAACCAACGCAAACATGGCAATAGCTAAACCACAAACGAGCAAAAAACCTCAGCAATATACCTAAATCCACTCAAGCCACCTATACGCTACAATTTTCACAACCAGGACTATACATCGAACATATCGGCCACGCTGGGATAGAACGAGGAATATTCAGAATAGAAGTAAAATACGAGAAGGCCAGAATAGAAGAAGATTTAAACTCCGTTTCCAATGTTGTCAAGGAGTTATAAAGGTATCAAGGATAGTATGACTGGAATCATACACAATCGGTCAAAGAGAGGAGTTTTGGGAAATTTCCTGTATTCGAGGTCAATGATGAAGTCTACGAGGATATCAATACTCTGGAACAAACTCAGCAAGAACTAATCAGAGCATCAAACTAGCAAACCAAATTCATGATCGCTGCGTTATCCACCTTCAATGACACCGAGACAAGAATCAACAACCAATTAGATCGATTCAGAACCAAATTGAACGAAGGCATAGAAGTAATCAACAAGATGCAATCATGGTACAGGGCTACTGACGAGAATAAATTAAACATTCATCTACTAAGATCGTATCAAGTAGCAACCAACTTTATAAGCGAACTTTGCAACTACTATTTACAATTGTTGGCAGTTCACTTCAATAGAGGCAGTCTTTACGATATCATCACACCGGCCCATATCCTTAAGATTATAGAAGAAGCCAACAGTAAGTTTCCGAATAATCTTAACATTATATCATCTCCAATAATACGAATGAAGGTTGAACATGATGAAGCATATATCCACGTGTTTGGTTACTTCCCGATTGCCGACAGTACCGACTTCGTGCTGATGAAAATAACTCTAACACCACTTAAAATTGAGAATGGATCATATTGGATTATGGATATACCAAACAAAGTTATAGCTGTGGGCTATTTCCAGTTAAATGACGAAGAATTCAAAAACAGAATCACTACAAGACATAACAACTATCTATGTGTGCCAGTTGTAGTGAAGAAAATAGAAACCAATCCCAAGGCGATCCCTCTTTCCCGGAATCTGACTTTGGAACATCGCAATTTCAGAGACATTCAGGAAGAACCAGTGTTTAAGCCTCGGACAAATTGAGCAGCCTAAAAAAAAGAAAACAATTTGCAACATGAATTAAAGGAAACGATTTGGCAAAAAACAAGACAACATTCTATTACCACCAGCGGCATAACCACCGCAAGTGTACGGAGCACAGTAGCCTTCATGTTGGGAATCTACTATTTCGGTAAGCAACGTCTGGGGGACCGCAAAAAAAAAGCATATCAACAAGCATATCCATCCAGCACTAGAAACAGAAATGATCAAGCTTCAACCGTTAAGATAAGAACCTTTGGTTGGCGAGGCGCCAGAATGTTTAAATTACAATTTAAACATGAAATTGGGTTATTGAAACATTTATAATTTTAAAAGTTAATAATTAACAACTTGAGAAATGGTAAACATACTTAGTGATTACTCCTCATTATAAAACAATCCACTTGCTAACATTTACTATTACGCTATATTTAGACTTCCGGTAGATCAGCAAATTGCTAAGTATGTGTTACAGTATAGTAACCTACATTTAAAATTGTATACATAAATTTGCCGACTCCATATTTCACAACGTTTGTAAATATTGTATATAAATAGTAGACAGTTAATAATAAAATTATCATTCAACATTAACTTGTTTGATCAATGACACTTGTCCTAGAATCTGGTATTGTTTAAATATTGATTACCTGGCCAAGTGTCCAACTATTAAGTACGAACCATCATCGTGCTTAATACACCGTTTCAGCTGACAGAATCCCAAAAGATTTTAAAGTGATCCAATTTAAATTCAATAAACGCGCGAAAAATATAACGTTAGCATCGTCATCTGTGTACAGAAAAATACAAATTGCGTCAAAGACATTCACGCGCTTTTTTAAGGAGACGCTATGTACGCGTACCACCTGCTTCTTTGTGTTAAGATGTAATTTATAGATTGAAGTATTTTATGTTTTGTAATTTTAACAAATTCATTTGCGTGTGATTTTAAAAAACAATCAATTTAAGCACACTAAATAATATTTACCTTACAACGAAGAGCCGCAGCTTGCTCTATACTATAAGACCCTGTACTTTTTATGTGTAATGGCGCAAGTTGCTTTCATGGTATAGGATCTTGCACATTTGTATTTATTCTAATCGCGATAGGTTGCTTCCATGGTATGTGACTCTACATTTATTTTATGTATCTTTTGTATTATTTACACTACTGATTATACATATCTTTTGGCTTTATTAGCATTTACACTAGCGCTAAACTTTTAACTTAAGCCGCGTTTAATTCGTAACCAGGACCTCAGTATCCTCTGACGGGAGCGTAAATTGTACAACACTTCTTCAGCATAATGCTGTTTATTGTGCACTTGTTTGTGTTTAAACCTAAAGGTCACAGCCACATAGAGAGATGTCTACACATTTTTGGTTCGCGGGTTTTAGTTTTCAGTATATAGTACTTCCATAAATAACACAAACAAATTTACCAAATCAAAATCATTTTTAAATGTTTTCAACTACTACAACAATGTAATAGCAGATTATCTATTTGAGCATTTACATTATAATACTGCAAACATCACTTACAAGTACTCATACACAGCAAATTAAGAAATAACAGCAACGTTCAATGTACAGCTGGGAGTCATAAAAATAAATAGATTTGTTTAATTAAAATACATACAAAAATATACGTTTTTATAACACCGAAAATGTGCACAATATAAATAAACAACTATATCGTGCAATTACAAGTTTAAGAGGTATTTCATTCAAATGCCTTTATGTTTTTGATACGTTTATCTTCATTTAAATAAAAACACTCTTCAGGTTTTTTAACCGTGGTTCAAAATCTTCGAACACATCATCAGGGACTGTGAGTGATAAGTCAACACGAAGAACGTGTGTTGTTTTTTACTATACATCGTTTTCACTGAAGATGTTTACCACAGTTAGAAACAAAACGTTTAGATAAGTCTGTTGGCTCAAGCAACATTTTTAAATCGCATTAAATTACATTATACGAATATAAAAATTCAACAAAAACAAAGGTTTTGTCTTAAAAAAATAATTTATACTAAAAATATACAACAATCCTAACCTAAAAATAAAATCAATAGAAATAGAAACTAAAATTTAAAAATCAATTAACAATCTACGACATAAGAAAATAAAATAAAAACATCGCTTAATAATTTAATATCAACTAAAGGCTCAACGAAGTATAATAAATCAAAAAATAAAACGATTAAAAAACTTATTACTCAAAAACCCAACAAATTGATAGTACTATGGCAATTTAAAGCCTATCACAAATGTCAAGTCAACACTAAGTGTACTGAAATTAAAGAAATCGCTAACTTAAAGGAACGTCTGACTTATCAAAAATTGCTTTATTTCTAATTAAAATGCCCCAAAGCTAGTGCTTTTCTCATAAAATAACATGTAAGCAGTACTTTGAAGAACTTCTTCTATCGTGGCTTCTCGAATTTCTACATCTGATGTGTAGTACCACCTGGAAAAAGCTTTCTTTTATTAAAATATCAAATAAAAACGTTTTTGATAGTACCTTGTGTTTTGGTGTCCACGCCTGTAAGTAATAAAATGCCCGGAATGTGCATTCCCAGTATGCACAACGACCGCTGCCAATTGATACACATTTCGCCATTCGGCAGCTTTATCACAAAGAGAACCAGCCCCCCATGCCGATGGCATGCTATTAGACAAAGGACTACCGCCTTCACTGGTACTAGTGTACATCTACAACATCGACTTTAACCAACACAGATGCTTTTTGAATCAACTCACCGATGTCGTAAGTCGTCTTTGGTTTTGTGCTTGAATAAACGTGTATGGAGCTAAAGATAAGCGTATAGGAAACTGTACATAATCTTGTCTCTTCGACATAGCACCAGTTTGCCACATATTCCGCGATATGTGGATACATAAACAAAGCGGTAACTACAAAATAACCATTACCTTCAACCAACATGCAGAAAAACATACCTTTCCAAAATTTAATATTTTGATTTGCTTGGAATGAATTGGCGGTAAAGCGGGGTCCCTGCCTTCATTACAACCTTCGCATTGTACATCTAGCACTACTTCTGGTGTTACAAAGTTAGTCAAAAGCTGATGCAGTTTATGACGCCCCCATCCTAAGTCACCCATACCAGACGGTAAAGCCAAAGACAGACTCTCAAACTTATCATAACGGACGGTAGACTAAAAAAAAGTATTAAGATCTAACACGTGACTTTTGTTCAGTTACCTTATAACCACATTCAGTGCATCTCAATTGACTAGTTAAAGTTCCACTGAATGGATGAGAAAGTGGTTGAGCCGGTGGCCCAGCTAACTGCAAAGATCTACACGATCTTGATATCCACCGGTATCGGTGGTTGGCACCTCCTCGCCATGAAAGACTACTTGGCCGACACAAGTCATTTAATGACATCACACTACCCATACTTTCACATTCGGTGCTTTCGGGTTCTAATTCAGGACCAATAAGGTCGTTGATTTCCAAAGCATGAGACAAGCACCCAGTCTATAAAAACCAATCGTTTACTAACTACAACATGCATAAGCAATTAAAACCTTTCTAGACATTTTTTGTACTTCTTCGTCAAGTGTTGTAAGTAGTACGTTAAGAAGCTCATGAGCATCTTGTTCCCCCGCTGGTATAACCCAGCCTAATCGTTTCAAAGCATTTATAATAGCTGAAGGTGCAAATGAAGTTTCTTGGACAGATTTATGTGTGCCGTTAATTACTGGTAAAATAATAATTGTATCAATAAGTCAAGAATGCTTTCGCATATAGTACCTGATAATACAGTAGACAAAGTCGCTCTTAAAGTAGTGTCTTTAACACGCAGCATCTGTGTCTAACCACGTAATGAACTGTGTGCAAGCAGCAAGTGCGTGTAAAACTGCATTTAGAAAACACGTTTGTCCTAAGTTTACCAATCCCGCTAAACGTCCCCGACCTCGTCCAGAATGCGATGCTGGGCCCCAAAACACGAAAGCCCCTACTACTGCTGCTGCTGTTAATCCTGCAGCAACCAAAAGTTTCTCAGATTCCATTCTTTATATGTAGTTACATACAACTAATTCTTAAGACATTTCGACGTTAATTAATTTTAAATTTTGAGTTTTTTTTTAGAAAAATAAAGTAAGCAGCCTTTACACTTCTAAGTATTCGGCGCTGGCATTATTTAACGTAACCATAGAAAGCTGTTGTTTAATATAAAATAAACGGATTTTTAGAATAATTTATTAAAATAACGCACAATAAACGCTAAAATTAGTGTAAATAATTTTTTCTTCAACGATTGGGAAATTAAAACGATTTAATAGATTAACTGGTACGTTTGAACTACTCTGAGTTTTATACGTGTAGATACAGGAGAAGTCAAATGCTTTTTGTTTAAATATGCAACGACGTCTCAAAGACTTTTTTAACATCAAGAATAAGCTTTTTATTAGATAATTCAATTTAAAATATTTGTTTGTTAAACATCTCAATTTTCTTATTAAAAGCAAAAAAATTATGAATAAAAAACAGTAGAAATTAACTTCCCAGTCAACCAGATTGGGTTGTATTACACAACTTTATTATTACTAAAATTTTTTAACGTTGTACAGATAACGTAATACAGTGCACGCCGTTTAATAGAATCACTGTGGACTTGTGGTTTTTGATAACAATTGCCAAATGATAACAATATCTAAACTGAAATTATGATTACTATAAACGATTTTTTTCTATGTAGTAGCATATGTTTCAGTAGCGTACCCACCGGAGAGAATGACGGGGATAGATCCCTTCTTTTCTGTTTGATTTTAGAAAAAAATCGAATGCGAGACTAATTGTTTTCCTCTCTCTTCACAACCTAACCGAGCCCCGATAAACACTCGCGAGTCGTCAGAAAGTTAATCACATGGTTTTACTGCGTTTTATTTCTGTACTTTTGTTATGCCTCCGTCGTCATGGTTATTTCTGGTAGCGAAAACCAGCGCAACATTAGGTTATCCACAAAACTTATTAAAAATAAACCTCAAATCTTTCAAATTGTAAATATATATAGTTTTTATGGCAAAAATGGTTTTGAACAACCAATACATCTCGCTGTGGCTGTGATCGTCAAGCTAACTCTCTACCTTCTACTATTTATTCTCGATATGCACAGATATGATAACAGCTTTAAATCCCAACACACATAAACAAGCGCACAAACATCATTATATTAAACAGAAAAAGAGTCAGTTAACTGACGGTCTGTCAGTGGGTACTGAGATCCTAGTTACGAAACAACCCAGCTAAAGTTGAAGTGTGGGTACAAACAAACGAGGGTCAAAAATACACATATATAATAAATACATAGTAATATATCAAACAAATGTTATAAAATGTAGAGTACATTATCTTAGAAGCAACCTACCGCGACTTTAATACATAAAAGCAAGCACTTGTCTATATCATAGACTCAAGATACACTATTATTTCAGAAAATGTCGTTGACCGTGGTTGATTTTCCATAGATATGGCTAGCTGTGAGAACCGGTCGGATATTTTGCATATGCTCATTTTTTACTTTCGTGACACCTAACGGCTGTCTTCAGTAAACGATGCCACCCAAATCGTATAAAAAAATTTGGGGACAGTCTTGGCGGTAATATCTACTAATGGAATAGCTTTGGGCCACTTGGAGAAACGATCTAACATTGTTAAACAATATATGTACCCTTTTGATGGCTTGAGCGGTTTCACGAAATTCAAGTAGACGTGTTCAAAACGCTTATCTGGCATGAGAAAATCTTGCAATGCGCGCCGCCTTTGGCGTGATTGTTAATTTTAGATCTTTGGCACGAGATACTGCTCTGTGTTCACTGTGCGATGTCTTTTCGCATGCTGGACCAAACGAAACGCTGTGAAATGATTTGCATTGTCGTGTGTTGTACCGTGGCACATATTAAAAATTCGTCTCCTCAAGCTGCCGAGTACATATGGCCTAATTTTTAATATAGAGATATAACGATGTAGCGTGAAACTGATGAAATTCTTCAGGCCGTTTTTGCTCAAATGCTAATTCTTCCGTCGTGACCACCGATGGCAAGATTATGACGTCTATCCGCGACAAAGCATCGGTAATTACATTATCTTGATCTGCAATATGTAGGCTTGCGATTGTGAACTGTCCGATAAAATGTAAGTGTCGTAACTTTCTCGGCAACTTTTTTTGGGCCGTTGTTGTAATGCAAAATCTAACGGTTTCCGATCAGTTTGGACTGTAAGCTATTTGCACTCGACCATAAATCTAAAGTTGTTTATACCTTCGTAAATCGCCAACTCGCCAACAGATCTCGATCGTACGCGCTGTACTCTATCTGTGTCGCGGTGAGTGTTTTTACAAAAAAATTCTAGAGATTGCCACCAGTTTCCGTTTCGTTGCTCTAACATCGCACCTATTACAAAGTCGGGCGCGTCTACGGTTAACGATAAAGGAACCGATTCTGCTGGACGCGCTAGGGGCGCCACGCAAATTTCGTTTTGCACTGCTCGAATATCGCTGTTGCATCCGTAGCTTTCTGTAGAGGGGCGTTTGCGTGTAGCGCCGCGTTTTTTACAAATTTATGATAAAAATAATAATAATAATATTCTATTCTTTCAACACCAAACACGCACTTCGCGCGGTTGATTCAGGCACGGTATTCACGCAAATGTTCAAACACACAGCGAAGATACATTTTGTGCTTTTCCGGGTTTTGCACGAAAATCAAAATGTCGTTTATATAGGCATGACAACAATTTAGATCTTGCAGCACTTTGTACATAAATCTCTGAAACGTTTGTGCCGCGATGCAAAGTCTAAAGTCGAACAAACCGAAAGGCAGTTTTAGGAATATCCTCTTTAGCAATCGGAATTTGGTGGTACACGCGAATTAAATCCAGTTTCAAAAATAACTTACTTTGATTCAGTAAATCCGTAAAATGTGAGGAATCGGGTAACTGTGCGGAACAGTTACCGCGTTTAAGCGTCGGTTGTCTTCGCACGTTTGCCACGATTCGTCTTCTTTCTTCGGTACCAGACGTAGAGAGATCGCCCAAGAGCTGCTGGATGACCTACAAACGCTTTGCTTCAACACAAATTCTAACTCCGCCTTAGCTACTGCAAGATTTTCGGGCGCAAGCCGTCGGGGACGCTATGCGATTAGCGAACCTTTTACTATTATGTGGTATATTGAACTTCATGGTGTTTTCTTGTCGGCATTAGAGTTTGTCTAGTTACGTCTGCAAACTCCGCTAGTAGAACATAAAATTTGCTGGAATTGTTTATTGTTGAAATTGTTGTTGCAGTTTTAACGGGTGCAGACAATGTGGATACATAGAGCTTAGTGGCTATAGTAGTTTAAAAAATTTGCTCCAATAATAAAGTGCGACACGTGTACTACGAAAAATTTCCACACGGAAGACGTAACCTGTGTTAACGGAAATCCAACAACGCGCTACGTTTAATTGTTTTTGCTAGCATCAGTGACACGTCGGCACCGGTTTCTATTAAAAACCGTATTCTCGTTGTCTTAGCGGCTGCTGCGAGATCCATCTTTGAACGCTTCGTCCAGCAACGGTTTTCCTAGTTTTACTGTTTCTGAGAGAAAAAACAGAGTGTACCTATTAACCCGGCCTCCAAATCGACGGTGATAAAAACAAACATCTGGTCGTGCGGATTTCGAACGCGAATGACTTTTTTCTTGTCTACGTGCGCTGTTACGATTCATCTGCTCGACCATCTTCGTAAGCTCTTCGACCATCCGTTCAAGCGCAGAAATAGAAATGTGAGTTGGTGAAGCCCTGTGCTGTGTTGTTGTTTTTGCATGCGGGATTGCAAATGAAACTGAAGATGGGGATTTTGCTGTTGTAATGGCGGCGATCCTTGTGCACCGGCCGTTGCCATTGACTTTTTTGATTTTGTTAGTCATTTTATCTAAGGGCAAAGCGTCAGTGTGTTTCTGCTCGGGTGCCATTTGTAACGGTTATTTTGGACGGACGGCTTATCTGAATTAAAAAGCTAAGGGACGGTATGGTTTTCGGGCGCCAGATTTGTTCGAGGAGTTTACTCTCCTTTTAGACGGTGTTGTCCGGGTAACTGCAGTAAAAACACGGTTTTTCTGGGCTTAGAGCAGTTCTAAAAGCAGAACTAAACAACGTAAATAAAAAGAACGGAACGGTAGTTTTGGCGAGCTAATCGAAGAAAGCGAAACGACGAAGACAGAAACCACGCAAGTGGGAAATGAACGAAAAAATAATGACGATTAAGCGTGCTTTTGGCAAGCGGCAACGTCGGTGAGCAAGCAAGCACGCAATAACGATATTAACGTCCGTCGGATCGGTGGAAGGGATTACTATGGGTTCGGATAGTCGGTAAAGAGACAAGCCTTAGAGTGGAGCAAGTAGACGTGCGAAAACCTTTTAACACACCACTTGGACCCATTGACGGCGTATTACGCAGGCCAAAGCGCGACATTACAAATACAACGCCCGGTAACAAATAGAGTGGAACAAGTAGCTATGCGAAAATCTCTCAACACGTTACTTGAACCTGGTGTAAACGGCGTATTGCGCAGGGCAAAGCCCGACACTACAAATACGATGCCCGGTAAGGAGAGTTAGGGAAAGGTAGACGATGGAGAGGTATCTCCCGAAGGTTCGGTTAATATACTTAAAACTGGATTATGTCAAACAACTTTTGCAAGTTTTTTTTTTTTAATTTTAATTACGGTTAATGCCTCTCTTAACAATAGTGTGGGTAAGCCACTGATACGTCCGGCCGGTTCTTTAATAAACTGATAACATATTACCCGAGTAATAGCATTATCAGTGATTCCAATAAGCGGCGTGCATTGTAACTATTTTATAATTATACGGTTAAAAGACTAACCTCTGCTGGTTTCATAATAATACTACTAAACTTTTATTTTAACGTTTAATTTGTGCTGATTTGTTGAGAATTTGTTAAAGAATTTGTAATTTGAAAAATGAAAATTTTAAATTGAAATAAATATAAGTTTAAAGCTGATGAAACCGGCCGTTATATTTTTTTTATAGTCGCAGAAAAAATATAAAATGCATAAATTATATGAATTAAAATAAGTTAAGAAATAAAAAGTCTTCTAGTTTGTTCTGGTAATAGTTCAAATAAGTCACTCAATTGTGTGTTGGCAACACATTTAAATTTTCAAGACTGACAACACAAACCTAAAAAAATTAATAACAAAAATTACAATAAACCTTAATTTAGTTTCAAAATTAATTAAATTTTTAGTCAAAATGTCGTGATCTTTCCTATAAAGAAAAAAAAATGGATTTGGACAGCGTTTATGAATTAATAACTAAATTGTGCGAGAAATTTTCAGCTTTGCGTGACAATCCCAGCACATTTAAAGAAGATGTTTCGAGAACTCGTAGAAAGTGTTTCGAAATTCTTCTTACTGGAAAGAATTTATCTGGTGTGTTAAAGTATGCAGAAAATTGTTTAATAAAGGTTACATTCTTGTAGACACCTACTCTGAGCTAGAAAACAACACGGACCCAGTTTGCCATTTATTAGCGTGGGAATATTGTTTACTGTCAGATTATAAGTTAAAGGAACACTCCAAGAAAATTAGGAGTTGCAGCGAAAAACTCCAAAGCTTTGATATTTTTAAAGATGAAGTGTGCAGTAACATAGTTATGTTGTTATTGAATTTAAAGTCTGTACCTGGCGAAGAGGATTCAATCATGGTAATAATTACTTAGAATCTGTAGACTTTTCTGATAGTATATTTTTAGGAAACGACTCTTAATACAGACCTTACTCAAGGAAGGTTTACTAATCTAAGATTTCCTTTCTTTGATGAAAGTAAATTTCATATATCTGAGGAAGATGCGATAATCGGGTTATCGAAGTTTGAAAGCAGCTTATTCAAAATTAACAATCAAAAAGTTGTATTTAGAACTTTGGGAATAGAAAGCAGTACGGAATTTCTTTGTTCTCGTAATAAAATGTTGCAACCGAAAGTGGAAAAAAAGAATTGCTTTGTCACTGATCTACCACAAAGTAATTATTTTAATTTTTTGTGTATTTGCATGTATCTTGCATTTTTTCTGTTTATTTATATTTATTGAAGTAATTTTTTCCTCTGGAATAGTCTGTAGTTTACGTGGTTCACCTAAGGTATCTTCTTGATTGATTTCATTGTGCATGTTTATATTTTGTGATCATTTTATGCCTTCTGCACACTTCTACTTTGTTCTCTAAGGTCTAATGAAACCTCATTAACGCAGTTTAGTCTAAATTACGTTAATCTGCATCTGATCTAAAATAACACTGCATGACCCAACTTATATTGTTCTTGCGAGTTTTTTTTTGCCAAGTAATTTCTAGTTGTCAGTATAGAAGAATTCGAATGAAGTTTTTGTGTATTGGTCATTTGTAGCATGATTCTGCGGTTTTCTGGCCTGGGGTCGGCGATAACTGCGGCGGACGGTGTACCTCCTTGGGTCGCCTAGCTTACCGTGCTTTGTTGTCTCAGCACGGTGCTAACAAATTAGAGGCTACTTTTACTATGTTAAAAAAGCTTCGGCAGATACTCTTTACCATGCCAGCGAGCTCCAGTAAGTGTCTTGCTTCTCCATAGTTTTCTTACTTCCTCCTTGCGATGTGTTGGTATTTCTTCTGTGCCGTCTTGCGGAGTAGCTTTTTGATGGTGGGCATCTGTAGATCTCAGCGCAGCTGATTGTTTCTCACGAACCATGGTGCTGGATCTTCTCTATGTGGCTCTTCGCCGCGTGTGATTATGTTGACGAGGCATAGGTTATGGTGGGTTGTATTACCGATATGCAGAGTAGCAACTTGTTGTCCACGGATAGGACGCTGTTTCTCCTTATAATCGGAAACGGCTTGGCCGTGACTTTCTCTGCTGCATTGTGAACATACTTCTTCCATGACAGGCGTTTGTCGAGAACAAAGCCTAGGTATTTCGCTTCGTCCTTTCATGGTATGTCGGCACCTCTCAGATTGACTCGCCATCCCGGCCTGACTCGACGTCCCGGTCTGATTCGATGTGTGAAGAGTACTGCAGCTTCACGGGGATGCTCCAGTCGGCATACCAACTCGACAGGTGATTCATGCCGACCTGAATCGACCTAGGACTGATCCTTGAGGCACTTCGACTTGAATTCTTTTCGGGTCTTGGACGTGTTTAACTTCACTCGAAACGTACAGTTGATGAGATCGAATCGGTTGAGTTGTACCATCGGTTGCGACGTGCTTCAGTAGAAGTCCCTGATGCCAAACCTTATCGAAAACCTTTTGGATGTCAAGAAAAACCATTCCGGTGTGATTTTTTTTTTCGAATCTACCGACGATTTTCTCGGCGATTCGCAAAACCTGGTGCGTCGTCGAGTGTGACTTTCAAAAGCCGAATTTTTTCGGAGTCACTTCGTTGGCGTCCATTTCTCTCTGCAAACGTTTACTCGCTCCAACAACTTATCTAACCACGACAGTAAGCTGATGGAACGGTAATTCTACGGCATCGCGAGATTTTTCTCCGGCTTCGGGAGGAGAATGACTTGAGCCGTTTTTCGTTGGGTTGTAAATAGGCGAAGTCTGAGAGAGGCGTTGAATATAGCGATGAGGATTGCCACGCCTCTAACTGGGAGGAGTCGGATCGCTCGGTTGCTGATGCCATCTGGTCCGGGGGTGTCATTTGGTGTGGTGAATCCGTACCGGTTTGATGTCTTCGTGCGTGAGGCTAAACTAGTATTCCAAAGTGGCTGCGAATAGTTCTGTCTTGTCGTTGGGCGGGATTCTTGACGAGCGTCTTTACCATTTTTTTTAATTACTAGACGATTTTCGCTGGTCAGTTCAGCACCTTAGTTATAGGGGGTAGCAGTGTGCATCGAGGCTAGGATAGAGTGCCTAAGCATGCCGACTCCTATAGGGACTAATGTCGCACGACAGAATAATTCGACATCTAATCTGTGCCTAAGTAAGACCCCGAGTGGCCAACACCAGTTGATAGAGGACCGGACAACGTGTCCCCGGTGGACTCACTATCTCGGATACACGTTTGACGAGTCACCGCGGCAGTCTCTTCCATCCTACATAAATTGATTTTTCTGCTACCTTGCAATGTTCGAACAGTCAGTATACTGGAGAATCTTGAGTTGGGTCGATTGCTACGGGTCTAACGCGCAAGGCAATTCACATAGGCCTGGGCATATTGGACCGCGTACAGCTACCACAAGACGCTTCCTCTACTTGAGGGATAAGCTAGTATTCGTGTACTACGACTCGGATTTTCCTTTCCGTTCAGAGCTAGGTCTCGATATACTGGTGCTGGTAAATCTGAGGCCGTGTCAGGTTACTGTCTGGAGTTTGAACCGAGCCCGGAATTGGAACTAGGTCTGGATTTACCTGCGTGGGACCATTCGGACGACGATGTCTCATCTGTGTGTCCGGTTTCTGTTCATGACCGACTATCGGGTTTGGGTAGAGTGACTATTACTCTAAGGGTAGCAGCTACATGGTCAACCGCTCCCTCCCGTAGATATACAAGTCTATAACCCACGGACGTTATACTGCTGTAGAAGGGAGCTGATCAAGATATTAACGTTAACATGACTACTACCACGTTGGGATACGGCACGACTCAGCCATTGACCAAACCCAAACTGACGCTCAGACCGGAATTGGGTAAAGGCGTAACCGTTCTAAGGGCAACAACATCAAATGGTGGGATGTAGAGGATCTTGGGGTTTTCGGAGTTTCTGCTGCATTGCTATCTGGGACGCTGTTGATTCTTTTTGCGTATCATTTCTTGAATATATAGAGGTAGTTGTTGCGGGTCGATGCTGTCTTTGGTGAGTGTTTTTAATGCGGCCTCTACGGCACTTCGAATAGCTCGAGTTAGATTGGTTACCAGTTGTGTTTCGCGAGTAATGACTGGAACCTTGGACAGGAAACGCTCGATCTCGTGGGCTGGTCATACGACGGAATTGTACTCTTTAGGTTGAATAATAGTCGGTTTGCCAAGTTGGTTTTGTGACAATGGTCCAACGTCTTTCTGATGTACATCCCGGTGCCACCATCTCTTTGGATAGCTCGGTTGTTCCGGTATATGACGTAATTGGGTATCCTGAGATACCGTTAGCGTTAGTGCGTAGACTGTTCCAAAATGGATGATTTGCGTTGAGGTGTCCACCAATAATCCTTGTGATGTTGGTGTCGAAAACGACTGGAAAATCCGCTTTTTCTAACTGACTTTTTAGTGGGTTATAGGTCGCACAAAGTACGACTTTGTCTGCCAAAGCCGTGCGCACGACGACAAGCGTCGCTTCAACACTTTTAAGTAGGGGCCGTCGTTTTGTGACAATGGTCCAACGTCCTTCTGATATAGATCGGTGTGCCACCATCTCTTCCGGTAGCTTAGTTGCTCCGGTGTATGACGTAGTTGGGTATTCTGGGATACCGTTAGCGTTAGTGCGTAGGCTGTTCCAAGATGGACGTTTTGCGTTGAGGTCTCCACCAATGATCGTTGCGATGTTGTCGAAATCCTCGTCTTGTAACCGATTTCCGGGTTAGCTATAGGCCGCACAAAGGACGACTTTGCCCGCTAAACCAGTGCGTCGCTTTGAGGTTTTCAAGCAGGGGCATCGCTTTGTAGTAATGGTCAAACGTCCTTTTGATGTAGATAGCGGTGCCAACATACTACTTTTGATAGCTCGGTCGTTTCCGTACATGACATAGTTGGGTATCTTAGGATTGCGACACGCCCTAAGGTGTGCATCGGAAACCAGAATCACGTCCAAGCTATGTCTGTACGCGAAGTTTTGTAGTTCGTTCCTTTTCTCGAAAATGCCGTTTGCATTTATCTGTAAAAAATATGTTTTAAAGGGTGTATTATTCATACTTGGCCCCTTATGTGATTTCATAAACGGAACGAACTTCAGGTACAAAGCGAATTCCAAATCTGTTGTAGTTGGAGCGGTTACTACAGTGTCTTTCACTGGAGTTGGTGCAGGAATAGTTTGTGAAGTCGTTGCTTTAGCGAAGCTAATTCTCTGGTGTTCTTGTCTTGCCGACATTGGACATCTATGTTTTGGGTGCGCCGAACATTATTTGTAGCAGCCCGGTGTGCTTCGTTACAATTGCAGCACTTCGTCGGATGTGAAATGTTCTTCTTCACACTTCACGCATCTCGGTATGGCTCTGCAGCAGTTTTGGGCGTGGCCGAATCGCTGACATCGAAGTCATTGGCAGAAACCAGTCTTAATGTTTGGAATTCAATAAATGTCCGTAAATGTCCCACATAATGCTTGTTGAAAATGTTCTTTGACGCTCCTGTCTTCGGTAAGTGCAACATTACCATTGGTATAGCGACATCGCATCCGGCGTGTCTGAGATCGTCTTCCGTTTCTTTCTCGGAATCGGAATGCGTCGGATGATGTCTTTCAGTGGTTTTTGGATTGAAACATGCACGTGTGGAACTCACGTTGGTGCTCCTTCAGTAGTCGTGTAGAAGTAGAAGACGCCTTTCTTCGTAGTCTTGGCAGATTCTATTCCCACGTTTGTTTCGCGTGGAATCAGCATGGCTGACCTGTAATTGTACCTTAACGGCAGGCTTTGGTGCCTGTCGCTTACAAACATTTTTCTGTCAATAGAATACGGTTTGGTGGTTTGATCAATGGCGAGCCTTACGTTCGTTAGAGTGGTGGTATCTGACTAATAGAAAACGATTTGGTGATTTGGCCAATGGTGAGTCTGTTGGTACCACCGCTACCGAGGAATAGTCTGGCACACTAGCACTTTGAATGTCAGTCGAAACGTTGCTTGGTATCTAATTTGTGGTGTTGGCGTTGACTAATTTACATAGCAAAACCTTTTCTAATTTTTGACTTCAGATATCAACATCTGGGAATATGCTGCCAGTAAGCCTCTAAGCTCGTATCGAACATGGGACGAACACGGCTCGTCGAGTCCGAAGAAAAAAATTCCTTTTTTATCCGAATCCAGCACCGACAACACCGCTTTCGTGGTCAAGTTATCTACTGGGGTAGAAAATTGTCTCGTTACAAAAACAAACGATCATATCATAAACGTGATATCGTCCGAACGATTCGTAAGAGATATCAAATATTTATTAGGTAATGCAATTTTGGACGAACGACACATTCTATTTCATTATTTCAGTGGGCATTGAAACCAAAACGTTTTTTTATAACGACAACGGTAAGTTTATACTTCGGTTTGGTACTTATATCGAAACCTTGACACCTGGAACGATTAAATCTTATTGTAAAGACTTGATTTTTTGTGGGCAGTGTTATAAGGGTTTAGATGCTTTGTGTTCGCAAAATTCTCTAACTCTGAAAGAGAGTAATAACGGATATATATTTTTTGTAAGTAATTTGGTTTTTGTTGCTTTCGTTTAGTTGCGATTTTAGGAACTTTGCGAAAGTATTAAACGATATCTGACTTGTTATCGTTTGGCTGTACTTTCAATACCAAACACAATGAATTTACTCAGTTTACATCAACATACTAAGAAGCTACGCAATTACATAGCTGTATTAGCGTCTATTTGTAAAGTGGGACCATATAAAGAGTCCACGCAGATGCCTCATGGTGTAGCGTTGCTCAATTATTTATTTCAACAAGTCATGAGTCTAACCGACACTAACGTTATTCTAGCTCTCTTTTCAATTTTATATCCTTGTTGCCAAGTATATTTTAGGTAAGGTTTGTACAACTGATGTTGTTTAGTGTCTGATTTTGGGTTTTAGTCGTTTTTTACAACAGTGGTTGTTGAATGGTACCATCTGTGATCCTTTTGGTGAATTTTTTATTAACGTTCATCCTAAGTATATTACAACAAGGGGGCGGACGTATTGGACCCGTAGTTATACCGTTCGTAAAGATATCGTACCTGATTTTATTGGAAACTTAAGTTCTGATATATTAGCTTGTGGTAAAGCGATGAATTTACTTAAGCTGTGTGTTCCAAATGTAAGTATTTGATTTGTTCAGTAGTTAAAATTTAGGAGTTTTGTGATTAGTGCTTGTTTAAACGGTTTAATTATATTGAGTACACTCAAGAAAAGAAAAAACGGGACTTTATTTCTAAGTACAAACGTGCATTATTCTAAATTGTAAAAACAATAACGTTATGGTTACGTGAACTAGCATTTGTTGTTGATGAAGCTAAATCCCGTTTACTTAATTGTATGTTTGTACTTAGAAGCCGGTAGTGTCCCGTTTTTTCGTTTCTTGAGTGTACATTAAAACCTAAACGGGCTGGGTTCTATGTAATTCTTGGTATTACACATAAAGAAAAATATGGGAATTGCAATCGATTGGAAAACTTGTAAAATTTCTTGACGAATAATTTATAATTGCACATTTTTAGTCTCCACTCTGTTTGTACATAATGGAAAAGCATCCCGACGTTATTACGTGTTGTTTAACATCCGAACAACTATCAATCCAAGAACAAAACAATTACTCTTACTACTTAGAAGCCACCGCGGTTTGCGGTCCGAGACTGTCACTATCACAAATAATAACATCATCGAAAGAAGAAGATACCGCGCAAATGAATTTAATTGCCAAAAAGCGTTTAGCAACGTTAAATCGAATTGAACGTAAGTTCCTCAACGTTAACAATTAGTCAATCCGTAATATGTACTATTTCCAGAGGAGAGAAAAATGGAATCTCAAAGAGAATACGATAAACGACGTTACGAAATGAAACTTCTGCAAGATCAGTATTTAGAAGCCTTACGATTGAAACGATTAAAGCAAGCCGAAGAACTTGAGGATAATTTGAAAATCTTTCAGAAAAATATGTGGATACAAAACTTGCACAATAAAATAATAGCCGAGGAATCGTAAGTACCGTTTTATTAATCTTATTGTTATTTCTATGTGTGCCAAAGCTCATTTTGTTGAAATATGAATTCTACGTATTTAATACGTTGGATAGATACTTTGCCTGCTTGAAAACACTTCTGAGAATTTCTATCTTTCGGTCAGCAACACTGCTTTTGCTTTGCTCTAAACAATACTTAACCACTTTTTACTACCATATTTGTTCACTATCTGGATGGCTTCCTTTGCAGTGACCGTTAATTCTAGTTTAGTTTTGTTTTAAAACCATAACGGAGTCAGCCGCTTAGGCGATAGTGTATACAACTTCAAGATATGCTTCCAAGAAACTCAGTATTTTACAGAGTGGGATCAAAAATCAATCTAATATGGTTACTGTGACACGTATCGATATTCTGATACTTAATGACGATGTGATACGTAATGATACTGCGATATTTATCGGTATCGCCATATCGGAATATTCCGATACGTATCGATACTGTGATATGTAATGATACTGCATACGTATCGATATTCCGATACGAGTTTGTATTCCCATACATATAGATACTCCGATACGTATTAATATGTCGATATGCATCGATCTCTCGATACGAATCGCGTATCAATATTTAATACAGAGTGCTGTATCGCTCACCCCTAGTTATAATATCGATACTCTGATACGTAAAAATACTGCAATATTATCGATACTGCTATATCGGAACATTCCGATACGTATCGATATTTCGATTTCGCAGTATCTCTACATATCACAGTATCCTTACGTATCAGAATATCGATATGTATTGGTATTCTGATACGTGTTGATATTGATACATATCACAGTATCATTACGTATCAGAATATCGATATGTGTTAATATTCCGATACGTATCGATACTTCAATATTCAATACACAGAGTGCTGTATTGCTTTAGTTATAATATAGAGACTCTGATACGTAATGATACTGCGATATATATCGATACTGCTATATCGGAATATTCCGATACGGATCGATACTCCGGTATCGTTTAATCGATACATACCACAGTATCATTAGGTATCAGAATATCGATACGTATCTATATTCCGATACGGATCGATATTACGCTACGTGTTGATATTTCGGTATGTATCGATACTCCGATATGTATCGATACTGAGATACATATCGAAACTACAATGCTTATCAATATGTCGCTATGTATCGATATCATGTTACGAAGAGTCGCTTAGACAATGTAGTGTTTTGATATCACCATGTAAATAAAACGACCTTTTTAGTAAATCGACTTTATTCGACTGTCCTGATTTCATTATTCTTTTACACAAAATCCCCTCTCTTACGTACCTACATCACAGACAAGAAAGTCGGAAAAAGAAAGCAGAATGGAGGAATTGTGCAAGTTATGACACAAGTAGCGAATCTCCTGAAAATCGACTATAATAGTGTTGTAGTCGAAACCGAATGAAAGTGAGAGAAGTTCAAGTGATGTTAGGCTGATTTGTCCGCATGATAATTTTGTGAAAGTGTACGAACCAATTATCGTAAGTATGTTAAAAAAGGTCCATTGTGTTTTCTAAAATGCAGTTAAAAATTTGTAAACGGGAGATCAACTACGAACGCGACTATGGGAATCAAGAATATCCCTAAAAAGAAAATTGGAAAAAATATATGTACTGTATACGCTTACTAAATACATACAGCATTCTGTGTATCGAGTATTGATATCAACACGTATCGGAATATTGATACGTATTGAAATATCGACACGTATCGGAATATTCTGATATCGCAGTACCGATACCTATTGCTGTATCATGTATCAGAGTATCGATGTTATTATGAAAGGTGTGCGAAACAGCATTTGGTGCATCAAAATATCGATACCTATTGCAGTATCGAAACGTATCGAAGTATTATTACGTATCACAGCATCGATAAGTATCAGAATGTTGATATGTATCGGAATATCGATAAGTGTCGATAGTAGATATTTTTGACATATCACAGTAAGCGACTCTTCGTAACATGATATCGATACATATCGGAGTATCGATACATATCGGAGTATCGATACATACCGAAATATCAACACGTAGCATAATATCGATCCGTATCGGAATATCAACACGTATCAGAATATAGATACGTATCGATATTCTGATACCTAATGATACTGTGGTATGTATCGATTAAACGATACCGGAGTATCGATCCGTATCAGAATATTCGGATATCGCAGAATCGATACATATCGCAGTATCACTACGTATCAGAGTATCGGTGTTATAATAGATATTCTAGTATGGATACATATCGGAATTTAGATACGTATGGAAATATCGATACGTGTTGATATTCCAGTACATATCGTTACTCCGATATGTATCGATACTGCGATATATATATTACTATGTCGGTATGCATTGATGTATCGGTATAAAGAGTCGTTTAGACATCAATTAAAAAATACCAGCGCAATTTCAGAAATATACAAAACCCTTAAAAAACTCAGAAAAAGAAAACAGAATGGAGTTCAACCAGAAATTGTACAAAAGTTATGTAGACAAGCAGCGAATCTCCTGAAAATGGACAAACATAGTGTTGTTGCTTAAACCGAGCAAAAGTAAAAAGAGTCCAAGTGATGTTCGACTGATTTGTCTGCAAGATAATTTTGTGAAAGTGTACGAGTGAATCATGGTAAGTATGTTAGTAAGGCTCATTGTATTTTTTAAAATGCAATATAGATTCGTATACGGGAGATAAACTACAAACGCGACTATGGGAATCAAGAATATCGCCAAAAAGGAAATGGGCTTGTAAAAATAGTTGCAAAAAACTATCGATATTCCGATATCGTAGTATCGACATTGTGGTACGTATCGCAATATCAAGACATATCGGAGTATCGATTAGTAGTGTATGATACAGTATTTCATGTAAAAAATATCTATACGCGATACGTATTGGAATATTCCGATATCGCAGTATCAATACGTATCGCACTATCATTACGTATCAGAGTATTGATGTTATAATTAGGGTTGGGCGATGCAGCATTCTGTGTATCGGCATACTGATACGCGTACCGACGTGCATATGCATATTGACATATTGATAGGTATCGCAGTATCGACACGTAACTTGGTATTGATACATATCGGAATATCCATACGTATCTGAATACGATACGTATTGCTGTATCATTACGTATCAGGGTATCTATAATACAACTAGGGGTGGTCGATACAGCATTATGCGTATGGAATATTGATACGCGATTCGTATCGAAACATCAATACATATCGACATATCAATGCATATCGGAATATCCATACGTATCGCAATATTCATAGTAGATATTTTTGACATATCACAATATCAATACGTATCGGAATCGCAGTATTAGGAGTAGGTGTATCGCCCGCACCAAATTATAATATCGATACTCTGATACGTAATGATAGTGTGATACGTGTCGATACTGCGGTATTTTGATATATCGATACGGATCGCATATAGATATTCATTACATACAATGCTGTATTGTCCATTCTTCATCGATATTCCGATACGTAGTGATACTGCGATACGTACCGGAGTGTCGATACTGCGATATCGGAATATCGATACTGCGAAACGTGTCGATATTTTGATATGCAGATTTTTGTATGGTCTATCTCTAATTATAACATGTCGTGCTAGCTAATTAAATGCATTTTTTATATATATTGTTACAAGCGCAGGCAGCACATATATTTTTTCCCATTTTCTTTTTGGCAATAATCTTGATTACCATAGCCGGGGTTGTAGTTTATCTGTTTGAAAATCCATATTGTTTTTTAATAAACACGCTTTTGCAAAATTATCTTGCAGACAAATCAGTCGAACATCACTTGGACTTTTTTTTACTTTTGTTCGTTTTAGGCAACAACACTATTTTTCTCTATTTTTAGGAGATTCGCTGCTTGTCTACATCACTTCTACAATTTCTGGTTGGACTTCATTGTGCTTTCTTCTTCTGAGTTTGTTGAAGGGTTCTGTATATTTTTCAAATTGCGCTGATATTTTGATATCTAAGCGACACTTTGTATCGAAATATCGATACGTATCACAGTATCGGAATGTCAACACGTATCAGAATATTGATACATATGAGAATATTTCGATACGTATCGATAGTCCGATACGTGTTAATATTCCGATTTGTATCGATATTTCGATATGTATCGATACTGTGGTATCCGAATATTCTGGTACGTATCGATATTCTGATACGTACCGATGCTGTGATACGTATCGATATCTCAGTACGAATCGCGTATCAATATGCCGATACACAGAATGCTGTATCACCCACCTCTAATTATATTATCAATACTCTGATACGTAATATTAGCGCGATACGTATGGATACTGTGATATCGGAATATGGATATTTTGATACACAAAATATGATATGCCTACCTCTAATAATGACATCTTTTGCTAGCCAATTAAACGAGTTTTTTCTATGGTTACAAGTGCATACAGTTTCCTGTCACATATTATTTTCTATTTGTTGTCTAAGTGACTCTTTTCACTTGTTCTCAGCTCTCCTTTTTTAAATTGTTTGCGTATGTAATGTCTATAGTAGATTCTGATTCACCTCTTTCAAAGGTAGGCTCGAAACTATTTAAGATGAAGAACGTCTTTGCTGTCATCCGCACATTATCATCATATCGATTAATTTCTCTTTTATTCCAGAGCGAATCTCATAAAATACTACAACACGTTATACGACGCTTGCGAGGAACGCCGCTTGTATTTTGAAAAACGATCTCAAAATCTACGTAAGCTTCTTTTACCACACGACCAAACAAAACTAATCGATCTGGAGAACACCACTGAACCAAAAAGTGTGTCGGAGTACAGCGAAACCCAAACGTCTTTGCACAAGGAAGTTGTTGAAGCAGCCAGTGACTACGTGTTAGCGTTAAGTACGAGCGACACTAGTTCAACACTATCAGATACCCACGAAGTTACCGAAAGCGCAAGCGACATTAACGCCAATTCCGAAACACCAAAAAGTAAACAATACTTTTCAACTGCCGCCGAAAATTTCGAAGTTGCTAAAAAGAACAAGGCTAAAGTTCTCGAATTAGAAATGAATATTATTCCAAGCGCGAAACCATCACAGACCGTTACTCTAGTAGACAAATCTAAATTAACTGAAGCGCAGAGGAATAAGCTGAAAGTTATGTCTTCCGAGTTCGATATAGATCTTACTTCGATAACAACCGAAACTAGCTTGAAGGTGCCGTTAAGTGCTGTAGAAATCAATCGTAATAAGATGATGAGTAGTAGTGATTGTTTCTCGGGCAGAAGCATCGACTATATCAATGAAGAAACAACTCGGAGTACTTGCGATAATGAAAATTATCTCAATAAAAACGTGGAGTCCAGTAATTTCATTAATAAACACACGGATAAAAACGAAAATGTTATTAAAAAATGGGTTAGTACGAAACAAGACCGGTTATCGTTGGATTTGACGAAGATTGAAACCAGAAGCGATTCCACTTTGTTGAGTGCCAAAAGTGATGTTAAATCGTTGCGAAGCCCAAAATTTGAATTAAATAAAGTATCGCCGATGTCGATCGATTCCACTCCACTGAGTAGTAGTGTCACTACTCCTTTAAGCAAAATGCTAATGTTCGAAAGAAACGATATTGATATGCAGAGTATCACCGAAACTGCAACTACTGGTGATTCGGCACCTGAGCAAGCCTTCCAATTCGAAATTGATAAATCAGACAATTTTCTTAGTTTTGAGTACCGCAAATCTTTATACAATTTAAAAAGCAAATTGGATCGACAACCGTCTAAGAAAAACGTGTTGAGCCAAGACGCCAAAACCGTTTCGACGAATTGTTTGAAACTGTATTTGCAACAAAGCATTTTATTGCCGTTAACCGCACAAACGAAGTTGGTCACGAACGAGTTGCTCAAGTATTTTATTAAAGACCAAATGTACTTGAAACACTTGAACAGTTTGAGGAATTATTTTTTTCTTTTGGACGGCGAATTCGGAAGGAATATTACCAATAACTTGTTTAAAAAGTTGTACGATGTTAACTTCCCAATGGATTTGATTAACATTCACACGCTAACTGTGTTGGTGTATAAAGCGATCGATTACTCCACGAAGCTGCAAGATCACTCACAATGTTTGTCGTTTCGGGTCAATGATTTGCCTCAGGTTTTTGATTTGGGGAACCCCGACGTTTTCGATTGCATCTCGCTGACTTACAAGACTTCGTGGCCGCTCAATATTTTAATACCGTCGGATAGCATCGCGAAGTACGACGAAGTCTTTAAGTTTTTGTTAAAACTGCATCGGATATCATGGGTGTTGCAGAAAATTTTTCAGGTAAGTTACTGTTTTATGCAAAAGTCTTCGTACGATTTTATTTTATACGTAGTGCAGTGTTCGTTTAAACGTCAACCGAAATTAATTTAACGATTGTAAATGTATATGGTGATTGAATTTTTACTGTAAAGAAATGAAGAGCCGAGTTTAAACGAGCGTCAACGATGATCCACGTGAGGAACGTTCGAAAAGTATAACTACATTGGAAGTGCAGCACTTTCGGTGAACACGGCCTACAGCCAACTACTGGTTGGAATGATTAACAATTTTATATGGCGTCCAACGTGTGGGCAAAACACATCCGAGTAGTGCTGTCATCTATGGGCAGCGCTAGAAACTTTCCGACCTTTATGAATCACCGACAAGCGACTCAACATGATGAGTTCACAAAAAGACACTCAGTCAGTATTTACCAGGATCTACTAAAAATAGATGAAGAGTAGAATATACTAAAATGCATGCGATACGGCAAACAATGAAAATTTCACATAAAGACTGAATATGAAATGAAGATGTTAGACAACGCATACGCAAAGAAGGTTTGATAAGAGAAGGCATTCAGCGAAAGCAATTGGTATGGTATGCCACGTACAACGAAATTACAGGCTACATAAACAAATACAAGAATGGACATCCTAAGGAAGATGGATTGAAGGAATGCGGAAAGCAATGGACACGAAAGGTTTGACAAGAATGGAAAATAAACATCAACAACAAGGATGACAGATGCCATCAACATTTCTACTGCGAAATTACACTTATTTCGATATTTCGAGAACAAAGTACGATCAATTTTGACGTTACTGTAACATTTGGGATAACGTCTGTGCTAGATTTTCTAGTACAGACGTGAACTAAATGACGTGGCTCAGTAGCAACACGAGTATCCGAGGGAGATAGAGAGTTTCACCGGGGACGTTCTCTATCTGGAGCACTTATCTATTTGGAGTCAGTCTCTCGGGGGCTTGGAAACTAGTTGAGGCACAGGTTGAACGTGGACTTATTTCGTCATGCCACATTCGAGTCCTTTATTATAAGGAAGGGAGGGTGTTTAGGCACTCTATCCACATAACTGGGCGCGCGAGAGCTTCTATCGAGGTGCTGAACTGGCCAGTGAAGATCGACCAGAAACAAAGAGTTAGAAAGGATGTTGCGTGTTCGTATTAGGTGACTGTGTCGTAAATCAGCGTGAATGGTTTAAGATACTTAAGATGTGGAAACGCTTGGGCACGACGCTAACACACACGTGTAATTTCCTTAACGTTCAAAGCGAAGGTGTCCTTATTCACCTCTGGTCTGTAAAACGACGAATCATAGGGCGAAATTCCTACACCACCAAAACCACACCAAAATATTTTTCCATGTCTTTGGTGGTTTTGCTAGATGTCTATGGGAATTCGGTTTAGATCTCTCACATTTTTTTTATTAAGCGGTCATCGTGTGCTCGGCTAACGGGATTGTTCTACTCTCTTTTGCGCCTCTTCCTTGTTTATTGTCGTTGAATAATTTCGGCTAACATTCCGCGACCTTCAGAAAATTTTTGTAATTGTTTTGCTTGTCATCTGGTTTAAGTATTTATACTAATTACTCATTCCTCTTGACTCCTCCGTAACGTTTCTGTTGACCGGCCTCCGAATAAATGCTTCCAGGTGGAAGAAAGCTCTATTCCGTTGTCCTCTATCGCTTTCCTGTAGATTCTTGATCAAAAGTGTCCGACTCCGGTAAGTGCTGTGGTTTTGTCGAAGACGACTGCCCTGTGCTTTGGGAGTGTTTCGCTACCGCCGATCTCATACTATTCGTTCTCGTGTGCAATATGTTCGTTCAGTTTGGTCCTGCCGGTTTGTTTTATGTATACCTTCCTACATCAGCAGGGAATTCTGTAGCCTCCGAGCTCTTGAAGTTTCTGCTTTGACTCTTGGAACAGTGTTGACATCTTTTCTGGAGCACTGAATATCATTTTACTTCATTTCTCTTGAGCAGTCTTTCTATTTTGTCTGTGCATCTTTAAATGCATAGTAGAAATCCTGTTCAGGGTCACAATGGGCAAGGCAACCAAGCGGAAATATCAACGGAAGTGCAGAAGAGAAAGAAGTTCGACAAACTAGGGAACAACATCCAAGACAAACCAGAACCGTCATCAACTTCTCCACGCTCGCTTTGGGCAAACTATCCACCGCAAGGTTTGCCCCGAAGACTATTCCGAAAGAGACCATCGTCAACGCCATTGAGACCACGGTTAGAATGCTACCAGCGCACCTTAAGGAAGGAATAAGAATCAAGGAACATACTGAAGAAGGTCAGTCTACCGTGAACCAATATAAGCGGAGAAGAGCGAAGAGAAACTAAAGAAATTACCGTCTTTTCAACCGACAAGGAGACATGCCATGGATACAGCACGCTAAGATAAACACTTTCGTGGAGGATCTCACCTACGAGACGAACAGAAGGAACACAAACAGAAGATTGGAGAAGGATGTCATCAAAGTATCTCGATGCAGAGCAGAGAAAGCTACTACCATCGGGCGGCAGTGTCCTTCATCTTTACGGCCTTCCTAAGATCCGTTAACTAGAAATACTTCTTCGGCCGATTGGCAGCGGAACAGTATCAGTCATCCACAAACTGCAAGGTATGTGTGCAACATCACATTAAGAACTAAATCTATTATATCGGCAAGATACGGAGTATGAGACTGCCCATCCTGGTAGGCTTCCTTCTTTCGCAAAATTGCCATGGACCAAGCCTTGAAACTTATTCATCAACCCCTGGAGGAAGAAGACATAGATGGGGCACTAACCGACCTGATACGCCTTTGCACGAAGTGTTCATGTTCAACGGATCCTATGCAAACAGACGGACGGTGCAGCGATGGAATCATCTTTGTCCCTAGTAGTAGCAAACATATATACATGGCAGATTTTGAGAAGTGAACGCTGGCGGCACACAATCTGAAAGCAAGTGATATGTGGATGACATCTTTGTGGTGTGGCTCCACTGCGAAGAAACCCTAGGCGAGTTTATGGTGCAATTCAACAACCAACATCCAATTTATCACGGAGGTGGAAAACAACGGGCATGTTTTACTAAAGAATGGATACCACAAGAGGACAAAGAGGAGGCCAAAGCTGCAAAAACGGCTAGTAAATGATTTCAAGCGTCAATTTTGGAGGAAATTTTCTGACGAATTAAACAACAGCCTATGAGGAGGGGGATATAATGATAAACTGATACTGAGTTATTATCCCAGACGTTGGTAAGCTGGCATCTGTTTTCAGCTGTTAGGGAAGTAACGCCCTTCACACTTGAAGAGCTGCATAAGTCAGCGGGTAACATGAATAATGTTGTTTGGTTTAGATCTCATACCAACAGAAGGTGAGAAGCATGGGTTGTCAGATCTGAATTGTTACTAAAAACTTTTTCGATAATAATAGAAAGTTGATTTTTGTGCTAAAACCCGGAAAAGTGCCTTGTACAGGTCTCTCTAAACATCTAATAAAATCCAAAGTTTAAAATGGAGGAAAATGGGTTTGACCAAGGTAGAATCTATCCACGAGCTGCGGACTGGACCGGAACAACACCGAAGCAAAAGAAAACCATGGAAGGGTAGCAGTAAAATTTGGGGCGGCGAGAGAGTGCTTAAGCACCTCCCACCACCTTCATTAAGGGATTAACGCGCACGACGCAATAACTGTGCCATAGCTAAGTCCCAAGCCTCCGAGAATTCGACGCCAAATAAATCTCTCTATCTCTTTCGGATACTCTTGTTGCTGCCGGGCCACGTTAGACGCGTCACCGTTGCAGTTTCCTCCATTCATAGAATGGATTCCTCCGCTATCTTGCAGTGTTCGTACAGCCCTCGCTCTTTTTGCGTAAATGCACTAGTATCCTAGAATACTGGAATCGGGTAGATTGCTGTACGTTTGATGGGCCTAAGTCACATGGCCACTCATATAGACCCCAGGCGTATTGGACAGTAAACTGCTAATAAAGTAGAACTTGGGGTTTCCTCTCCCTTCAGACTAGGTCTGAAGCTTGAACCGGAACTCGGAATTGAGTAGAGTAACTATTGCTCTAAGGGCAGCAGCCACATGATAAACCACGCCCTCTCGTTTTGATCGTACACAACTAAATCCACTAGCCGCGGACGTTACGCCGCCGTAGAGGGGAGCCTATTCGTTAGGATACGGTATGTTTTAACGGCAACAACACCATATGGTGAAATGTAGGCCCGTGTCAGTCATTTAGTTCACATTTGTACTGAAGAACCCAACACAGATGCTATCCAAAGTGCACTACGAGGAGGCGACTAACATTACCCTCCACTTATCATCAAGAAAACCGAAAACAAACTTCTGTCTCTACTAGTAATAAGAGACAAGGCAAGGGTCTACCCTTTTTCTTTTCTTAGTAATTTCTAGGACAAGAATATCCCTGCTCTAAAACGTGATTATTCTGGATGTTAGTGAACTATAAACAATTTTGTTTCTTTATTCTAAAATTGGTTTGGCTATTCTAAAATCGTTTGAAGAGTTTTGCGTTATAAATTTATAAGCAAACAATTTTTCTAGGACTTAAAATCACTGTTAAAAGAAACAGAATTGAAGAAAACAGTGGTGATGTCTTCCCCACAGTACCGAAAATTGCACCAATGCAGGCACGTCATGACGCATTTCATACAAACTTTACAAACGTATATAGTTAGTGAAGTACTGCACAGCAGCTGGGAGATCTTCGAAAATCATCTAAAATCGGTTACCACAATCAATCAACTCTACGCACTTCATACAACATACATAAAAAACATTCTTTTTATGTACGTACACTTCTTCGTTTTAAATTTATTTACTCAACAGAATGTTTCAGGTGCCTCCTGAACCAAAAATCAGCTCCTCTGCAAAAGGTGTTAAACAAAATATACATCGTTATTTTAAAGTTTTACGATTACCTTCGTTCGCGTTCTTGGTATTCTATAGATGGCGTCTTCATGCACCCGAATTTTAAAAAGTTAGAAGATATATTTAGCAACTTTCAAGATTTGATGTTATTCTTGTTTAAGATTGGACAAAAAGTTGTTAGGTGCGGTTATCAGCCGCATTTATTACAATTATTGAATATGTTAAATATTAATGATTATTATACTAAAACTCGTTAATTTTATTGTTATGGTGTTGTATTATTAATGTTTTAATTAACATGGAATTCTTAATTCTGTTGTGGTCTTAATGTTTATTTATTGATTTAGATGTTGCAGCGCAGTAGTAGATTCCAGTTTATGTGGTAATTTTATTTCTGGTCGACCGAGCAGTACTGTACAAAACTGAATTTATCGTCTCGTGTTTGGCGGCAATGGTGTCGTCGTTCCGTTTCATTGGCGGGCTCGTGTGTATGAACATCGCATCTATGCTCGGCGACGACCCGTTCCGAGAGCACCTCTAGGCGAAGAGCAAAAATGAATCCCGATGCTGAGTAACCGTAGGGACTGCGAAAGCAGGACTTACGGACCCATTCGGCTTTTAAGAGTTTTAAACAAGAGATACCAGAAAAATACCACAGGGATAACTGGTTTGAGACGGCCAAGCGTTCATATGCACGTCGCTTTTTGATCTTTTGATATCCACTTTTTCTATCAAGCAACAATAATATGGATAAAAACAATAAATCCAGTAATATACAAAAAAGATAAGGCATGACTAGAATGGATCAAAAATTACGAGGGTGCATAACAAAACGCTTGAAAACAAACGAACTAAAATGGAAGGGTACAATATACAGGGACAGCGTACACAATATGGGTAGCCACTGGGCATAAATACTATTACAGCTTTAAATTAAGAAATGTTGAAGGAGCATGCGACGATACGAAATGCCCAACATATATTATATGACTGCAGGGATTAAAGAAGAATAAGCGCAAGATCCAGCTTAAATGGAAAAAAAGTGGCCTTTTACCCATAGAAACACAAAGAACCGGAGCATAATACAACGGTCACTACGGATAAAGGAATTTTAGAGACAAAGCTTAGATAACAGGCAATAAAACAAGCGGAGTCAGGGCTTAGGAATAACTTCATGGTTGAGCAACCTAACTTAGGTTGCACTGGATGCAAAGGAAGACGAAACCATAACGACATTCGGGACCAAGCTCACAGTGCTACAAACTGAAAGCACGAGTGGGGCTGTGGCTATAGATTTAGAATACTATTGAATTTACTCGTGCTATATTTCCTCCAACCAGTCACTAGAGCACTTCCAACAGGTACACGTGTCATGTCTCAGCAATGGGGTGGAAACAAATAGGATACGACAGGCCTCCTACTAACTGAGAGAATGGCTAGCTGCACCATGGTAACGTTAAACAATGGTAAATCACTCACCTTCTCTATCAACAGCAGGTCATCGATCGTAGACCTAACCATAGCTAATGAAGTATACTCGCGCCAAAAATCGTGGGCTGGGTGGTTTTAGAAACTGAAAGTTTAAGAAACCACATACAGATACATCCAATTTTAAATATGTGGTTAGCCCCCTAGGTCAACCGGAGCAGCCAACCACGGCGCACACCTCACAAGCTGTATGCCAAAAAACTACTTGAAATGGATAACGCGCAATTGAAAAAATTACTACAGAAGACATGTACATATTTATGAAAAGACTTGTGACGCCATCATGCTCAGGTCGAAGAAAAATGGCCAAACTAGCTAACTTAGTGCTACTAGACAAAGGAAATCTTTTCCTAAACGGCTCAAGGTCCTATAAGCCGTTGTGCATCCTGAACACCTAGGTCAAACTGTATGAACACCTCATATTCGCCAGGCTACAAACCAACATCGCCGAATTGTTCGACAAACATTAAGGTTTTAGAAGAGACTGATTGACTACAGAAGCTTAAAAAGGCACCTGGAGGACCAGAAAACTATGAGCTATGGTAACGCTGGCGTCTAAAACGCTTTCAACTCGTTGACGTGGCCGGTCATCATAGATGTGCTTATGACCAAACGAATCGAAGGCTACATAGTAAACCTCATAAGTAGTTAACACAAAGACAGGAAACTGATACTTCGGAGTGCAGAAGACACTAAGGAAATCCAGGTGACTTGCAGAGTCCCTATGGCCTCTGGTCACGCAGTCCATGGACATCTTCAGAGCCCGGAACAAACTGATTGATTGTGTTACAAGCTTTTTGCTAGTTTACGAACCTGCACGGCCAACTCACAATAGTCGGTGAGAGGGTAGGGTTCCTAGATAATAATAAAAAGATATTTAAGGGCGCCAGAGCTTATCCAAAGTCACTTCTGTCCCGCTCAAGACAGGTGGTAAGAAACTTGTAACTAGATGTTAGGTTCGTAACTGCTGAAAGAAACGAATAAAAAAAGAAACTCAATCGTTAATAACAATTTCACTTTAATTCCTCTATAATGATAAATTTTAGTTCGAGTATAACTAAATATCCGAAGTATCGGCAACACACAACACATAAGTAGGTTACATTGACATGACTAGCGAAGAGTAGGTGGTAGTGAAGTTCGTCTGCATACAATATGCGAAGTACACAAAATAATTTAGTAATAAGGCATTATTGACAATCAAACACAGTAATAATAAAGTACTACGTTAAAATATGATATTTATTTTCTTAAAGTCAATCCACAATAATGTTTTAATTTTTTAATTGTAAAACTAGTTTCAACAATTTAAATTGTCATCGTCAGTTACAATTATATCAAAACATAAAAATAATATTAAAATATATAATATTAAATAATATAATAATATTTGTTGAAACTAGTTTTACAATTAAAAAATTAAAACATTATTGTGGATTGACTTTAAGAAAATAAATATCATATTTTATTACAACTTCTCCACTTAGAGGTATGGATTACTTTAACTATATTAAGTACTACGTTACTGTAAACTTATCGTAACAAAGCGTGCGAAATTAATATAGCACTAACGTTAATCAATCGTTGGTAGTACCCTTGTTTATAGTAGTACACAGCATGCACAACTCGACATAAGTAAAATTTACTACCTAGCTGGTAAACAACAGTATCGATAATTACAGAACTAATAGCAAAAGTTTCGTGAGTGACCCGGTTGACTACGAAATAAAACATATAAAATCACTTACCATAAATACAGGAGTTTCCACAGGTGTGAAGAAAGTACTTTCCCCGACACATAACCCTGTAAGCAATTTGAATCGCAAATCGTGTCAAACTAATGTCTCACGAAATCAACATCTACAACAATTATTACTTAAGATACAAGAAAGTATAAATAATATAAACAGGTTGTCGTATGCTGTGGTACCCCTTGTCGTTGATTTAATTAGTTATAACCATAAGCCTTATAAAGAAAAAGTTAGCATCGTCCCATCCAAATATTTGTCGAGGTTCATTCCTTCGTAAATTGGTATCGAATCGTGTAGCACTCCTTGCCCGGGAAGGCTCCGCAAGACCCCCAAGTTTGTAGCGTGGAAATCGCCTTACGTCGGCGCTCGAGTACGGCAACGTGACGCCTTATTTAGTCGTAGTTTACGATATTCATTTATCGAGGAAGTAACAGGTGCGAAATGAAGGAACGCAAAATGGCTGTCAAAAGGAAGACGAATTACAAACGAATTTTTACTAAAAGACGACTTTAGCTTACCCTGTAACGCTTCAAAGAAATTAGGTAATTAACTAATTATAAATGGTTTTCCATTATTTCCCAGATGGTAACGGATATATATCAATATTCACTAGTTACAGACCATTTTACATCATTCACGTGTGACGACTTTCTGCCAAATGACATCTAATGAGAAAAGGATAGTTAGAGGGCGTCAAAACCCGAATCCAATTTCATGTCGAAAACACATAGGCGTACTTAATGAAAATTTCGACCGTAACAACAAAGGCGTACGTAAAGAAAATTCGACCGTAACAATTGTGCTCTGAAGATGTCAACTGCGACGCATGACGAAAGCTCAGCTTGTGTGATCACGACCAAGCAGGAATGATCCAGAATAGAGAATTGTATAAAATTGCAACCCGTGGAACTCTAAATTCTACATTACTTAAGGCCATCACGCGGAAATGGCCGCAGCCAAAGCCACGTAAACGGCGTCGGCCATAGCACGGGTGATGCTCAACACATTAGGTCTGTCGATGTTGAAGAGGATGCTGTTGTCGACGGTTGTAACCTCCAGAATTCTATACGCAGCCTTGGTGTGGACAGGAGCGATGCGGATGACCATGTACCAGGGTATAGTCAACGTACAGCGTACAGAACAGCAATACAGCAGCCTAATTACTAGTAGGGCCTATATCCTGAGACTTGATGGCACTAGAAAGAAAGAGAATTAAACATTTCGCCAAGCCAAGAGCAAGACTATGACCGAATGGCAGAACAGTTGGACCAACTGGCTTTTCAAGAATGTAGAGAGCTGAGCCAAAGAGAACGCGGTGACCTGAATTACCACACGGAACACGGCTCTTCTTATTATTACGAAGCAAAATCTGCCAACTGTTAAATTATTCACGTGGGAATACAAAACGTGAGTTTGGATTACACCGTACTGAGACAGGTTAGTTTAATCACACTGATGGAGTTTTTATTGCTCAATACGAGATAAACCGGTGGGTCGGCTATTTAGTCAGGCAGTCGCCCGCGTAGGAGTAGGTGCGAAGCTACCATTCGCGGGATTAAGTCTAAACGCTCTATGGCCGCATCTTATGTGGACAAAGCATTCAACGTTATTGTTAGGAGTTTTGCGAGTAGAAAGGTTCGATACACTTTTTAGGCTAACTGTTTTTTGCGGACGGCGGTTGCCAGAGCGTACTTACAGCAAAACCAAAGTACCCACCAAGAGTAAAGAAGCGCACCAACGTACGTGTACAAATTTCAGAACGGCATACCGAACGGTACGGAAGCGAGAATAAAAAAAAATTCTAAAGAAAAAAAAGATTGTAGGAACTATAAAAGTTGAGACAAACGTCAAGTACCAAAAAGCCTGAAAACTTCTTGCAACTTCAGCTTTTAAATGCAAACGCATCCTTAAATATACCTACAAATAAGGAAACCTGAAAGGATAGGTGCGAGAAACGAAAGGATGGTTAATTCCCCAAAAAAAGCTAGGATATACCCTAGGGGGAAGACTGTATCTGGAGATTCCACAGAGACTCGGGAAAACGTAGGGATGACACCTTGCGTCGTACAGCGTCGGCTATCGACTCAATGAACTACGCCGTTACACATTCCACAAGTTTCTATTACTTTCCACAGAATTAGAAGAACAAAAATCTTAAGAAGCCTTCAGTTTTGAGAGATGGTGCTATAAAAAATATAGGATAAACCCGTTTAATCCTGACGGACGAAAAATGAACAAAAAAGACGCAAAAATATTGCCCCAAAAACTAAAAATTGAAAGCACTACAGCTAGTAGCCCTAGGTCTACCGAAACAAAAACTCTGTCCATTCCCAGATATCCAACGATTCCCAGACAAATTAAACCCGGAAGGTAGAAGGAAGAGAAAGATCAAAAGCTTGATGTTATGCCTATTTCGTTCCAGTTCCTGTGGATTGGACAAAACCAATGACCACCCTACGTCGATTGGCGATAGTAGAATATGGGTTTCTAATAAAATTTTGTAGTCTAAAATATAATAATTTGCCGTTTTCGGTTAGAATCGAAAAGCCACGGAAATGCTAGATTGTGTCTTCTACAAATTTCGAACCGGGTTTAGGTGAGCATAAAAGTCGTATATAAGAAGTACCCAAAACTAACCTATATAGCATTGTAGTGGGCGGAGCTCCTGTAGTACGCATTTCTGCAGCTAGACGTGTAAAAATCGAGAGCTTGTGCTAACAGACCGTCGACAGACAATTGATCAACTGTCAGAAATTAATGAGTTATTTTGAAGCTCGGTTCAGCAACTTTTAAATAAACGTTTGAGAATGACTGGTAATTAAAAAGAACGTCAAGTTGAAACAACTGCTTGAAACTGATCAAGATTTTCTGTCAAAGGTGATGAGTTATAGTGCTATGGTTACGACCCAGAAACAAATCAGTCAATCCAATGGAAGACGTCGTCGTCCCGTCCTAAAATTTTTGTCAAGTCAGCGATTTGCTTTTTTGGTGCCAAGGGCGTAGTTCATTCAGAGTTTGTTCCTCCAGGTCCGACCGTCAACCAAACCTTTTATTTAGGAGTTTTAAGAAGATTGTGCAAAAAAAATACTCGATTTGTGGCAGACAGCCTAATCTTACTCCGTGCGACTTTTTCTTATTTCCGCGCATGAAAAGGGATTTGAAAGCACACCAATTTGACAACATTGAAAAGGCCAAGAAAAAACGATGGAGGAGCTGTCAGCCATTTCTAAAGATTACTCCAAAATTGTTTCGAACAGTTGTGATGTAACCCACTCGCGTTTGAAATTTAAAACTCGCGAACAAACAAAAGCAGCGACATCTCGCTGTGGCTGTGATCGTCAAGCCACCCCGCCTCCCACCTACTTTGTATTAAGTTTGTTATACACTGCTTACTCTCGATATGTGGAAAGGCTGTAGTAGGTTAAATAAAACACAAAATAAAAAAAAAAAAATTCTAATTTGTCTCGTTAAATTTTAAACGAAATTTTGACTGTTCGGTGGGACCCGCTGTAGGAGAAGAAGAACAGCGAAGAAACCTCTCCGGTCTTCTAACTGAGTGTAAAAAACTATCAACATACGTCGTAAAGCTATGACATCTCAAATTACAATAAATTAGACAAATACACGAGCCTGATAACAGATTTAAATCCCAACACTGATATACACGTGTACAAACATCGCTATTTTAAACTGAAGACGTGTTATATAATCGGCGCCTCCGCCAATGGGTACTCAGGTCCTGGTAACGAATCGACTCAGCTAAAGGTGAAACTTTGGAACAAGTAAGACCAAAAACATATATGTATATATAAAATCAGTGATACAAATAACAAAAATTATATATAAAACAAGTAAACGAAAATATATGGCCCCATAACATGGAAGCAACCTACCGCGACTAGAAAACACACAAATGTGCAAGGTCCCATAGCATAGAAGCACATTACACAAACAAAATACAACGTCCCATAGCATGATAGCAACCTGCGGCCGTGCGTTGTTGGCCAATCACGGTAGAAAAATATTAGATTTACATTCTACCAGGCAATACACACAATGGTTTTTATATCTGTTATCAAACCTATTATAAACCCCTATCAAGAGGGGCAACCAAGCACCTCACAGGATAAAGCTGTCTCTAGGATTGGGGTGCAAAAGCGACACCGGTCTGACAACAGCACTCCCAAGGGAGGTACCTTAAAAAAGGCAAAGTCTGGGACCAAAAAGAACACCAAAACTTTCCACGAAGCAGCAACAAGCTTCAAAATGGCTTTTGTCCATGAAGACCTGGAGTGCACGCTGTCGGAGGAAGAAACAGGGCAAATTAAAACCTGGATCCTCGATAGAATAGACTCTTTGTCCATTGGGGCGGTATTGCCCAAATTCACGAAGTGTCGCCACCGAGGGGGAGCGCTGTTAATTACATGCGCAGACCAGGTATCGGTGGATTGGTTGAGAACGGAGCTAGGGAGAGTAGCACCGTGGAAGGGAGCTAAGCTTCGATTTCTCGAAACGAAAGACCTCCCAAAACCAGTGCGAGCACACGCCTGGATCCTCGGGGCCCATGTGGAACCGGTAAAGATTCGAGATCCAGAATGCTGGTGTTGTAACCAGCAACTGGCGTGTAGTGGAAAGGAAGGAGGACCCTAAGGGACAAACATTGATTGTCCTTATGGACCAAACTTCCTGGCACAAGATGGGGACTATTTGCAATAATAGACTCTACGTCAACCTCACTAGAGTGACGTTTAAACTCCTCTCCAAGACGAAGGTGGGGGAGAGGAGGCGACCAGTATGGAGTGCGAAGAGACGACAGTGGTTGAGGGGCCTTCAGAGGAACCACAGCCTACTGCGTCATCCATTGCACCCCAGTTGGTAGGTACAGGTTTACATGGTTAAACTTGTACAAATAAACCTGCATCACAGTAGGGCGGCATCTGCTGTCCTCTGTGCTTATATGAATAAACATCATATTGATGTAGCCCCGGTACAAGAACCTTGGACTTTTAAAGGGCAAATACGAGGTCTCGGATTGAACGGAGCGCAGCTCATTGCTGAGCCAACCAAAACCAATCCCAGATCGTGCATTATAGCTAGAGATAGCGTTAAACTACCTGGCTGCAGTGACGCTGAAAACAAAAAGGGATGGAAGCGAGAGAGAGCTAGTACTCGGATCCGCATACCTCCCCTACGACCAACCAAATCCACCACCAACCATAGAAGTCTCCCAAACTGGTGGACCACTGTCAGCGGAAAGGATGGCAAATCCTCTTCGGATGCGATGCCAATGCGCACCACACTGTGTGGGGCAGCACGGACATCAACAAAAGAGGTGAGTCTCTCCTAGATTATATTATTAATAAAAATCTAGAGGTGGCCAACGTAGGAAACGAGCCGACCTTCGTCAATATTCGACGAAGGGAGGTAATTGATATAACATTTGGAACTGTGACTGCCATAGATATATTCGCTTCGACATTGAGTCAAGCGAAGCGGCAATGGCCGTATACAGAAATCCGAGGAAAACCAATTGGGACCTCTATAGAGAGAACTTAAAGGTCAAGCTCGAGAACTGCCCCGACGAGGTCAATGACTCGGCGGGATTGAAGGCCATGGAAGAAAACCTTCGCAAGGGCATCATAGATGCCTATGAAGCAAGGTGTCCCGCGAAAGAGAAAAGAACCTCAAGTAAAATGCCCTGGTGGCATGAGGGACTCTCTCGATTGCGGTCTCAGACAAGAAAGCTCTTTAATAGAGCAAAAAATACCGGGAAATGGGGTTTATACCGAACCACACTCACCGAATACCATAAGGCCATAAGAAAGGCAAAATGTGACTCGTGGAGGAGGCACTGCGAGGAAATCGAACAGATTCCAGAAGGTGCGAGACTCCAAAGAGCTTTACAAAGAGGAACAGAGGCTAGAATCGGTTCCTTGAAGAAGAGTGTGGGGGGTTACACAGAAACCGTAAAGGAGACCTTGGAGCTTCTGCTCCAGTCATACTTTCCGAGATCAAAGACCCTTACTAAATCTGACGCTAGCGTATCAACAACTCTGGAACCCCTCTCGAGGGGGAACAGGACAGATTGGGTTCTAGCTCGTCAGATAGTAAACCTAACCAAAATTAGGTGGGCAGTGAAAAATTTTCATCCATACAAATCCCCAGGGATGGATGGAATTTTCCCTGCTCTATTACAACAAGGCTTAGACCTGCTAGCCTCCACACTATGTACATTACTAAGGCCAAGCGTTGCCCTGGGATACATACCTATAGCGTGGAGGGACGTAAAAGTCGTATTTATACCCAAACCTGAACGGGACTCATACGCCCTAGCTAAGTCGTTTAGACCCATCAGTCTAACGTCATTTCTCCTCAAACTATTGGAGAAACTCATTGAGCGACACATTAGGGACGAGGCGCTGGAGCCTGATCCCATATCAGTAAATACCAATGTGCCTATCAACCAGGTAAATCCTGTGAACTTGCCATCCACAAAGTAGTGGACGCAGCCGAAAGGGCGATCTCCTACAAGGAAGTGGCTTTGGGGGCGTTTTTAGGTATTGAGGGGGCGTTTGATAATACCTCTCTAGAATCGATTAGAACTGCTATGGAAAGCAAAGACGTTCATACTACCGTGGGTAGATGGATTGATACCATGCTAAGACACAGAAACATTACGGTCTCGCTTAATAACGACTCTGTAGCGGTCCGAGCTGCACGAGGATGTCCGCAGGGGGGAGTTCTCTCTCCGTTATTGTGGTGTTTGGTGGTAGACGGACTGCTGAGGCAATTAAGTGAGGCAGGCTATAACACGGTTGGCTATGCCGACGACATAGTGATTGTGGTACGTGGCAGATTTGAAGAGACCATATCAGTTGTGATGCAGGAAGCCTTAAATCTAGTTGAACGGTGGTGTAAAGAAGAGGGCTGGTCGGTCAATCCGGCAAAAACGAACCTCATTCGCTTCTCACGAAGGAAAGGCCCGACAAAGCTAAAGAGCATAGCAATGTACGGAACCAAGCTACAGGTAGTGAGGGAAGGCAAATACTTGGGCGTAACATTGGACCAGAGGCTAACCTTCAAACCACACCTAGAGAGAATAGCGAACAAAGCCACAAAGTCCTTGTGGGCTTGCAGGCGAGCGTTCGCAAGCAAGTGGGGTTTATCTCCAAAGATGACCCACTGGATATACACTCGAATGATCAGACCGATCATTACGTACGCGTCACTGGTGTGGTGGCATAGGACCTTCACCCAGAAGACCATACAGACACTCAGCAAGAGCTTGCCTTGGAATCACGGGGGCAATGACAACCACCCCGACGGCAGCCATGGAGACTCTCCTGAACCTGCCGCCACTACACCTAGTAATTAGGGCGGAGGCACTCAGAGGGGCATACCGTCTAAGAGTCAACGGCGAGGAGGGATCGTCAAGCGTGGGGCATTCGACCATCTTTGACGAGATCTCTAAAGACAAAAACCTCAGTATGATAACTGAGAGAATACCCAAAACAGTTTGTCCTTTTAAACTGTTTAAGACAACAATCCCCACCCGTTACGACTGGGGGAACAATTCCAACAAAACAAAGCTGAATGGAATCGTGTATTACACAGATGACTCAAAAACCACTAAGGGCACTGGTTCTGAAGTGTACGGGAGCAATGGACAGGGCTGCAGAATCTCTGTAAGCCTAGGTCAAAAAGCGACCGTGTTCCAAGCCGAGGTATATGCAATCCTGACAGCATCTGCTGAACTAATAAAAGAGAACCTTTCTAACAGCAGAATCTTTATAGTCACAGACAGCAAAGCAGCGATTACAGCATTAGAATCATATGTGGTGAACTCAGGGCTAGTACTTAAATGCACACAAACAGGGCCGGATTAAGACTGTCATGGGCCCTAGGCTACTTATCATTTGGGGCCGTTTTTTATTCACACGTAATCGATCATTGACGGGACTTCGTACGTAGGCCTTTGCGGGCCCCCTTGGGCCGCAGGCCCCTTTGCTATAGCCTATGTAGCCTATTGGGTAATACGGCGCTGCACACAAATCCTAAACGCACTAGGTAAGTGTAATACAGTTACACTAGTGTGGACACCTGGGCATGCGGGAATCGCGGGTAACCAGGTTGCTGACGGGCTTGCCAGGGCGGCAAGCGCGAAACCACTCATAGGCCCTTAACCGGCTTGTGGGATTACATATAACACAGCCAAACAGGAGATTCAAGCAATACTCACGAAAGAGCACTGCAGACACTGGTCGAAAGTCCCAGGACAGGAACATTCTAAGGTCTTTCTGGAAACCCCCGACGGGGGCTTAACAACGTCCATCTTAAAGTTAAGTAGGACGAAGATCAAACTTGAGACAGAGATGGTGACAGGCCACTGTTGTTTAAACAATAAACACCTGCATAAAATGAGACTGACTCCATACCACGTCATCTGCCACTGTGAAGCATTCACAAGGGCAAGGGAACGCCTACTTGGAAATGAAAAGATTACACAAGAGGAAGTAACGAAGATTCGCCCTACTGAAATCCTGGACTTTGTCAAAGATACAGGTATTCTAGAAGGGTAGAAAACATCGGGGAGCACAATAGACCTACAGGTCGCGGTGCCGGGACCATATTGGGACCACCCCTAGTAAAATAATAATAATAATAAGTAGTACTGTAATTCAAGGTATTTATTGCTTTCAAATACGTTGGAGTAGGCCAACGCTGTAGTCGTCTCGATGTAAAATTTGGCGGAGTTTGCTAGAAACCGATTGACGATTTTTTGGTGCATAAACATTTAAAGTATTAATTTCTAATCGTGCTAGGAGGTCACGGACTGCGTAATAACGTTACCGCATTGCTATTGTTAAACTTCGTGTATCGTTCAGCATCTTGTAAATTATGATCATTGGTTTGTGTCATTAATATTAAGGTTACTATAGTAATTCTTTAACTTTGTTCTGTGAGGAGATTGGGAAATAGACACCGCTTATGTTTGTTCTGAAAAGGTTATGTAAACCAGAATTGTTTAATTTCGCTTGCACGTTTGACATCATACAGTCCGGTGAGATTTTAATAATAAAAATGTTCGAACGCGTTTAGCTTTATAAAATTAAGCGATTTCTGTCGGTCAATAATTTTCTTCTTACGCACTTATGTCATTGATAAAACAATCCTATCTATTGGTCAATCAGACCAACATCCCCACTCTTTCAATTAAGTTTTGTGATACGTTGCCCCTTCCTTTCTCACACACATAGCTTGTTTCCGTTCCGTTCTTTTCCCTCACGTGTAACCTCCCCTTATTAGTAACTAAAAATTTCAAACAGAAACGTCGCGTCGAAAAGCTTTACGGAATTATTTTTGATGAGCGTCTCGTCTCAGCTCACATTCCCAATGCGCAAGGTTATCATTATTGCAAAGACCGTTTCTAAGAGATAAGGGAAGTAGTGCGACACTTCTGTTTTATGTTATTATTACTTTAGTTGTAGAATACTCCATCTTGAGCCCTTCGTTCGCAGAACCGTTAAACTCAAAATTTTCCCGGAAAGATTTCGAACACCATTTTTACACGGTAATAAATAAAAGACTAATTTAGTGAAAGTGACTTATTTTATTGATATATTCTTTGTATCACAAAGTGACTGACAATTCAAAACCCAAGTTTTTTTTATAAACACAAATTATGTAGATAAAGAACGAAAACATAATAAAAATTGTAACGAACTAATTGAAGATGTAATTAAGTGTTGGACGCAGCTTTAAGAATTGATGCTAAGAAATCGGGATCTTCTTGTTGCTGGCCAACCCACCACATGATAAGTGCGTTTTCGTACGGCAAGACGGCTCTCGTGTGATGTAGAGGATCCTGGGTGCGATGTTGTCCCGACGATGTGGCCATGATTGGTCGATACGGATGCAAGCTAACTCCATTACAGCAATCGTTGTGCAGTGGCAGCTAAATAAAAAAAAATTAATTTTGTGTCGGTTACAATTTGAGTCGTTCTTACCTCCATGTGTACCGTGGGAGCGACGCTTTGTGTAACATCCCACGCTTGTACTTTTCCATCGGTGCCACCGCTCACCAGCCATCTTCCATCTCTGGACAGGTCAATGGATATCTTCTGGTTGGTGTTGCACTGCCTCGGCAAACAGAATAACGGCCTTCCAGGAACCTAAAACACCAACAACGGTAAACATATAATGAAAAATACAACATTACCGGAATTTCCTTTAAAATATATGATGAAATCGACGAAGTACTCTTACTCGTAGATCCCAGCAGATAATTTCGTTGTCTTTCCTAGCACCACTGTACAGCCTCGTTCCGTCCAAGGAAAACGCCATCGTTGTTATTCCTCCCTTGTGACCCGTTAGTTTACATAAATGCCGGAATGTACCATCACTTTGAGACGCCAATTCGATTGTGTTTTTCCACGTTCCTAAATAACAAGAAAATCAAATTAGAAAAAGTTTAAAGTAATTCAAATCGAACTACCTGAACTTTTAACCTTAACCGAATTTTAATGAAAATAACGGCGTCACTGCATGTACTGAAAACAAATGATATTTAAATTTTAATTGGAAAACACAAATGGCATCGGCTTATTTCTAATACCAAGACATTCTCTCGTGATCGTCGACGACGCTTTTTTTTGCAGCACTTGTGACCCGGGACCGTTTACGAAGAACTTTGTTATTAATGAAATGTTCGTTTAAATCCTGCTAGAATGGAGCCGCTAGTTGAAGCTTCGGTAACCCAAGTAACGGCAAAAATGGTTTTTTAAAATTATTTTTTGAAATTTTAGACATAAAACTTTCACCATAAAACATTATTAAATTATTTTTTTTGGGTAAATTGTATTCTAAATAAATATACACCATTTACCCAAAAAAAAAAAAAAAAAAAAAAAAAAAAAAAAAAAAAAAAAAATAATTTAATATTTTTTGAAACATTTAAAACACGGACTAAAGATTTTTTTTATATAGCAATCAACCCTTCAGCAAATGCTTGGAAAATAGTCACCTCTTTCGACTTTGTGCTGCTTGAAGGGCTCCATCTTGCTCAAACCACATTGCATCTGTTCGAAGCGTTGGATTATACTAAGCTGATGTTGTTACACATTGGCGGTGCACAAAATTAATTAATCAATAAACTACGTTTTTGTTTGTATTTTTATACATCTCCACGTGTGATTCGCATGTTCTCTGGGGTTTCTGTAAATTTGGTGGCGTTGTATGTTATGCTGTATATAAAAAAGGACAGTCATAGTTGGAAAACAACCGAAAAGGGGCGTGGTTTACGATTAAAATTTTTGACAACGCCCATAAGTGTCGCTGAAGAGGCTTTTACAGTGTCTGGTCAAAGTTTATGATCGTTAGCAACGGTTTTAGAGTTGGCATGATTGGGTGTTAGACCCAGAACGTTGAGATAATGGATATTTAGTCAAGCTCAGAATCTGTCATCCAAACTTGATTTACTAAAGAAAATTCAAAAGGAACCAATCGTAAAGTGAATATACATATGTAACACCCTGTACTTTAAAGACAAAATAAATTAATACGCCTTAAAAATAGATCCTCTCATATGGAGTTAACACCCTGTATAATTCAATACATTTAAGATTGTTCTATTTCCCAAGCACTGTCCTATCACACCAAATTCTATTCATTCCCACGTCTCCTCCTTTGTTCTAGTACATTTACGACACTACTCTTAGCAACACAATTAAAAATAAACTTAATACACAATGTACATTTAACATTCTTCAAGGTTAACGACACTCGCTTTATAAATTTTATTATTATGGGACTTGATAACGATTATCCGAAAATAAACTTAACTAAGACGTTTAGGACTAAGTATGAAACTAATAAAAATAGATTACCTATGGCGACGACGCCGGGTTGTGCTAGACTGGCAACCAAACACGATGCAGGATGTTGCGAAGGATATTCTAAATATTCTCGACCCGGCCTACCGGTGTGAAAAATCTTAACGTTCTTCTTATACCCGCAAAAAATGTTTTGTCCATCTGCCGAAAATGCTACACTAATGGCGGCTTCTAATTCGTCGACGTTGTTGTAGCCTCTATAAGTACAACGTAAATCTCCTGTGAATGCGTCCCATAGGTGAATTGGACCTTCGTGTCCGCTCGCCGCCCAGCTATAAGTATCATTTTGTGTAACTTAGTTTGGTTCGTTTGATGGGTACTTACCAACAGGTTGCTGGGTTATTGCTGTTCATTCCGGGGTACCAGCAATAATCGTATATTAAACCACCTTCGGGTACACTAACGGCCGGTGATAAAGGATTAACTGGACGACTGGTCAGCATCATGTCCCCTGTGTATAGATCGGAGGGTAACTCCATGACATGTGTACCAGCACCTCGAACGACTGTAAGTAGACACGTGCCATCCGGCGACCACTTGCAAGACTTAACGTAATGCTGATCATCATAATTGGGCCACTGGCAACGAGCTAATTCTAAACTAGTGTGTTGAAAATTGTAATTTGCGTAGCCCACGTATGAACCTTCAAACGTATTCATTGTTCAAGCATTTACAGTTCAACGACTAAACAGTTCTTTGTATCACAACACCGTTAACAATCACTAAATCGATTAAAATGGCAAATAAAAAGACGTTTTAAAGGAAAAAATAGATTTTTTTCGACAAGGCTTGGTTCAATCAACGTGAAATTATGTACTTTATCCTCAAGGTTGCCACAACTACAACGCATTCTATTTTACGACGTTGCCAACTGTTGCAGATTATTGAGAAATTGTTTCTTTTGTAAAGTATCAATTAACTGATATGATAATACTAATACACTTGATAATTATTTAGTATGGCGTAAATAAACCTACAAAAACAAGTACTACTTGTTTTATATCATGCGCTCTTGTGTAAATTAAAAACTTCTTTGTTCTATACATAATTATTTTTATTTATTATTTAATTTATTTTTAATTTTTTGAGAAAATGTTGGTATAATCTAAACTTTGGTGTATGTGAGAAATCTAGAATATTTTAAGCCCCAATGTAAAAATCGCTTTCCTATTATAGATTCTAGCAAACACTCGGCCTATTACGCATCACATAATTTGAAACGAAAATTGTATGTGACCGCCATTGCTTTGGTGTACAGTAACGTATTGTTTCTTAGAATTATGTGTATAGTTTCTAATTGCGACTGCAATAGTACAAAAAAGAAACTTAGAATAAAGTTTCGCAGATAAGCAAAATTTGCTGATAAGAATGAAACTACATGAAATAACTGCTACTATACTATTTTACGCTTGATGTTAACCATACAAGGGGTCACTTTGACGTAGGCAATACATTTTTTACAAATGTTTACTTTCTATCTCCTCTACATACTGGGTAGCTAACTTGTGATGTCACTGACTCAACATCGTTTGATAATTCCACATAAATTGAGTTTGAAATACATCATACACATAAAACAATTGAATCGACAAAATTGAAATCGTCGCCAACGCATTTGTTTTACCAAAACAAAGACAACAGGTGGTGTTTCTATAACGCCGGAATTTTAATACAAAGTGTTTACAAATTTTTGTTAATTTTATCCCTCTGCGTTAGCTAACTAATACCTTTTTTTTACATATCTATAAAATTACACAAAACAAAGAAAACCCATTATTACACAAATTTTATGTTATTATAATGCTGATTGTACTGCGGGTCGAAACCCTTCTGCCTTCAACGTTCCACTTATAGCGTGCGCAACCCCATCTTAAAACATATCATGCGCATACGGATTCGTAGTTATCGTTTTTTCTATCTGGCCACATTTTAGAAGGACATTTTCTTTCTTTGGATAACTTGGGTGTGTTGTAACGAGCCGCCACTTATTTATTTTATTTTTGTTACATTTAAGACTAATTTATATTTTGTTTATTATTATTAGGATTTTATTTTGTATTAATTACGTTTTCTGATTGTAAATAAATATTCGAAAGGAATTTTGCTCGATTAGTGAACGCGCATCAGAGCGCATGTTATCCCCGCTTAAAGTCGTTTCTCCCTCTTCGAACTGTTCGTTATAAAACCGTGCCCGCAACGGCAAAACGCTAATTCCTAGACGATCATCAACGGTCGTACTAACCATTTTATTTCAGCGTCCCCTCGCGCTCCAGCCAGGCCTGTGAACCCCACCGTCTTGTTTGCCCAGGTTGTAACCTGCGTTGGATTTTAGCAGTGAATCTTTTATGTAAGACCCCGTAAGTAGATTGGGGCATGACCACAACAGCCACTTGCCACAACGGCCACCCGGAAATGTGGCCGTTGTAGTCACGACCACAACGGCCACCATGACCATAACGGCCACCTTCCAACTTTAACCACAACGGCTACCGTGACCACAACGGCCACCTATTCTGTCGACCACAACGGCCACCCTGACCACAACGGCCACTTGCATTTTTAACCATAACAGCCACCGTGACAACAACGGCCACTTATATTCATGACCACAACAGCCACCGCGACCACAACGGCCACCGACGCCCGATCTGAAAATTGACTGCCGACGCCAGTTACAGCGACCTCTGTGACTATAACGATCATCTCTGCTCGTAACCACAACGGCCACCATGACTATAACGGCCACTTATTTTGTCGACCACAACGGCCACCGCGACCACAACAGCCACCGTGAACACAACGGCCACCGCGACCACAACAGCCACCGCGACCATAGCGACTACCAATCGTCATTCATCATGGGTTTCGATGAAATTTAGCTCGCATTTCTAGCTGAGTGCTGCCTTTTTCATTTTCTTTTGTGACCATCCATTGTCAAAATGGAACGTGTTAGGTAGTATTTCAAAGTTTGCAAGTTGTTCTTATTGGATATATAAATATTTTTATTGTGCTGCCAACATCGCAAACGCCAATATTCCTTCGTTAGTGTAGTTGCGTAATGGGCGAAAAAAGCTCTAGTGTGGTAAAATAAAAACTAGAAATCCACATATAAAGCTAAGTGTTCAAAGTCAATTATTATTGGTCTAAAACTCAAATTAGTACAATTCTGTGTTTCCAATGGTGAAGTAAAATAATAGTTATTTACATAAAAGTCAGGATAATCTCACATTAGTGAAGAGGAGCTAAATTCAAATACCAGGCACTTTGTGCCGAGTAATTTAAAGCTTCGAGTCAAGTAAGAAATTTTACTGGCGTGTTTTGTATTAAATTTTTCCGGAAATCGTAGGAAAAAATTTACAAATTTTAGAAATTGTTTTTACAAATTCTACAAAAATCAAATTTTTCAATTTTGTTGGCAACTATTGTTACACATTATTTTGCGTCTTATAAAGTCTTTACAGTACTAGTCCAGAAAAAATCAATTTTCCTGCGCGTTAACGTTTTCGGAAAAAAATATTTACATATATCTCGTAAGCACAACTTGCAAGCTTTGAAAATTACCTAACACGCGTCGTTTTGATAACGCATGGCAAGCTAAATCATCGAAATTCATGAAGAATAACGATCAGTGGCCGTTGTGGTCATCCGTTGGCGGATGTGGTCATGGTGGCTGTTGTGGGCGACAAAATAGGTGGCCGTTGTGGTTACGAGCAGAGGTGGCCGTTATAGTCACAGAGGTCGCTGTAACTAGCGTCGGCAGTCGATTTTTAGATCAGGCGTCGGTGGCCGTTGTGGTCGCGGTGGCCGTTGTGGTCATGAAGATAGGTGGCCGTTGTTGTCACGGTGGCTGTTATGGTTAAAAATGCAAGTGGCCGTTGTGGTCACGGTGGCCGTTGTGGTCGACAGAATAGGTGGCCGTTGTGGTTAAAGTTGCTAGGTGGCCGTTATGGTCACGGTGGTCGTTGTGGTCATGATTACAACGGCCACACTTCCGGGTGGCCGTTGTGGAAAGTGGCCGTTGTTGTCTAGACCCAGTAGATTTATCTGGCTGAATATTCTGTTTTCTGTTTTTTTTACGATTGATTACTTCAACGTTAGCATCGAAAACGTTCTACTCGTTATTTTATTACGTTTGATTTAAGTGTATTTGTATTTAATAATCATTTCACAATTATTACTGGTATTTTTTTTTAAATGCATAAAGTTCCGTGGTTTTGAATTTGATTTAGTGTTTTACTTGTTTATCTCCGTAAAATAACAATTCTATATAATTTACAACTTCCTTTTTGGAATATAATTTGATCAATTTTCTTGGTATCTATATTTTTGTTTATGTTGAGTTCTTTTACGAGCGCGATTGGAACCACCTGATGATTTAGCGGAGTAAGCATTTTCGGTGAGAAGATTTTCTTTCTTTCAAAGGTCTACGTGACAAGACGCACGTGGCAATTATATTTTTCATCTTTGTTAATTTACGTTGTTTAGTGTTGCATCTTTTACAAAGATTTTACGGCGCAAGTTCGTTGAATTAAGTGGGATCACGAGGTGTTATAAGGAGTAAAATTTTGATTTTGGGGAAGGATTGTTTTCGGTGGCGATTAAGAAATACCGGGTACCGTGATGTAGTTGAGTGGTTAGGGTACTTTTACCCTATCGTGATGTAATACCGCGGAAGTTAGATGGAACCGTGAAAATTAAGTGTAGTGGTGGAAAAATTTGATTTTCCAAATTTCGTAATTTACGGTTTAAATAGTCTTCATGGTTTCCAAAAATAAAACTCACGTTTCAAGTTGGATATGCAATCGTTGGGTTGTGCTACATCCAGTCTTCGCATTTGTGCGGATTTTATTTAAGCGTTAAAAAGAAAATTCTTCCGCCGTCATTGCAATTGTTTGGGGTACCTTTTAACTGGCCACTTAGAACCAACCACCGGTTCTTTCCTGAAGTTACGACAAATTCAAGGTATTTATTTTGCACCATATATTTAATCGTGAAGTTATAATTTACGTGATTGAGTGTTAAAAGCTTTGAATTTCAAATAAAAGTTTTAAGTGTCTCGAATTGATTTAACGTTAATGTAACTAATTATTGTCCGTATTTATCGGAACTGTGTCATAATCCCGAGTTAAAAATTTATTAAACGGGACTGAATTTTCGATTCAAGATATATATATTAGTTTTATATTAAATAAGTTTATTTTTTTTTGTAAATGAGTAATTTCGACGCGCACACGGCCGTGATAAATTAAGATTGACTAATTTGTGTTTGGTTTTATTAAATTCTGTATTGTGCATTGATTCTAATAATTTCAAATTTTGTTTTTTTATCAAACGTTCATTTACGTACCTTTTGTTGTTTTGTTTTGGTTAATTTTTGTTGATTACTATACTTTATTTTGTGTCATTATTTTTTTTTGTGTGTTCAAATAAATGTTAAATTGTTAAATGTAAAGAGCTTTTAATTCCGTCGGCCTCCGCGTGTGTAACTTTATTAATTTATTACAGACTTTAGTGTGATACACTCTAACAAGGTAAGTTCGTTTAGGGTGTATCCTTCAGGAGCGGATTTGTGGTTGGCAAGGGCCAGAAGTCCATTAAGCTTTACTCCTTCCTGGCGCCCTTTGATTTCGACATTATTACTTTTCGATTTTGTGTTTTCGTCAAGTTGATCCAATTCAATCACGAAACTTTTAAATATAACCCACCCCGTCTCCACTGAGCAGCGGCACCCATCATTTGTGTTACCTCATTTCAGGCAGTGACATCGTTCCATCTTTTGCATGTAACAAGGTGACGAGACCAGTCGAGTCCACCGTCCCAGTCCCCGCGCTACCCATGTCCACTGAACAGACGAAGAAGCAGCGATACGTCCAAACAGAAGTTACCAGGGAAGAAAGCCGCCTCATCAGGGAATACCTCATTCAACTCCGCTTTCGAAACCAGTAAAATGGCAGCACAAAAAAGAAAACCGAACTCCCTTCTCATCGCGATTTGGAACGCCAATAGTCTTCTAAACAAAAAGCTCGAATTTTAAGAATTCTTCCATCGCCGCCGCTCTCGTTTCTTTCATCTTCGGAACTGCGACAACTCCAATATCCGGAACTACACCTTGTACAACACAAACCGACAGGTCGCGGAGGTGGTACGGCCGTTTACGTCAAACGGTCCATCTCTCACCACCACGTGCCGACGCCACAACTCCAAAATTTAGAAGCCACCTAAATTGTCATTAACATGGCGCCCAACGGAGACATTGTTCTCTGCGCCGTCTACATTTCGCCAACCAAAGACGTCTTACTAACAGATTTAGACGCGATTTTTAACGCCAGAACTCCCACTATCCAGACTGGCACAGCAGAAAAACGAACCGCAATGGTCGATTCCTGCATGACCTCGCCAGCATCCGAAATTTTGTCGTAGACGGACCCTCTACGAACCCACCATCCATCCTCACAACCGACTTCCAGACGTTATCGACGTAGCAATTTTCAACAACGTTAGGTTACTCCACGATCTAACAACGGTTAGTGACCTCGAGCCCGTGCTTCTACAACTCGGTGATCATGCTGACAACGACAATCTCTAATTCGAAAAGAACATTATTCTGTGGCCATCCTTCCAATTCGAGGCCAGCAGACTTATCACGAAAGTTCCGGTCATCGAAAACGTCCCACAACTCCAAGCCGCGGTTGACAATTTCACCGAACTTATCAAAAGATGCATCACAAAAGCCACCAAATCTATCACGAAATCCAAGTCGGATCCGCTTCAACTACCACTTCACATTCGCAATCAGATCACCGAGAAAAACCGTCTAAGACGCAGATGGCAACGCACCCGCCACCCAGACGACAAAAGAGCCCTCAACGCAGCTCAAACCGCGATACGAACACAAATCGAGCAACATCGAAATCTTCTCTTCAGCGACAAACTCCATTCCCTAAATGCACAAGATAACAGCGTGTGGCAAATGGCCAACATCCTAAAAAACAGGAACAAGCCACCCATGCCCGCCATTCACGGTCCCCGAGGTCTAGTCTACACCGACTTAGACAAAGCCGAAGCTTTTGCCGACACGCTCAAACTCCAATTCAGAGCAAATCATCCAGACGACGAAGACTTCCGTCGCACGAACGCCATTCACCGCGAAGTCAGAAGCATCCTGACGGCTAACCCAATCGAGCTCATCAGGCACACCACTCCGAAAGAAATCGAAGAGGTGATTAAAAATCTCAAACCGCGCAAAGCTCCCGGGAACGACGACACATAGAAGCCGGCGTCCCTCAAGGTTCAACGCCATCCCCACTTCTATACAACATTTTCACTACAGACGTCCCAAAAATCGACGGACTCACCTACACATTCTACGCGGACGACACCGCCGTTATGGCAACATCCTGCTCAAGCCGAGAGAAATCTTCAAATGGCCCTTACGTCACTGGACAACTGGTGAATAGAAGTCAATCCCACCAAAAGTGCCGCCATCCTCTTCAACCGAAGGAACATCGCTCCCACACGCCGCCTCCACACCAAAGGCAACGAAGTCCCCTGGGTAGACGAGACTAAATCCTCGGTCTCACTCTAGACAAAAAACTTCTATGGAAATTCCACATCACCCAGAAGCTGGCCTCTTCCAACGGCCTGCTGGTAAAATTATACCCCATGTTGTGCCGCAACAGCCGCCTCGACAACAAGCTTCTCATCTATAAGATGATCATCCGCCCTTCCATGACCTACGCAGCCTCAGTATGGTTCTACGCTGCCAAAACACACACCACCCGAATTCAAATATTCCAAAATAAGATGCTCCGAATGATTGCAGACGCCCCATGGTTCTTCCGAACAGACCGACTCCACGAAGAACTCGACATCCCGATGGTCGCAGATTTCATCCGTCAATCCGCAGCTGCGTTCCATACAGACCTCGCGGCCCACCCCAACCCACTCGTCCGAAAGCTTTAGGACTACGATCGAGATGACATGCCTAGGTACAAGCGGCCGAAGTGTGTCATCCTAAATTAAGTTAGAATGAAATGTACAACCCAGCGGAAAAGTCTAAAACCGATCCAACGGGACTATTTAAGCAGACTATGTTACCATTTATGATTACGCTTTAAAAATGTATCATTGAAAAAGTAATAAACATGTATGTAATTCCACTTGGAGCTCAATCCGAGGCGGAGTCCGGGAGTAGCCAGGTGAACCAACAACATAGGCCGTTTTAAGTATATTAACGGAATGTCCGGGAGATATCGCTCCCTTTTCTAACCCCCCTTATCGGGAGGCGTGTTCGCCTCGACCTAAACTCGTTTCGGAATCGCTTACCAGACTGGAAAAGAAACAATTCGCAGCGGAGCATAAAAAACTATGGAAAAACTCTTCAGGGATGAGGTACATAAAACTCTTCCTTACAAAGCTACAATCAAACTGCACTATCAAGCATTAGTCGACAAAAGTTAAGGAAACTCACGGGACTAATTACAGGGCAATGTGGCCTTAACAAACATATACATAAAATGAGACTACAAAGTAGCCCTTTAAGCTGCGGATGCTTGGAGGGCGACGAGACTCCGCAGCATTTGCAAAGCGTATCAAATGCAACGCACGATTCTCGACAAACCAAAGTTAACTGATGACGAATTGAAAAAAGCCCCTTGGAATCAACTTCTGGACTTCATTCACGAAACAGAACTGCTGAGGGAGTAATAAATCAGAGGTGCACAAAAGAACTAAGAAGATCGCAGTGCTGGGGCTAAAAAAAATCAATTAATTTTTATTAAACAATTATATAAAATAAAACATCTTAGGTTTAATTATAAGCCACCATTCTCCTTCTGGTACTTAAGCTCATAGTTATCAGGCGTTAAACTCGTATCTAACCCCAACTGCTTCATCTGAATAACAACGTCGAATAAGTAATCGTAACACTCAGTCATAGTTTTGGCTTGTTGCCAAGTATCCCCCCAAACATACACCTAAAACCGCTATTAAAAACAATGCATGATTACACAATGCCATTACCCCATGTCTCCTAACCAAAACTGCACAAGTTTCGGGATATTCCTCGATAACCTCTGCCATTCGATCTTTCAGATCTTCTTCGAAAGGAGTGTTTTCAATAATAGGTACGATTAATTCCTCATCGTATCTGTAATTCCTCCCCAACTTTTGGTTTTTAATGCCTTTAATCATTTCTAAATGCGTACATTTGAATTCTTTACCAGGAAACAACATAGTGGCCATAAGAGCGTATTTCGAGTGAGTGTGTATAACAGCACCGGCATTACGTTTTGTATAAGCACACATAAACAAAGGCGTGCATTGGCTTTTTTTCAACTTTTTGTCGGGTGGTGGTAACTCGATGTCTTTACCATGAATGTCTTGTACAAACATATCGTTGGGTTGTATACGTTCTTTTTGCACCCCTGATGGTGCTATGTATATTTTATCTTCATGTTTAATGCTTATGCCACCGCCTCAAACATAACTTATGAATCACCGTAGTATCTACGGGTACTACTCACCAGTCCCGGTCACCCAACCTAAAGTATAAAATTGTCTACATAATTCCGGGATGAGGTTTTTGGGATGTTCATCTTCGTAATTTGGATTTCGAAAAGACATTTGTTATCTTGTTTCTAGGCCTAATATAACCTTCATTGATGCCCGACTTGCATTAGTAAGTGATTTGTAAGGACTTACCTGAAATTACTATTCGAGGAGACAAAATTACACTTTGTTCTGTTTTGAAATAATATAATTGCGTGTAATTTTCATTATCACAATAAATTGATAAAGAGTGTCAATGAAACGATCTTGGTTTAATTAAACTCCATATTTTAAGAACGACTCAATAATACATTCAATTAAGACAAAATTATCATCTAATGATAAGCAGCTGATCAGTTGGAGTTAATTACTTTCCTCTACTTTTAACAATTTGTTTACTTCCTATCGAAATTAGTATATAAGTGAGTTCAGTGTGCGATGAAATTACATAATTTGATTATTAAATAAATTAACAATGAACCATGCTGTAGTGTGTTTCTTAATTTTTTTGGTGAACATTTATTTGGTTACAACTTTAGAAGGTAAGTTGTTTTATTTTACTCGAGAAAAAAGTTTTATTTACAAATACTCACAATAAAGATCTTACTCAGTCTTTCTAAGAAACTGCAAACTGCTAAGAAATGTGAATACAAACAAAGATAATTGTAAATAATAGGGTGATAACTTATCACTGATAAGTTTATTTTTAAATTGAGTCGCCATCTGCCTCATAGTATCTGAACTTAATAAAAATATTATAGAATTAATTTTTCAAATGGTGAATAGTGGCTGAATTAATACGATTTGAAAAATATATTATTTAGTAGCTACAATTGTAAATTAAAAAGTAACATCTTTTTTTATATATATAAGTTTAACTTTATTTGTTGCCATTTGGCTTACAAATTTGATCGTGCTATACTACATAACATTCTATATTTACATTTACATTCTATTTACTTTTTTTTTTTTTTAAATACATTTTCTTATCACTTCTCTCCCCTTAACTTTTTCCTCCTGCTCCATACTTCCTCCATCCATTCCGCCCCTTTTCCGTTTTCATCTAAGATTTCCTCTATTTTCATCACCTCTTCTCTTAGTTCCCTGCATTTCTGTCTCATGTGGTTAAGGTCTTCCGTTTCTTCTCCACATAGCCTGCACATCTTTTCTGGTTCTTCTTTCCAATATTTGTTCCCTAACTCTTCGTTGCCACATCTGAACCTTGCTACCATTTTTTTCTTTTTGTTGCTTTTGTTCTCTCTATCTTTTAAATATTCCGGCATTCCTTCACCCTTGATATATTTATAATTCCTATTATATCTGCCCGCTTTTATCTTTGTCCATCTTTCTTGTTTTTCGATGTCTCTATCTCTCCTTATTATTTCTTCCCTTATCCCTCTTCCCTCTTCTCTTAATCTCTCCACTTCTTCACTCAAGTGTACCCGTTTCCTTTGTAATACTCTTCTCTGCCCTCCTGCCCGTACTTCACTTTCCCTCCCTTTATCTCTTTCCAACATTCTTGCAGTATTTTGCAATCTGTTGTTTCCCTCATTTCTTCCTCGTATTTTATTGCTCTTTTTCCTGTCTCTACCCTTATTTTTTTTATCTGTACCTCCTCTCTCACAATATACCCCGGTGTATCCCTGTCCAATCCTAACACCCATCTCCAGTATTTTTCCTGTAGCCCCTCTACCTCCCTCCACTCCTTCCAGCCCCATATTTCTGCTCCATACATTACCACCCCCTTTATTAATTTTTCAAACAACAATTTTCTTTTATTTTATATACATCTTAAATACTCTTTCCCCCACACCCCAGACTTGTCCTATTAACCTGTTTCCTTTCTTCACCCTTTCCTTTATGTGTTCTCCCTCTTTATTATCCTGTTTCATCGTGTAGCCCAGGTATGTAAATTCCTTCACTTGTTGCACTTTCTCATCACTCCATATCCACTTCTTTCTTTTTCTTTTTCCCTCTCCTTTTCTAAATATCATTATCTTTGTTTTCTCCGTGTTTACTTCCATTTCTTTTTTTTTCATGTATTTTTTTAGCGTTCTCATCATCTCTTTTATTTCTTTTTCCTCCTTAGCCACCAGCACTATGTCATCCGCATACGCCAACGACCATACCTTAGCTTTCCCTACCACTATCCCTCCTGTCTGTTGTCTTCTCATTGTCTCTTCCGGATCCCCCGTATATACTCAGAACAGGCTTAGGCTCAGTGGACATCCCTGCCTCAACCCTCTCTTTGTGATTAATTTCTCGCTCTCTTCCCTCACTTTAACCCTGCTCCTCGTTTCTTCGTAGATTTCCTCTATCCTTTGTATTAATCTTTCATTGATTTCTTTCCTCCTCATGTATTCCCACAGCTTTTCCCTATTCACTTTGTCAAAAGCAGCTTTTAGATCTACGAATAGTGCCACCATTTTCCCTCTTTTTTTTCTAGTTCTTTATTTGCTAAGTGTTTCAGTATATATATATGTTGTCTATCGCCCTTCTTCCTTTTCTGAATCCCGCTTGTCCGTCTGGTACCAAACTTCTTTCCTCTATTTCCTTCTGTAGTCTTTTTTGCAGTATTGTCGCATATAATTGGTATGCCGTGCTCAATAATGTTATCCTTCTATAATTCTTGACTTTATTTTTTTCGCCTTTTTTATGGATTGGGCATATTATTCCCTCTCTCCATCTCTCTGGAAATCCTTCCCCTTTCCATATTTTGTTTAGTATTTTCGTCATCCTTTTTGCTACACTTTCTCCCCCGTATATCCACTCTTCTCCTTGTATCCCATCTTCTCCTGTCGCCTTTCCTTTTTTTATATTCTTTATCGCCTCTATTACTTCTTCTTTACTTATTCTATCCCTAACTCCTTCTTCCTGTCTTACTACCGCGTCTTTTCTTTTTTCTTTTTCTGCTTTTGTTCTTCCCTCCCAACAGGTTCCGAAAATATATCTCCCATTCTTTAATTTGTATTCCCTTTCTCGTCATGTTTTTTTCCTCTGTTTCTTTAGGTACTTCCATACATCTTCTTCCGTTTTTATTCCTTTGATCTGCTCCTCTTGTTTCTTTTGTTTTCTTCCTTCTTTCTGTCGTATGTTTTTTTGTATATTTTTACTGCTTCTTTGTATTCTTCTTTTTCTTTCCTCCCTTTTTTCCACTGTCTTAATGCTCTTCTTGCATTTTTCTTTGCTTCCTTGCATTCCTCATCCCACCATTTCTTCCATCCTGTTTTCTCCCCCTTACATTTTCTAAATCTGACTCTCTCTGTTGCTTTCTCCATCATCTCTCTCATTTCCTCTACACTTTCTTGTAGTTCCTTCCCTATCCATACCGTTTTCTCTATTCTCTCTTTATATCTTTTTATACCCTCTTCTGTCCACTTTTTTTTAGTTATGTACTTCTCCTCTTCCTCTCTCTCTTCTCTTTCTCTTCCTTCCATTGTCAATTCCAGTGGTTGATGTTCTGACTCTACCCCTTCTCCCACCTTAAATGTCTTTACCTTTTTTGCGGCCTCTTCATTTGTCATTACAAAATCTATTATTGATTCTCCCCTTCCTCCTATGTACGTAAATTCCCCCTTTCCATCTTCTTCTCTGTTCCCGTTCATTATTTCCCACCCTTTTTCGTTGCACAATTCCAGCAGTTCTTTTCCCTCTTTATTTATCACCTTGGCCTTTGTTTGTTTCTTTCCCGTCCCTTTTCTTTCTTGTATTCCCCCCTCTTCCCCTATTCTTGCGTTGAAGTCCCCTCCTACAATTATCAATCCCTCTTCCCTCTCTTCTATGTTTTTCCTTGTCTCTTTCATTCTACTGCTATAAACCGTCACTACTTTTATTTTTGTTTTTCCCCACTGTATGTTCCTTTCTACAACTCCTCTTCTCTGTTGCACTTTCTCTTTCTTTTCCTGGCTCAACCATTTTTTTCTTATTCCCGTTATTATACCCCCCTTTGCTCTCCCTTTTTTTTCTCTTTCTGCATGTTGCACCACCTACTCAAATTCCTCCGGCAACTCTTTTTCCCACCACTCCCATTCTTTTTCTTCCATCCATGTTTCCTGTAATCCCACTACATCCTGTTCCTTGATGTACTTCCAGAAATCATGTTCCTTGGTTTTTATTCCTGCTACGTTCCAAAACAATACTCTCAGCTCACTCACCTCCCCCTGTGCTTCTTCCTTACTTTCTTTTTTTCTTCCGTTTTTTCTTTTCCATTTCCATCTCTCATTATTCCTTTTCTTTGCCATTTCGTCAACTTTCTCTCCTTTACCGCCCCCCTTTGCTCTTTAGTTTTTTGCTTTTTGGTTCCCCAATTTCTCTCCCCTTTCTCTGCTCAGTCCCCTATCCTTGTCGTTCCATGTGTATCTGTCTCCGTCTATCTCCATTTTTCTGTACCCTACCCATACTCTTTTTCCTTCCGCTCTTTTTTCCACCGCTATGTTCATTATTTCTCTTTCCTCCCATGTCAAATCGTGACTTATATATATTCTTGTATTCTTTAATTTCTTCTTCTCCGCCATTACCTTCTGTTTTTCCTCCCATCCTCCGATTTCCGCCATCACCATCTCATTTTTCTTCTCTTTGTTTATTACTGTCACTTTCTTCCCCTCTACTTTTACATTTTATTTTTCTTCCAGCATCACTGCTAAATCTTTTTGTGGTTTTTCACTTCTCCGCCCCTACATCACAATATTATTCTTTCTTTTCCATCTTTCCTCCTCTTCCTCTTTTTTCTCCAGTTTTTCTATTCTCTCCACCAGTTTCTCTTTTTCTTTCTCCCACTTCTTTTCTCTTTCTCCCATTTCTTTTTCATTTCTTTGATTTCTTGTCTTATTCCTTGCATATTTTCTTCCGTCTGTTTCATCATTTCTCTCATTAATTCTTTTATCTCCTCCATTTCTTTCCTTCCTCCTTCTGTTCTTGAGGTTTTTCCTTCGCTCTCCTCCGATATCTTTTTAATGTCTGGTGATCTTATTGTTTTCTTTCCTCTTTCAAATATTTGTTGCCTTTCTTTTTCCTCTTCCTCTCTTTCTCTTTTATTCATCCCTTTCCCCCTTTTTTTTTATATACTACATAACATTAAACAAATTATATTTTTTTTTATGTGCTGCCATCTAAGACGATAAATTAAGAACTTTTAAGCCGCATTTAGTTCAGCCACTATCCACCAGTAAAAAATTATAATATTTTTATTTAGTTCAGATAGTATGAGGCAGATGGCGCTTCAAACTAAATTAACAATTATTGAAAAAAGTCGTTTAAAAAGACAAAATTTAACTGTAATTGTTAAATACAATTGATAATACATAAAATTAAAGCAAATGATTGTTACACATTTTTTGTAATTGTTTAAATTTTGAAGTACATCAGAGAACGTACTACAAATCGTAAAAACATTAAATTTTTAGTAAATATTAAACTCAACTTCATAAAGTGTAACCTCAGTTGAAAATTAAACTTTTAAAAACATATTTTATTTAAAAATATATTATTTAGTAGCTACAATTGTAATTTAAAAAGCAAGATTAATCAAATTTAGATTTTGTTTTGTGTGCTGCCATCTAAGTGGACGAACTAAAAACTTTTAAAACGCTTTTAGTTCAGTCATTATTTACCAGTAGAAAAATTATAATATTTTTATTTAGTTCAGATAGTATGAGGCAGATGGCGACTCAAAATAAGTTTAAAATTATTGAAAAAAGCCAGTTAAAAAACAGAATTTAATTGTAATTGTTAAATATAATTGTTAATACACTAAATTAACACAAATAATTATTATTCATTTTTTGTTGTTGTTGAAACTTTGAGACAAATCAGAAAACTTACTAAAACTCGTAAAAACTTCAAATTTTTAGTAAATATTAAACTCAACAAACTCATAAAGCGTAACCTCAGTTGAAAATTACACTTTTAAAAACATATTTTATTTAAAAATATATTATTTAGTAGCTACAATTGTAATTTAAAAAGCAAAATTAATCAAATTTAGATTTTGTTCAGCCACTATTCACCAGTAGAAAAATTATAATATTTTTTAAATTATTTAATACACTAAATTAACACAAATAATTATTATACATTTTTTGTTGTTGTTTAAACTTTGAAGCAAATCAATGAACGTACTAAAAATCAGAAAAGCTTTAAATTTTCAGTAAACTCAACTTCTCAAACTGTAACCTCTTTTGTAAATCTAACTATTAAAAACATATTTTAGTTAAAAATGTATTATTTAGTAATTGACCATATTCAAGCGTTTTTTTGGACTTCAGGTTTAACATTTTTGGGTTGGTAAAACTGATGAATTTTAAATCGCCCTCAAAAAATAAAAACTTTTATTGGTTGTCCACAACGACCTCTTTGATTGATGGGTCATAATAAATTCCAGTGATTTGTCAAATCGGGTTGGCAGCAAATATGGACAAAAAGATTTGATTGTTATCATGAGGTTATTGTTGCTACCAACCCGATTTGACAAATCACTGGAATTCATTATGACCCATCAATCAGAGAGGTCGTTGTTGACAACCAATAAAAGTTTTTATTTTTTGAGGGCGATTTAAAATTCATCAGTTTTACCAACCCAAAAATGTTAAACCTGAAGTCCAAAAAAACGCTTGAATATGGTCAATTGTAATTTTAAAAAAACATTGTTTGGTGTGCTGCCATCTAAGAGGATGGATTATTAACTTTTAAGTCGTTTTCAGCTTCTTTGTAATGTGTGGTTTCCAGAGAAAATTCTTGTCTAAGGTGAGACCGAGATATTTAGTCTCGTCTACCTATAAGGGACTTCGTTGCTTCGATGTGAAGGCGGCGTTTGGGGACATTGTTTCTTCGGTTGAAGAGGATGGCGACAGTTTTGTTGGGATTGAGTTTTATTTGCCAGTCGTTGTATCAGTTGTCTAGTGACCTGAGGGCCATTTGAAGATTTTTCTCGGCTTGAGCGGGCGAGCGGGATGTTGCCAAGACGGCGGTGTCGTCGGTGTAGAAAGTGTAGGGGACTCCATAGATTTTTGGGATGTCCCTTGAGGGACATCGATTTCTATGTGTCGGTGGAAAGTTTGATCGCAAACGAGCTTCGATTGAAGAATCCGATGAGCTGAACCATTGAGTAGTTGATGCCCAGACAATGCATCTTCTAGAGTAGCCCGCGGTGCTAGACTTTGTCAAAGGCCTTTTCGATGTCGAGAAAGACAGCACCATTAACGTGGCGGTGGTTGAAACCATCGGTGGTCTACTTAACGACGCGTAAGGCTTGGTGGACGATGGAATGTTACTTGCCAAAAACCGAACTGTTTTTGGGAGATGATTTTGGTTGGTGTCGACCTGTTACTCTAATCTGATGAAAAGTATTCGTTCCAATAACTTATCCAGCGTCGGAAGTGATTAGACGGTAGTTTTGGGGCATGACGTGGTCTTTTCCAGGTTTGGGGAATACTATGACGTTCGCGGTTTTCTATTGACGTGGAAAGTGTCAGCGTCTTAGACATGCGTTGAAAATCGCGGCTAGGTTGGGAATGCCGTTGTTCCCGGGTTGAGATTTTTAATCGCCGCTTCGATTTCTTTGGGAGAGGTGTGCCTGATGGCTTCGTTTGGGTTGGTTTGGTTTCCTCTGAGTTGGAGTTCGAGCGTGTCGGCGAAATCTTTGATTTTGTCTAGGTTAGTACAGACTAGACCTCGGGGACCGTGAATGACGGGCATGGGTGGCTTGTTCCTGTTTTTAAGGATGTTGGCTATTTGCCACACGCTGTTGTCTTGTTCATTTAGGGACTGAAGTTTGTCGTTGCAGACAAAATTACGATGTTGCTTGATTTGAGTTAGGATGGCGGCTGGTGTTTTGCCGTTGGGGGCTCGGTTTTATAACGGGCGGTCCGAAGAGAGAGAAGGATTTTAAGCGGGGATAACATGCGCTTTGATGAGAGAAGCGACTTTAAGTAGGGATAGCATACGCTCTGATGTGCGTTCGGTACTTGGTCGGAATTCTCTTCGATTATTTATTTACAATCCGAAAGCTAATTAATGCAATTCTAATAAACAAAATAGAAATCAATCTTAACGTAAACAAATTCAAATTAAATATGTAACGTTTCATTAAAACTAAATAAAGACGCACATATGCATATATGATTGCATTTTGTTTACTTTTTTTGCCTTTACTATAGCTCAATTGACCGAATTCAGACGTTTTTTAGGACTTCAGGTTTAACATTATTGTGTTGGTAAAACTGATTAATTTTAAGTCGCCCTAAAAAATAAGAACTTGTATTGATTGCCGACAACGACATCTCTGGTTGATCAAGCATAATGAATTCCAGTGATCTGTCAAATCGGGTTAGAAGCAAACATAAAACTATTATAACAACCAAATCTTTTGGTCGATATTTGTCCAACAACGACAAAACGACGCAATATTCAACCCGATTTGACAGATCACAGTTAGATCATGGAATGCTTTGTCTCGGCAGCCAATAGGAGTTTTTATTTTTTGTGGGTAATTTAAAATGTAGCAGTTTGACCAACCCAAAAACGTTAAATCTGAAGTCCAAAAAAACGCCTGAATATGGTTAATTCATTAATTTGGTTAACACTTCAACTATAGTAGTTAAGTTTAAACTGTAAATTGCGCATTGAATAATGATGCTACGTTACCAGTACCAGTAGTAACTATAAGAACCTACGTTTATCGATAAACTTGCATTTTACTTTGTTTTAATTTCACAGACATGTCCAAACCATCTGAGGTGCCCTTCTATGATTTTTTCGTTGATTGATTCCATTTTCAGATTTTGTCGAAATGTTTCGTTTCTTATTTTGTCCTTCTTGGTTTTATTTTCTATTTTTTTGAGGAACTTCATTTCCATTGCATTAATACGTGTCTTTTTGTGAGTGTTCACGTCTCGCTGCTATAAGAGATTGATGGCCTGGCCACTTTTTTAACAACTTCGGTTTTTATTTTTGTTGGCACTTTTCTTTTACCTAGAAAAGTTGTCTTCATTAGATTGAATATTGATCCCGCTTTTTCTATTCTATAGTCTAATTAGTTGTCCAACTTCTCATTTTCTTCTATTGTTGCGTCTAGATATTTAAAATGTTCTACTTGTTCTATTTCTTTCCCGTCGAGACTAATTTGATGTGTTCTTTTTGGCTTTGAAATTATAATTGTTTTTGTCTTTCTAATGTTTATTTTCTTTAGTTCATCTTCTATTACTTTGAGATTATATTACAAGTTCTCCTTCATCTTGTTCTTGGTTTTTTTATTGCCTCGCCTAGTACAGTTGAGAAAAGCCGTTGACTTAGACACATCCCTGCTTAACTCCTTGTTTAGTTTTAAATTCTTTCTGTCTTTATACATATTTTTTATAATTCCTATGATATTGATGATGTCATAAGTCTTCTTTTCGTATTCTGCCAAATGCTTTTTCTAGATCAATAAAGCATATGAGTATTTCTTTGTCTTATTTATTAGTTTGTCACTTGCGTGTCTAATTATGAATATGAATTTTTGTGTACTTCTGTTTTTCCTAAAGCCACATTGCGTGTGCTCTAATGTTATCTACTGTCGCACTTGGTCGAGTATAATTATCTAGCCTTCAGCTTATATCATCATTGGGTATATACTGTTTACGTTCATGAATCGAACCGAGTAACCTTAGTAATTGATAACTAGGTATTTAAGACCCGTGGTGGCTATTTAAATGCAAGATTACACTCTTTGTAATTGTTCGGAGTATTATACAAAAGTAGGTGATATTCTTAACTGCTACACTGAGGGACTCCAAGTGCAAGGGGCAAGTCAATTGTTATACTTATTACATTTTTAAGATTAAGCCTGGTTGTTGAGAATTATGCATGTTATTATTTCGACTGGGCGTATTTGTTAATTCTGTGATCGACTTTGTCACTGCTTTACTAAAACTTTTGTCTACGTGAAAAATATATAACCGATTTATTACGTTCTTTTGTTAGCAAGTTGTTTGCTTTTCTTCTTTACCTAATCTACTCGACGTTGGGTTCATCTGTACCTTCGGTGTTTCCGAATGAAGGAGCCAGGAGTGGCGCCCGTTTTTTGTAGCATTTTTAACCACCCTCACTCACCGACGTTTCAGTTAGCTGTGGTGTCGTGGTTATGGAATAATGTAGCAAGGTGGCATTCGGTCCAACTTTTGATGTAGTCTTCTCACATAAGTCAACGTAATAAGCTTTAAACGGTCTAAAAAACTATGACTGCTATGTAGTGTTTTTTGCGTAAGTTATGGCGTGTAGATTGGTATGCAAAATCGGATTATCCAGAATTAACAATATAGGATTGTCAGCAGCACGGTTTGTATACTTGAGGAAGTGCTCCAAATAAATCGACAAATTTTTACTAAACTCATATGTATTCAGAGTCTGTTACGCCTAAAGCAGCACCAGTTGGCATTCTTTATCAATGGAAGACTTAGTCTTTTGCATGCAAGAATAAAAAACGGTAGAACATAGTCTTTTGTTGCATTCATTGAAGTTCTAAAACGTCACAGTTTTTCCTCTGCATTTTTGATTACTTTTCTTTTCCTCTCGGGGGCGTGATTTGGTAATTTATTTGGGGTAGTTTGAAAACAATTTTTATCCATGTTGTCTTAAGAACATACGCAGCGAGAGACAATATTTCTTTTCGTGAATTTTCTTGAATGATATCAGTGTCATTTTTTTGGGAATACGCATCTTTTGCTTTTACTTACTCTATGACAATTTTTTATGTAATTTTTATTTAAATATAAAACGAATCGCGAAATACGATACAAGTTGCATTTTTCATTGCATTAATAAACAATGGTCTTTAATGTTTCGGTGGTTGCTTTTTGCGTTTGATTTTGCGTCGTCCCGTTGGTTGGTTTTTGCGGTTGGCTTTCTTTCTACTGGTAGTTTCCTTATTCTAAGTAGTTCTACGCTTCCGTGTTGAGGTTCTTTTGGATTGCTATTGCTTCTCTGTAACCTCTTGACTAGAGTCTTCTTTTCTTCACTAAGATTTTTGTTTTTTCCACCTCAATAAAGTGTCCCATGTTCACTCTGTGTTGTGCAACTGTTGACTTCTCCACGTGACTATGTTTCAAACTTCTCTTGTGCTTCTTTAGTTTTGTGCTTGCTCTATGTAAACTTTTCTGCAAGTGGCTGGGATGCTACATCACCGGGTGTTTAGAAATCTTCATCGTTGCGCCATTTCTTCGGAAAGATTGATCTTAACTTTCTTGTAATGTCGAATACGGTGTTCATATTATGTTTGTTCAGGAGACGTCCTATTTTAGTTGTACCTCCTTTTTCATATGGTAGAAACGTTGTGGTCAGGACCATTTATCTGTCTTTAGGGTTTGGTTTTGTCGTGATGGCTAGCTCGATTTTGTTCCTGGTAAAGCCGTTTCTTCTGAACACTGTCATGTGGTTTAGCTTTTAGTCTCAATGTGTAGGTTTGCTTATAGTTTGGGCTCGGCGTATCAGGGTGTTTATCACGCTTTGTTTTTGTGCTGAGTACCTGTCAGTGTGAGTTGGCTTTCTGCATAGTTGGTGTCTTAGGGTTTCATGTGTTTTCTTCTAGACTTGCTGGCAGATCTGGCAGAAGTATTCACTAAGTCAAACTTCTTTACTTTCCGAACTCAAGTCAACGAACAGACAGAAGGAGTTGCGATGAGATCAACTCTGTCTCCAACTCTAGCAAACGCATTTATTAAAGCCTTTAAGATGGAAGCTCTCTAAACAACAGCAATAAAGCCCAAGACATAGTTACGATAATTGGACAACACATTCATTATCTGGCTACCGGAATACACCAAAACATGAAGTTCACCATAGAAGTGGAAGAAAATTTGAATGTTACCATGACATCAATATTTCCAAAGACAAGGCGCAACCATGGAGATCTCCAAGGACTCGGTGTATATAGCGCCCCTTGAACTTTAACCTTCAAGACTAGCTGACGACCATATAAACTCCGATTTAACGACTTAACCACCAGTTTTTTAAATTTCTAAAAAAGGCAGTGACATGACTCTTGAAACCACTGAACGAAACCACGGAAGTTTACAAACAAAATTAAAATATCTGAACAGAAAGAAAATATTTTATGAGTGTGATCTAAACTTTAAAGTTTAATTTTATTTACGTTATAGACCAACAACATTGGAAAAATTTAGGAATAGAAGATATAGAAGCAGCTCTAAAACAACAACAGAACATTGGTCTTGCCAAAAATGTAATACTATTTATTGGCGACGGCATGGGCCCGACCACTACAACTGCAGCTAGAATTTATTCCAACAGTGAAAAACACTACTTATCATTTGAGAAGTTTCCGAACGTCGGAGTTCTTAAGGTACTATAACCATTTCTTTGACCAAAAAACAAGTATTCGTAATTTTAGACTTACTCGGCCGATCAACTCGTACCAGATTCTTGCAGTACAGCTACCGCACTTTTTTGCGGCGTTAAAGCAAATGTTAAAACATCTGGAGTAGACGCCACCGTTAAATACGGAGATTGTGCGGCATCGTTAAATAAAGAAGCGCAATTGGATAGTTTGATATCGTGGGCACAAGCAGCTGGAAAAAGAACCGGGTTTGTTACTACTACTCGAGTAACTCACGCAACTCCTAGTGCGTTATATGCACACTCTCCAAATAGAAATTGGGAATGCGAATCAAAAATGTCGCCAAATGCTTCACAATGTAAAGATATCGCAAGACAACTAATCGAAGATCTTCCTGGGCGAAATATTAACGTAAGACTGTTAGAATAATACTCATGAGATAATCATTTTGTGATTAGGTTATTATGGGCGGTGGTCGACAATGTCTTGTATCTGATGTAACTGGCACGTCTGATGATCCTATAGATACTTGGTCCTGTTTTAGTAGAGACGGGAGGAATTTAATCGAAGACTGGAAGATAAGTAAATCTAAAAGTGGGGTGTCCCACGCGGTCGTTGCTAACAACAATGACTTAAATACTTTAAAATTAAACACCGAGTATGTTTTAGGTAAGTATTTGCAAAGTGACTACAATAAATATACTTACGAGAATTTAGGAATATTTGCTAATGGCCACTTAAAAATGAACCACGAAAGGAATCCAGCTCCTCACGGTATGCCATCTCTCACTAACATGACCGAAAAAGCGATATTGTTGTTGCAAAATAACAGAAACGGATTTTTTCTCATGGTACGTATGTTTTAGACATTTATATTTAATCTGTAAACGTTATAGGTTGAAGGTGGTATGATTGATTTTGCTCATCACCGTGGACACGCTCGCCAAGCTTTAAGCGAAACCGTTGAATTCAGTAACGCAGTGCAAAAAGCGGTTGAATTAACCAAGAAGGTGTCTTACGAAACTTTAATTATTGTCACTGCCGATCACTCACATTCTTTGGTGTTTACTGGATCTGCGAAAAGATCTGTTAGTATTTTGGGTAAGATTCTTCAAAAATTGATCGATGGCTTTAATATTTTTGTTTCAGGCGCCGATGAAAAATCTGAAATTGACAACATTCCTTATACGACGTTGTTATATGGCACTGGAGGAGGAAATAATTATCAGTTTGAAGTTGTAGATAATACGATGAAGCGACGCAACCCTCAGTTGGATGATACTATCAGCTACGACTATTCTCAACAAGCTGCGGTTCTTGTTGACGAAGTCAAACATTCAGGAACGGACGTTATAATATATGCTGTAGGTACGTAATCTTTGTGTAGTATTAATAATAACGGTACTATTGAATTGTTCTTATACTTCAATTCGCTTGTTTTAGGTCCCATGGCTCATTTGTTCCATAACGTACATGAACAAACATACGTTGCTTATGTTATTAGCTATGCCGCTAAAATTGGACCCTTTGCAGGAAATGGTGGTGAAAATGTTAGTTTTGTAAAATATTTATTAATTAGTGTAATTATTATAAACTGTTTTGTTAGTAAAATATTACGAGAATAAAATACGTTATGTAAATGATAGTTTTTCGTTTCGAATTTTATTGAAAAATTTGACCAAACTGAGCTTAGAAACCTTTATAGGTGGAAACGATTTCATGTTATTGGTTAATTAATATATTTACAAGCTATGATTAATTTTCATGTATAAGTCCATGTATGTTACCCCACGTTGGGCGCCACTTTTATTGTCAACCTTTTCTGTAGTGGGCTCCGCTGGTAACACCACAAATAGCTACAGTGTCGGTGAGATACCAGGAGTACGCCTGAACCCACTACGAAGCGAATAGGATAGAGCAAAAAAGAAGCAATAAAAAAAAATGTAACAAGTGTATATATATGTTTCTATCCAACCATAACATGTACTACTAGAAAGTATTAAAAACTTACCCCACCAAAGTTCCTTGATAGCGAGTAGTAAAAAGTTCACTACTTCTTATTTGTTTAGAGACGAAAATGAGCGTAGTATGTAAGCTTACATATACGACGTTATGCTTAAATTTGGCTTTGATTACATTCAAAACGATAAAAGAAGTTTGAATGTTGTTATTTTAGCGTACTCACGACAGCTGCATTACATGATGTTAACGATGTTTTAAACTGTGCGACTGAAAGTAAAAGGATTTAGTATGATCTACGATTACATTCTTGATTGTTACAAATTAGGATAATTGATACGGTGAGTTCAAAATAAAAAATGCTGAAGGCTGAATCTACAATTATAAGGTACAAATAAGAAAATTTCACAATACAATACGTTAAGATTAGTTTGCTTAAGGCTCGAATCAGTAATCGCCATACAAAGATTCCAACATAAAATGGAATCCTCACGTGTCAACCATTTACTCCAATAATATTCCTTCTGGAAGTTATTGGATAATTATCACCATGTGTGGGAAGAATTATGATTCTTTTAGATTAGTACTATCAATAAAGAGCCGCCTTGAAGCCTTAGTAGACTTGTTAAAAGAGTTTTAATCGTATTGAAGCAACATGGCTGGTGTCATCTTGAAAGGACCTGCAAGCGCCGCTTCAATCAAATAAATCGCTCAATGCCGCTAGAATGCTGCATAATTCTTCCACATCATAATTGCTAATAAAAAGGAATAACCAATGATGAAAATTAATTAGAAAGAAGAATTACTTACAATTTAGCAAAAAGCGTTTTGATTAAATTCAACGGTCACAGCGAAATCAAGTATGCAAATGAATTAGTGAAAGTTCTTTTTGTACGCGCTCGTCTTCCGTTAAATGTCAAGTACGATTACGGATTTGCAAACAGTAGAGTTGGCAAACCAGTGACGGCGTGAATTTTACTTCAAACAATATAAATAATGACATGTAACATACGCGATTTAAGAAACTAATAGAATGTAACCATATCAAATAAATTCGTTTTTAAGTTTGCAAAACTATATGTAGACAAGGGAATTACTCACCAATTATTCAAGTAAAAATAATTGACAGAATTAATTATTGAGAATGGAATCATTTATCACAATTATTACGCTATAATTTTGACCATTGAATAATATTTGCATTACAAAGCGTTATATTTTTTAAAGTACGTTTTTGCAATGACTGATAAATCTATATCAATCAGAATTGGTGACTGTGATCACAAATAGTCAATTGAGCTGTAACGGACGGTACATTTGTTTATTATAGCGCGTTACAGTTATTTACAAGTAATTATAATTACTAATCGTTATTTACTGCCGGTTCCTCGTTGCTTTCGATAGCTACTGTAGACTTTGTCTTGCTGTGGATCGAAGTAATACATCGATAAAAAATTAAACTTCGCAAAATAACGGATCCCCAGCTAATCAAATCATGTTTTTATTACATTACATTTACGTTATTAGAGTACCGTTGTAACGTACCTCACATAACCAGGAGTAATGGTTAATATATCTTTAAAGCTTTCGTTTAATCCTGAACAGGCATCTAAACGCGCTATCGCACCACTATCCGGTACAGAAACAAAAAGTGTACCACACTTTGGCAAGTCGAGCAAAAGTGATATGTGAATCAGAATTATCGAAGGAGGAAACGAAACATCTATAAAGTGAAGAATGTATGCCACAGAAAAGACATTCACAACACAATCCGAAAACAACCGACAGAGACAACAAGATAACAGAACAACAGCATTTCTCCCATACATTCAAGAATACACAGACAAAATGGGAAAAACTTTCCCGAAAACCCAAGAACCCAAAAAGAAACTGGAGGATTCCAGAGTATTCCCTGCTTTTGTGGGAAGAACAAACACATTGCAGACAAAAGAGGAAATAGCATAAGATCGGCGGTAGCAAAACACTCCCCATACTACAAGACATCAAGCAGTATCGTTCTCACGCAGTCCGTGACCTCATAGCACGATTAAAATTTAGCACTTTAAATGTTTATGCACCGAACAATCTTTAATTGGTTCAGAGCAAACACCGTCAATTTTACGTCATAACGACTCCACAGTGATAGCCTACTTCCACGTGTGTCTCCGCTTGACTCGTCGTAATAGAAATTTGAAATAAAAAAAAACCTTAAAGTACAGTAATAGCAAGAAACACATCCGTCGATGTCAGAAAATTTGCGTTCCGTAACCACACGTGGATAAATTTATCACTAACTTCAACGCGATTTCCGAACATGCATTTTCTATAAGTACTATTTTGAATTAAAATTCACATCGTCACTGTTTGCGGACTCCACTGTTGTAAACTGCGTATCGTATTTGACATTTACGGGAGGGAAGCGCTAACGAAACGAATTTTCACTTTTTTATTTAAATACTTTACATCGCTGTGAACGTTCAATTTTGTGAAGACGCTATCCGCTAATTGGACAATGTACTAGCAGAATTAAACGATTTTTTTAATTGAGTTGGCATTTACAAGTAAAATTTTTAAAATGGCGTCAGCATGTTACTTTCAATAAGTCTAACCTTCTTTAGCGAGTTTCCTAGACATACAAAAGGATTTTTCTAGTGATATAAATTTGCGTGAATCATAATTGCTGCTTTGTAAGTTGAGATACTTCTCGAATTAACCTTCAGAAGCCGCATAATTTGAGTCAATGGTTCACACCTGTAGAATCTACATTATTGCAACGATTCAAGTGTGGCGGTCGATGACTCGCGCTTCATTCTAAAATGTTTGTAACGTATTGTATATTAAAATTTCTTAATTGTGTTCGATTTTCTAATTATCCATTGTAAATTATTTAAGGAATATTCCAGAAAAGATCACGTGATCATGACCGAAACGTCACGAAGTCAAATTCATCAGGGACGCGAAAACTAAACGTCAACATTGTTCGTAATGAGTTTTAAGGTGTGAATCCAATGTCACAAATAAATAATTTTTGCATGAAAGTTTTTAGTTTACTTACTTTGCGTGTCTAGGTCATTTAGCACAAGTTTTTCGTAAATTTTGCAACAGGGATGGTTTTGTCATTTCCCTCTCATAGGAGGGCGTCACATGATCTGTTAACAACGGGAATGATAAAAGGTGTTCCACCAGTCGCACGTTGAGCTTCATCGGACAATGTTGGCATCACTCTTAGTCTAGTAAGGCTGCGCCAGATGGTGTACGATGCATTTCAGCTTGCAAACATTTTGTTTCACTTTCACATTCCATTGTGTTATGCCGTTCGAGCTTTGACTGCCTTGGAAGACTGCGTTCAGCTGCGAAAAAGCTTTTCCGATTTCGCCTGGTTTCCTGCCCTTGTAATGGATGTCTTGCGTCGTGCATCACTTTCAATCGTTCAGCGTTTGTCAAGACTTCATGTCATATTCTTGGTGGGGCGATTGCTACAAACGGGTACAATTTGCTAACTGGAGTAGTTTTGAGGCACCCGGATATTATTCTTGCTATTTCATTTACTGCCGTGACCATTATTTTCAGGTGTGTTGATTTGTTCCACACAAACACAGCATCCTCCGCAGCGGGAAGACATAAGTCCAAAGCTGAAGTACGGAGTGTAGATAAGTTTCTCTTCAGTTGGATTCAGTAAGCTTCCTGGTACTTTGGCAGTGCTCTTTTGTAAGTAAAGGGGACGATTTAGGATAACTTCTAGATATTTTGGTGCTTTGCAGCATTTTCATTCCAGTGTAAGTTTTTTCCGCGCTTGGTGCTTTTTTAGATGGAAAGCGCACACTTGCGTTTTTGTTGGGTTGGGTCGGAGGTGGTAGTAAGCACGAATAGTGGCCCATAGTTTCGAGTCCTGCCTAGATATTTTTGCACTTTTTCGAAGGTAGAGCATTGTCTGCTTACGCCACTTGCAGGGTTTCCCGCCGAAACAAACTGAAAACATTCCATTGCGCAATAGATAGTCAACCACCACGTTTAAACTGTTTGAAATAAAGTATCATATCATATACAGATACCTTTCCGTGTTATGATGCATTGCGTTATTAGATCCTTGCCCACACTAATCTATGTGTCACCAGCCTCGCGGTTGCTTTTGATCTTAAATGCAAAACTGATACAAACTTTCAATTTTTGTTTCCGCGACGAAAGATTTCGTAGTTGTCGTAGATTTTTGTTTTTATTCCGGGTTAGTTATGCCGGTATTTATGAATTTGCTATAAACAATAATTGTGTTTAAAATTCACGTTGTACTGGTTTGCCGCCGCGTATTGTTTACGGCGTTTACGAGAAAGAAGTGAGCAAACCAAAAGGAACTTTTATTTATACATTTACGTATTTGACATCGCTGAGAACGTTTGGTTGTATCAAGACGCTATTCGCTACATTGTAAGTAATTCTTCCTTCTATTTAATTTTTCTGGTTAGTTATTTCTATTACGCTTTTAGCCAATGTACAAAGGTCTTACGATTTAAGTCCACCTTATCTCTAACACCATGGGCGACGAAAAATGACTTGCACCTCCTTCCAAAGTTCTGTTAGTATCGTTTAGTAAAATGTAGATATTATATTAAAACCAAATAGCAAACGTAAGAGCAAAAACAAAAATAAATTAAACAATGATTTTTTATACTGAAGCGCAGCGTTATGCTTTTCAAGGCACTGACGCGTGAGCGGTGATTGGCGAGGGAAAACCACAAGCGGCAGAAGCGTTGGTAACATGACCATGGCGGAATGTAACGTGTGCTGTGACGGCAGCGAATACGTAGTCTGTTGCTGGCGGTGATGCAATCGTTGCGATTGACGACGAGTATAACCTAAGAGCAGTACTCTGGTTTTTCTTCAATTAGCGAATAAATCTGTCACCTTCAGCTAAAGCTTAGGTAACTGTTTTTCTAAATTGTGAACAACTGCGATTCCTGGTATTAAGACCAGTCGATTTTATTAATTTGTTAGTTATTATATATACTTTGATTTTTTATAGTGTAAATTCCTCTACACGGAAAGCTTTAGAACCTTACCTCCACGTAGTTAAAGGTGGACAACGAAGCTCAGTTTATAAGTCCTATACGACAATAATATCCCGTTGCACGGCGAAAGGGCTACGTCGATACTAGTTATTCGCCGTAATCTTAAGAAGTCGCGTTGTCACGCACATCTTTTTTCGTCCCCTCAGCCTTCGCCCTGGAAGTTGAGTCTCCCAGTGTCAGGCATCGTCGCGAAGCTCAGTCCGACGACGAATCCGATGACTCCTAACTATCCACACTCAAAGAATCCTTTAAAGTAGAGGTCCTAACTATGTCTAAGCTGATTTCTACCTCTAAAGAATCCGTTGCCAGAGGAACTGAATTCATGGATGTACTGTCCCGCATCCAAGCTATCTTCTGAAGATCTACTTTTGCCAAAAGAATGTCGCAGCAACATTTAGATATTTTTGATGCTCTTAGAGGCGAACAAGCTGCCTTGAAGACAGTGACTGACAAGTTGTCATCACCAGCCATTCAACAAGCCACAACTGGTTTTGTTGCTTACGCTCAAGTAGCTCGGTCTAGCAGAGTAACAGACATGGTGAAGGTACCTTCCGGCGTTGTGGTCCGGCCAGTCCCAAGGTCCACAGTTGTGATAGTTCCCAAGTCCGAGTGTAACGTTAATACATCTGATTAGACCAAAACAATGCTCATTACACTCCTTAATCCTACCACGCTCGGTCTAAGATTAGACCAGTGACGAAAATGAGACGAAACTCCGTTCGTTTGGAGTCTGAAAAGACTGACCTTTCCAAGATCCCAGCGAATATTTTCGACAAAACCGGCCTTGTCATCAGACTGCAAGACAAAATCCTTCCATGCTCAAACGTCCGTGACGGTGACAGATACACTATCATAGAGCAAGGCACAATTAAGTCAATTGTTAGTTCTCTTTTCCCAGACGACGATCCGACGAACGGCGATCCTTACCAAGTTCGAATTAGATCCCGATCTTTTGCAAATATTGAATCCCGACCAGACTGGGTGGTTACAAAAGAAGACATAGCGTCGGTGGCTAGCATAATTCCTAAGAATAAAGCTCCCAGACCCAACGGAGTACACTGTAACTTTCTAAGAACAGTCGTACAAGATTCCTTCTCTTATATGTTCATTGAGTTATTTATTTCTTGTGTTCAATGCGGGCATTTTCCAAACAGTTGGCAAACTGGTAGGATAATCACAATTCTCAAGCCTGGTAAGAAGGATCTTACCAGCCCTAATTCGTACTGTCCGATAACGATACTTCCAGAACTAGATAAAATTTTCGAACGTGTATTGTTAAAGAAATTCCATGACAGTATTTCACCACAACCACTATTCCATCATAGTCAATACGGCTTTGTTCCTGGCAAATCGACGACAGACGCCATTCGTAAATTAATGACAAAAGTACAGACGTCTCCAAGTATAGACTCTGCATTTTTATAGACATTTCCAGAGAGTTCAATAACGTATTATGGCCGCCTTTAATAATTGAAGCTCTCGTCCTCAAAGGAGCACCTGCAGACGCAGTGCCCGTCATTCGTAGTTATTTATCGAGTTACTCGATCACTTATTCCAGGAACGTTTCTGGCTGTTCTTATTCAAAACGACTGACAAATGGTTGCCCTCAAGGTTCGATTTTTGGGCCGACCTTGTGGAACGTTGTTGTTGATTCCTTACTTGAACGAGACTTACTTGATAACTGCGACATTTTCGCCTACGCGGATATTACAATCACAGTATCCGCAGACAATAGACGCGACCTAGAAGCAAAATTACTACAGTGCCTAGACAGTCTGACTCGCTGGGCTGCCGACAACAAATTGACAGTCTCAGCTGACAAGACCAAGTAGGTACATGGTTTTTGGCTCTCCGTTGTCAAGAGATCTCACAGTTCGACTAAACGATATTCCAGTCCGAAGGGTTTTCGAATTCAAATACCTCGGACTTTTGCTTGATCACAAACTGAGCTTTGTCAAACACTGTTCCTATGTGGTTAACAAGTGTAAGAGTGTCTTGCACTTGTTTTACAAGTATTCTCGTCGTAAATGGAACCTACATAGGAAATCATTAGTGACCATTTTCAATAGTGCAGTCATCCCCATGCTCACATATGGCTTAGAAATTTGGTACCTACCTACAGTCCTTACTCCTTCGAACGATCCTCGAGACATATCGTACAGTTCCTATCGATTCCATATGCGTCGTAAGGCTGACACTTGTACGTTTTTAGACCAGCAAGTTTCGACCGCAGATTTTCCTTCGGTTCGAGACTTTGATCTTGAATGAATGGGAGCGGCTATGGGATACATCCCATAAGGAGCGTAACGCTCATTCCATGATACCCAATATCCTAAATTGGATGAACATGTCCTACGATCCGAGACAAGTGGCTGCCTAAATTCCGACATCGCACGGCCAGTTCCGATAATCGGAGTACTCTAAGAACCAGAGCGAACCCGTTTCCCGATTCCTCCGTGTTCATTATATGACTAGTGTCCGATGTTATCGAACTCATTGTATTCGCTAGAAGAGACCACAGTCAAACGTAAAACCAGCGTCTAACTTAATTTATTTTTGCATGGCATTTTGATTTATTTATACAGTCAGCTACGGCGAAGTAAGGTATTTATTTAGTTATTTAATCGCATGGGGGCTTATTATTTTAAAGTATTTTATTTTCATTATTTTTAGTTTTGCTAACATTTTCAGTTTCTTTTTAGTCGTAACTGAGTTGACTAACTGGCCTTATCCTGTACATTACAATAACGCTTTCTTTTCCTGCCTACTTGGTTTCTAGCCTAAGAAGCGAAGATAAGCCGAAAGGTAGGTGCCTCGCAGAACCTCGTGCTCTTTAAGCACGAACTTGTAATATAGCCCATCAAAGTCGTCTAAACAGATAATCTTTCATCTCGAAATTTATATCCTAAATCGTTCAATCCTCTATGTGGCGAACTTGAAGCAAGCAAGTTCGGGTAGTTGGTAGGTTTACTTCCTTCTTCTCCTAAAAGCAATAGCATTTATAGCAGAGGAAAGAAACGTTAGCTAAACACCTAGTTTTTAGTGTCCATTAGCGACAAATACTTTTACAGAGTTAGCAAATTTAGCTTAACTATAACTCAAAAAGCCAGAGTGATCTTCGCAGCTCAGAAGTTTTTTTTTACTTTCTAAGTGCTTTGAGATGTTGTTGAGTTAGTGGTTAATAGGCAAAAATGATGATGGAATTAGCAACAGTAACTAGTTTGTTACACTCGCATTTATTATAGTGGTTACTATGATATGCGATGTATTGCAATTGACGCCCCACGTTGGGCGCCAAGTTCAAAATATTGTATTAAATAAAACAAAAGCCTACGCTTGTTTATTTATTATCTATACCTTAATTATACCATCATTTATAACAAAGATAAAACAATATTATTAATTAAAATGAATGATTTTCACGTAATTAAACTAAACCTAACGTACAGGCACTGACATGCTGTAGAGTTTTTACATTAACAAATGCAAATAAACGTATTATACAATAATAAAGAAAGAACGTGATCCAATTTAATACAACATTGTTGCATTTGTAAGTTCAGTCAGTTCTTTATGCAATCTGACTTGTTGCTGGATTAATTTATTAGCCTCTTCTTCGTATTCGATACCGAGATTTTGCTTAGTGGTGAGTTTCCCATACGAATCAAGCTGAGGATTCTGTTTCTGTTTGGCAACTAGCATTTTATTATAAATTTCCATCGCATCAGTGTCAACCTTATCGAGGGCGTCCTTAACTTCTTGCCGACGCAAATCCTTAGCAATCACTTTTCGAAGCTTACTTAACTCGGTTACATTCTTTTCGTTAACCGTTTTCAACTCTTGCATACATTTCTTAATTTCGACTAAAATATCATCATCTGCAGGAATACTTTTAGGTAGATCCTCAACGTCGAGAATACCTTGTTCTACCAACTCCTTTCTAAGTCTTCTATCCATACACGTGTCATTTTTCGGCCCGTTAGTTGTCTTCGTTAAGCAAAAATCAGACGGTTTTAATTTATCCGTGATCGGAGGAGTTGTCACAACATTTTCTTCGATTAAAGCAGCTAATAATCGTTGTGTTAACGGACTCGAAAATGTATCCACCATAGCATTCAACCCATTCTTTTTATTTCATTACTAAACGAATTTTTCGCTTTTGTCATTCTCTGGATGTTATTAATACTTCGGTCGTGGCCTAAAACATCGTCTGACCATTCGATTGAGTAGTGCTCGCCTACTTCCGGTATTTGTATATCTACATCTTGTGAGCATTCCCGAATTAAATCGTCCAAAAACGACGTCATCTTTAGTTACATCTGCACAAAATACTTGACAGACAACCAAAATTTATCCGAGGTATCGTTCTTTGGCAACGTCATCTTTGGAAGTTCGCTTTCAACATTTAAATCGTTAATAAAATTACTTTTGGGTAGATTATGCCTAGATTTAATCATGCGGTTACCGTTTTTACCATCTTTATACTTTGTTTTTTCGTCTGGTCTTTTTCGTTTCAAAGGTTGTTGTTTTTCATACGGCTTACTCTTTTTTGTTTTTCTGCGTTCTTCAATTTTATCTAAAGATTCGATTTCGGTTGTTAATAGTCGACTACGTACTGCACATGTCGATAATAACTTTTCTAAATCTTGTTGCAATTGGTCTAAATCTTCCATGCCAACTCCATCTTCAGACGATCTGTTTAAAACTGCATTATATCTAGGTAAACATTGAGCATTATCGATTTGTTTAAGAATTGGAAAAAATGTTGGTCGATGTTCTGTTTCTGGTGCATCTTCATTGCGGTGATTTAGAACCAGGCAGTTTCGGATCTTTCGATTTCGCACTGTAGTATGAGTTATTAGTGTTTTTAGATGAACTATACGATTTCTTATAATTATACATTTCTATAACAATTTAACATTAATTATAAAACCTGATAAACAACTCAGTTTGGTTTTACCAAGTAAGTACGGTTTAAATCGAATCGAGAAACCTTATAACAACCCAATAACTTGCAAAGGAATTAAATTGCTTAGTACGTAAATTTATACTCGTTTACGTTTACGCTTTCCAAAAATATCAATAAAATCCAAGAAACTTATCAATTATTACTCGAAAATAATTGTTTTTGTAAGTTTTCTTCCTTATTGACAATAAGTTAGGTTAACATTTAGTTTCTATAGAATGACAGTTTGCATTAGAGATAGTGTCTCTTGTCCCGCTATTTATGGTTTTATTCTCTAGATACATAGTGTAATGTAACAATACGTAAAATATATAAAACATTATTTTTGGTTTAATTTATTATTTTTTTTAAATGAAACTACGGCTGTTTGATTTTTTTAATCTAATAACTTTAAAAAGAATTGATTGAAATAAAACGTTTTGTTGTAACGCTGTGCATATTTAGTGCATATAAGTTATAATAGTAACTCACCTTATTCACTCAATTCGATTAGTTGCTTCTATTTTTTTCACAAATATCAATCATTTGCTATACACTATTTACTGGCACGAGTTTAGCTCAATTTAGATTCACCAGTCTCGACTTGCGTTAGGTCCTATGTAGCAAGTGCTTTTGACGTGATACAAGTAGTATGTAATATTACGTACCAAACACGTGCATAACATCACGTATCATTTACGTTTAAATTCACGTACATTTCATGTGATAAATTTACGTATTATGTACCTACGTAAGTATGTGTACTGTAGATATTTACAATTACACAACAATAAACAAATACAAACACAGTGTTTAAGTCCGACTGCCAAACATGGTCTAGCAGGCGAAAACAAGTAAAAATCTCAGCGGAAGCGGTGAATTACCATGATGACTGCGGCGAGTGTCCGGATTAAAAAAATGCGCCCATGTTATGACTTTTGAAATTAAGTGTCCGCATTGCTAAATTTAAGTGTGTCCGGATTATAGAAGTTACACTGTATAACTTATAACTTTTATGTTTACTAAATTCATTTGTTAATTTACTGGTGCAGTTACTCAGTATGTAAAAAGTTGGCACAGAAACATCTACCTATTATGTTCACTTTTATATTATTTTTAAATAAAAACGCAGACGTTGATTTTAATTACCTAATGTATTTTCTATGCTGATCACACGTTGTTAACTGTAGTTTTAGTTACTAACTTTTATTTTTAAGTTACGTACGCTTGCGACATACTATAATTATAACTAACTAAAAAAAGAATCAACGTAAGGACGCATTTATGTAAAATTCCGCTCCTTGGGCCTCGATTAGATTGGATTAGCGTACGATCATACATTTCAGTTTCTTAACGTCACTTTTTTTAATGTACGATTGTTTATTTAAAAAATTAGTAAGTACTTGTGCAAAGTAATAGATTTGCGGTGAAAGTTCATTCTTAGATAATTTGTTAACAGATTTGTTCAAAACATCTTTTCACCTAAATCGCCACTTGTATCTTTTTCAAACATATCGCATATTTAGTAGATAAAATAAGCACGTGCATCATCATAAGTTTATTCCGACAAACAACATGTATATGTTACAAAAAACTTGTTATTTAAAATCATAATAACCGAAATATTCGTATGCATGTATTTAGTTTTTAAATGTCTTAATGTAAAAGTTCCATTAGATTGATTCCAATATATATTTTTTTTGCATTTTGTATAACTGGGAATACCGGAATTCACCGCCAAAACGGCGTACGTTGGTTTCAGAATTTACGCTAAAGATAATTTCTGCTTTCCACGTCCTCTTTTCATCTGAGAGTGTTGATGACAACGACAAAGGCTAAAATTCTTTTTCTGCTTATTAGCATATGCTTGTTTGGGCAGTCGTTATGTAAGAATTGTTACAAGCTTTAGGTTTTACGAACCTTGCACGACCAACTCATATAGTCGGAAGTAGGGGAGGTTCACAGGAAGTATGCTTAAGGGCGCCAGAGCTGATCTAAGATAACACTTCTGCCTCGCTCACGACAGACGGTCCAAACTTGTAACACAATTGGAGGTTCGTAATCCTTATTACTCTGTTGGTCGAGTAGTCAAAGTTTGTTATTAGATAACGACGATCAAAACAGAAAGGTATGTTGCCATAAAAGAAAGAGTAACCAAGATAACAACTTTAATTTAGTAACGTCGATGATTATCACAGATATATCGAATTTTCAGTACATGAATGCCAGCCGTATCGGCAACACACAATACATAGGTAAGTTACGTTGAAGTGAACAGCGAAAAATAGTTCCTAGTAAATATTGTTTGTATACAGTATGCGAAACACACAAAGTAATTAATAATACGACATTACTGATAATAAAACAGGGATAATAATTACTGAATTAATACTAAACGTTCGTAATAATTATTGGTTGTACACAGCATGCGAAAAATACAAAATAACTAATGATACTACCTTAATGGTAATAAAGCAATGTTAGCAATTACGGAATTAACATTAGCTACAGTTTCGTGAGCGACCTTACTGACAGCGAACAAATAAATAAATCAACTTACCCACAATACAGTAACTCCTACTTGGTCGAAGAAAGCGCTTTCCCCGGCAAGTGAGCCTGAAATCAATTTGAGTCGCAAATCGTGTCAAACCAATGCCTCACGAAATCAAGATCTACAAAAATGGTTACTTATTGTTAAAGAAAGTACATATCATATAACCAGGTTGTCGAATGCTGTTGTACACCTTCGATGACAGTTGGTTTCGCAGGTGTTTACCGCATGAGTAAAATCTCGCAGAAATGTGATTGTCTTCGGTTTATTTAGTTTTAACCGTAGGCCTTATAGATAGTTATAATCGTCCAATGAAAGTATTTGTCGATGTTAATCCCTCATAATTTGGTATCGAATAGAAACATGTGCCAGATCGTGGTGGAACGGCCGGTGACAACTCGAATACTTTACAATCGTAATGAAATTATAATTTTCCCTTGTAGATTTTAAATTACGACAAGAATACCCATATTTAGGAGGTAGCACATGGCGCTAACAAAAAGACATAAAAATTACCTTTAATCAAAGAAAGAACAAAAGCCACTTACCGTGCGTGGATTAAATGAGTTAATTAAGAAGACCTCTATTACCCATCGTGTCCCAACACGTGGATGTTTTGAGAAAACGATTTTTAATTCACGCAGACATAGGTTATAACATGAACGATGTTAAAGTCAAAATCAAAGGTCAAAATGCCCGTATCTCACCGGATATCGTATACTCAATACGAAGAGACCAACGAGCCCGATAGATGGCGTCGAGAAATAGAAAAGTAATTTTTAATTAAACCAATATACAGGGTAGTGCATTATTTAAATTTATGCACGTAACAGAATATTTCTGTAAATTCTACGTTTGATTAGAATTCGTTCTTTTAGATTTACTCATGAAAGAATTTATGTGCATTTCGGTAAATTTTCTGTTGGGCTGATAAGGACCTTTGGTAGGTGTACAAAATGGCAAAACCAACGACGCTAATCCATTGTTTCTTTTTAGTAGTTGTTTTTTTATTGTTTCTGAGATTTCTTTTTCTTGTCTTACGTTCGTATTCTTTTCTGGATGTTTACTGGAATTTATTCTCCCGTTCAAGTTGGAGGGTTATTCGATCTAACGATAACTTGACATACGTTATCACCAGCAAGATTTAAGAAAATCCCTAGTTGCGGACCGTATGGTTAGAAGCACCCTAGATACAAGCTTAATGATCGATATCTAAACCTACGGAAGTTACAGGTCAGATTATTCTTTATATTACTTTACATCGCAGTTCTCGTTAAAACTTTGCATTGTATACCACTATCGTAATCTGTTTTGTATGTTAATCTGTAAGTTTATGTCATATACGGTACTAAATCAGTAACTCAACATAAGTGAATATTATTAAGTTTTTGCGTAAAAATTAATTGTAAAGTTTCTCGTTCCGCAATTTGCTTTGGGTTACAGGTCAACTAACATCTATAATTAATAATTGTTATTACAAGCTTGTACTTTTAACGTACTTGTTAATTCGCGTTTCTATTTAGCTTGGTATACTGCCGTAATAAAAGGCAATTTCAATAATGGTCCTAACAAAATTTAACTACCTAACCGTAAAGTAGGTATAACATCTTAAAATCAGTGACATACTGTCAATTTAACACTCTTTTTACAATGCGGTTTACTATGATTATCAAACGTGTGGTTTTCAATACATATTATTTTAACAACAAAAATTTTGGTATTGTTTTAGCTGCGCGAAAAATGATTGACGTTCTCAATTTTACGTGAGACAAGTTCTAAAAGATTCTATGGGAGCCGTCATTCTAGACAGATTTTACAAAGAAAAATTACGAGTCAAACATTCAGATGTTTACTTGGTAGAAAAAATGCTTAGAAGAAAAGGAAACCAAGTCTATGTAAAATGGTTAGGAATACAGCATAGTTCTTAGATATCAAATAACAACGTGCTATAAGTAGTCCTTTAATATTTTTTTACAGAAATTGTATTATTTTTTAATATATGAACATAATCGACATAACCGCTTTAATATAATTTTATTTTAGAACTTGATTTATATTAACATTGTTAAAACGCGTTAAGTAACATGTCGGCACGTTTCTCTACTTTTTTTTGTCTTTATTTTTTTTTGTGTAACTGTTCTATCAACGTGTTACACCACGCTAGCGTGTGATGACCATCCTTCAATATATATCGCTCGTCGTCTTGTGCCAAAAGTGCAATTTTATTTTTTAGTTTGTTGTACACATGGTATAAAAATGTGACCTGAACACGTAAATGCATTTCTTCATCACTTGTTTATAGTCACTCAATGTTAAATGTTTTTTGATAACGTATTGGTTTACACCTTTTGTCTCTTTTATCAATTTTGACAACAATTGGACACAATACGCTTTAGCTCCAGTTACTAAAAATAACTTTATAATATTTCCAGCGTATTCGTCTTTCATTCTTCCTAATGACTTTCCACAAATCATATTGTAGATATTATCGACGCGATAATTTGATGTATTAACCTATACCGTTTTTTATGTCTCCGTACGCGTTTTCGGTTTTCACCTTCTAAATTACGCAAATCTGTATTCGTATATAATCATTTGACGTTTTTTTTAGAATAGAAAATCTCAGATAGCGGTTTATTATACTTACATGTGCATTTGCACAACTACTAATTATCCAATATATTTTTGTCGATTTCTATAATGCTATTCCCAATTCGTTATCAATGTAATGTCTACTTTATTTTCCAATATTTTTACCGAACACTATGTGATTTATCCATTTATAATGTTTCTACCATTATCACGTTTATCAGTATTAAAATTGATATATTTTGACATACAATTAATTAATTTTAATACTTGATAAATTCAAACGAATTTCAAATCATGACAAAGGCATTGCTTTAGATTCACATAACGTATTATAAATTTTCTCTTGTCATATAAATTTGACACCAGTTTGGTAAATTTTCTTCTAGGTGGAACTATATTTCTCGGACAAAATACTAATTTATTATATTCTTGATGTAATTTCTTGGTATAGTGCCAGTCTATTTTGAATACATATTGTCCTCGATATCAAAAATAGACAATTCTTCAATTGTGGGTTTCGTTAGCCATTTAAAATTACCAGTCGGTAATTTACGACGCATTGCGTGGCCATATAAATTGGTAGCGTCTAAGTAAAGAATATAAGATGATTGGTTTGCATTGTTATATTTGGAAATAAACGTATTGTTTAGTTTTGAACGTTAAGGAAATTACACGTGTTGACGTAATGCCTAGAAGTTTCCATATCTTAAGTATCTTAAATAATCCACGCGCATGTTGAGTAAGTGTTTGTTGCGATCAATTTGCTGAAGTAAGGATACATTTTTATTTCATAGCGCGATTTGATTTTTTTGTGTTATTGTAGCGACTTTGGTTACCTGCATATGTTCCTTTACTTTGGAAAATTTCTACAAAGATTATAAAAACCGTCTTGGATGCATTGACTTCTGTTAGATGTGGACATCGAAAACCACCGTTTAGATTTTTGTTACTGCAAATAGCATTACGACAAATTGGAGGGCGCACTTCTTGGGATATCTTAACTAACTTCAGAAAGGTTAGCGCACTTTGTTCTTAATCAATCGTATGAAACTAGGCAATATATTTGTGGTAATTGTGTATATACGTATCAGTTTAATTTGGAAACATTTTAAGAAATTTGTGTTGGATGTGCCATTAGCTAATTGCATATTTGGATATGCTGATTTAAGTACTTTGTTTCTTATATATAATTATTTGCTTTGAGGTCGGTCGTATGCACGCACTTCTAAACGTACATATTACGCTTGTTATCACGACTAAAGTATATAGTTTTTTGCATATTACAAAGTTAAACGGTGCAATTTGTTCCGCTAAGTTTGTGATAATTTACAGTTTTGTTGTATTCACTAACAAAAATTTGTTTCAATGTAATATTTAAGTCAGTTGATTTTTATGTGTATGAGGTCTTGCTTGATCTAAGAAGCCAGTATTGTTAACTGTAACAACAAACCTTTAATTGTTATTTATTTGTTTGATTCTGTTATTTTTTAGCTTTTTTTTGCTATCGTTGAAAAAAATATATTTCTTGTTTTTTTTGTGTTTAGTGATTTGTTTACCTTCTGTGTTATACAGATGTAAACGAGATCTGTAGTGCATATTTACCCCGTTTTGGCGTTCTTTTAATTATGTTATAATTATCACTTCGAGGACTACCTACGTCTCACTCTCTGAATCGTTGAGATTTTTTCTTCCGCAAACATCCACCTTATTTAAATATTTTTAGAAGAAAATCTTTTCGATACAAAAGGTATTAATATCTCAGCAGTCCTCTCAATGTCGATTTTTATTAGAAACGAATATCTACTGTCTTTGAAAAGTTTTGTTCCACAAGTGACTGAGTGCTACACATTTTACAATTTCAACTCCCAGCTTATGTACACCTACATTTTAAATGTTCGCTGAGTGTATGTAAAGTGTGCTACTGAATTTTCTGCTGATGATAACGATTAGCTCTCGCATCGTATCGTATAGTGGAAAGCTTACCAGACTACTACTACTTCGAGCAAACTACCATCTTCTTTACTTGAACTCAAGGTAATTATGCTGTATTACTTAATCACTCATCTACGAGAGCGCGATCGACAAATACGGCTGTCCGTTGAGGGGATAAAGTCCGCTAGTAATACAGTGTTTATCACTTGTTATTAATTTCTTTTGTTACAAGGTGCATGAACTACTTAAGTTAATTGAATTTGTTAATCACTTATCAATATCAATAAACATTAATTATTTGTTATGTTAAAAATATTTTGATACAGGTTGCGTTCTGTATGAATTTTGTCCAGAAACGTCTCTTTTACATCCAGAACATTAACTGTAATTTTTTTTTATTGACATATGCATAAACTGAACGTACTCAGTGAGACCTTCATATGATCTACGTAATGAATAAGCGCTTTGACAACATTTTTTATGTGTTACTTGTAAGAGGTTTGCTGGGGTAAGTATTAAATTCTATTTTTACGACGCTATTTAATTTTCTTGTATTATCTTAGCATCTTAGGCTACAGCCACGTTTTGCCTCTTTGTACATTGTACATGTTTATTGAATACATTTTATTAGAGTCAATAACCTAGAACACGTACGAATGTAGACATTAGCTACTAACACCAATTTATCGAAGTAATTTTAGATCAAGTTGTTGTACACTGTGTTATGAGCTATTAAACTTAGAGACACACTTGCAATATGAATAGTGGGAATCATTTAGCCTGACACTTTCGGTTTACAACGTTCATAGATTGACTTTCGAGCAACTTATTTGTGATATCATCTTATATCTAATTATTTCTTTTCTTAAACTTTTAGTAATTTTAGAGGACGTTGTGGGTATCCCGTTAGGTAATAGCATATATCTGGACAAACGTGAATAAGATAAGTTTTTATTTATTTTTATTTAATTATTTTAATATAATTTCGTTATCACTTGTGTGCCGTCTGATTGCAATGGGTTTGTACATTTGATTTTAGGTATGTATATATGAATATTTTGTGATTTAGAGTTTACTGTAGCAAATTTCTTTTTTTTTGTCTTTCTTTCTTTAGTCTTCTCGTTTTGTTAGCTACTAGTCGAAATACTTTTGTCACTACATACTCTTCCTAACACACGGTTGGGTTGCAAGTTTGGGGATCTATCTACTCTTCCCTACTCGCAAAACAGTTGACGCAAGGAACCGAATCACCACTCCACTTTGGGTACTATCATCTCAACTCACGGCCATCTTCATTACTAAGTTAGCCAAAGCAGTGAAGTCATTTTTTTTAATCTCAATATTTGCAATTAGTGTGTTACATAGTAGCACCACGCTCACACACTAAGAAGGGCAATTACTTACTCTACATTACAAGTAAATCTAAAGTAAAGTCAAAAGTAACAAAATTTTTACGATACTTGAACGACTAGAGTTTTATTAATGTGCACAAGTCCGATGTATTTATGATTACCTCCTGCAACAATTACAACTGTGTAGACATATAATCCATTGCACAAAATAAATTGCATTTATATATGACTCTTGTATATTTCATATCGTATTTATGATTAATTGTGTAATCCTTGTTTTACCGAGGCTACTTAGAAGCAGTAATAACGTTAGCATGTTACATTTGGCACCCAAGCAGAGACGGTTATTAAAATACTTAAATTGGTTTCGTTTTAAGATTAGAAAATTTTTGAAATGAGAGCTTTTCTCTGTAGATAATGCAGACGTTAAGTGGAAAACGTAGCGTTGTTTATTACAAAGTTCAAGTGCTCAGACAGCCCTGTTACAATATTTTTTAATTATTAAAAAAAATCAAAACTATTAATTCAAAACCATTTTTACTGAAGACTTATTTGTTGTTAACAATAAACATAAACATTTAATAAATATAATTTTGTAACAACATCTTTGAAGGGTTTTACAAAAGGTTTTTTTTGCTGGTACGTAGACTTTTAGATAGATATTATTGACTATATTTCATCACATCACAATCACGATAAATATTATGTAGCAAAATTGACGTAGGTATACAAAATTTGAGCATCTTAAATTAGTTGCTATTTTATAGGTGTTGTTCCAAATGAGCAAAAGTAATTACAGGTGCAGATTTTGGTCCTCGTTGAATAATTGGATTGAAGTGTTTTAGTAATCCACCGCTAATGGGCGTGTACGATCTTGCAAATTCCTAAAAGAAAAAATTAAAAATGTTAGGTGGGGTGGTGATTAATGTCGTCTCACTTGACTATTATGCGTGGTACAAGCTCTGCGTGCTCGCAAATGTAACTCTGTGAGAGGACAGTACGATTGAGATGTACTTGCCAATGAGTGTAGATCACCTGAAAAAATTTGCGTACCCGGCCTTCTGAGCAAATCGGGAGTTTCGCTAAGACCTGAAAAAATACCAATTATAAATTAAAAAAAACAATTTGAACTTACGTTCCGAACTAATACTGCTGAATAAAGACGAATCTAGCATTTCTTCGCGTATGCGTGCTAAGCGCTGGGTCGGATTCTCACTGATTAACCAGTATGTGCGCATTTCGCCTTTTCCCTGTTTGAATTACGTTTTAGATTCTGCCACATATTGTATTGCGTTTACCTTAATTGGTATCAGCCCTCTTTCTTCACATAAATAACCACCTAAATCTTGTAGCAAAGCATGAGTCGCATCCGATATGTGAATTTTGAAAGCACACCCGGAGCTTTCCATTCGCGATGCTGTGTTAACAGTGTCTCCAAATAAACAATAACGTGGCATTTTGTGACCAACTACTCCAGCTACACATTTACCAGAGTGAATACCAATGCGTAGTTGCAACAGCTCCCCAGCACGGTGTTTAATTTCAAATCTTTTGATTTTGCTTAGTAAATGCAAAGCCATAGACGCGATTTCGCCCGCGTGTCGGTTACCGTTGCGTATTGGTAGTCCACTAACAACCATATACGCATCACCAATGGTTTCCACCTTAAAACAATTTTTAAAACAATTATTTGAATTGTTAGTAGGGTTACCTTGTATACGTCATAGTGAGAAATAATCGAATCAAAACACGAATACAGATCGTTTAAAAGATCGATTACTTGAAGAGGAGTGCTAACTGCTGATAACTCTGTAAACCCAACAATATCACTAAAATATATAGTGACGCAATCAAAAGTCTCTGCTTCAACGCAATCGCCACGTTTTAGTGCTTCAGCTACAGTCCTAAAACATGCTTAAAGTACAAGTTTATACTTAACGTCGCATTACTTTGGTAACATTCTATGCAGCAAAGCATCAGTTTTCTTTTTTTCTTCAGTGAGTTGATTAGTGCGTTCTTGAACCAAGCCTTCTAAGTTATAAGCGTATTTTTCCATAATAGCCAACATATTGTCAAAAATGTTAGGTTTTAGGCCTGCCTAAAATGCAATTTACTTCGTACTACGCGCTAATTTAAAGATAGAAGTAATACCTGCATTTCTTTTAATCTCGTTCTAACAAATCTGATATCGGGTCTTTGATCTGGGTCCTCGTTCCAACACTCCCGCATGCATTTTTTAACATAATTATCTACTTGTAAGTCATCTAATGGCGGTCGAAATGGAGTTTCTAAACCTTCCTGCTTAACTTGCTCAATGATGTCTGTAAACGTATGTAAGTTTTTGCGTAACGGTATCTAAGTAAGTACAAACAAAGAAAGATACACACTTAACCCTCACCGATGTTGGTCAGGTTGGTGTTGCCCCAAGGGCCACATCTACCCAAAATTTCGTATAATACAATAGCAAATGAGTAGACGTCTCCTTTTTGAGTGCCTCTAGATGGAGGCGATGATAATCGCAGTAGTTCCGGCGATCTCCACAACGAGCGTTGCACTTCCTTTTCTTTCCATTCGAAGTAATCTTGTCCGGCTAAAGCTCTAGAATATTATCGAAGAAATTGTGTTTTAAAAAATTACCTTTAAACTCGTGAAGACCAAAATCGGTAATTTGTAACACCCATCTACTATCTATTAAACAATTGCTTGATCTTAAATTACCGTGTGACATTATTTCACTGTCGTGGAGATAAATCATTCCCTAAAATTGTTAAGTTTATTTAAAAATTATAAATCTATTAAAACGTTACTTTTATAATGTCTGATACTAAAGATGAGATAAACATGTTGTCTAAGTGCAAGTCTTCGTTTATTAGTACATCTTCTAAACTTCCTCTGGCACAGTATGCCGTAAGAATAGCTATATTTCCGTTTTCGACGCTAGCCCCGATAAAAGGAATTAGATTTTCATGACGAACTTCTCTAATCTAAAATTATAGTTTAGTTCATTTATTGAGAATATTTTTATGATGACGTCACGTCACTTGTTTTGAATATTTCGAAACTTATTAGTATTGGATAAAATTCGAACCGTATTGGAAGACCCACTTATTACAATAGCATAATTAATTTTAAAAGAAACTCGGCGGATTTGATTTGTTTTCATTAATCATATGAACCAAGAGAAATTTACTTGTGATAACACCGTATGTACGGCTTTGTTTATTTCAGCAAATTTTAGCAATTTCCAAAAAGGTGCCACTAGCTAGTCGCATTCTTCAAAGGAAAACTAAACTGTAAGTATTATAATTCCTACTTTAATTCTTTGTATTTACGTTGTCAGTCGATTGCACGTACGACTGGACGTACATAGTAGGTTATCACAATTAACTATTTTTTTTGTGTGTCACATATTATTAGACGGTGGCGCTTTCGTTTACTAAATCATCGAGATTTGAATACTTGTTTACAAATGTAAATTTATTTCTTTTTGGAATGTAAAAGTTAGGCCAACAAATTTAATTTGTTGTGCGACGTGTTGCCTAACCAAAGAAAGCTTAATGCAATCCCTATTGTCTCTAATATTCACCTACGTTCTAGCGTTTGATCGCACCTATGTAAATTTATCTTTTTTTCTTTACGAAGTTTTCTGTTTGTGATAAAATAAGTATACTCGTTCTTACAACTTTTCTTTTGTAATGTGTTTCTTTACAGCTTTGGGGAAATTTAAACGTTGTTTCCCATCTTAATCTTTCATCGTTTTGGCGCATTTTTAATGTATTTATAATTTAGCATCACAAAACTTACGACCCAATGTCTAAATCAAATTGAGTTAGTCGCTGCCTTTTTAAGTAACAAGATAACCTTGTAACAAGTTTTTCTATTTGTATTAAAACGCCTCGAAGTTTGGAGATTGTTAAAAGCTGTTACGTGGAAAATTTTCATAACGGCTTAAAAATTAGTTTCTGGTTTTGACGCCCTCTGCCGACCTTGTTGGTTACTGGGAGGCCATTTTGAAGCTGTCAACTACGTGAGCCGGTCGGTGTCGAAAATCTTGAACTGATTTTTAAGATTTAAAGTGCATCCCTTGTGATAAATACGAATTTAAAAGTCAATTACGAATTTATTACAATTTGTTCGGCACAGGGTAAAATATTTTGTCTCCAGTTTATTAAGATTCCTTCGTAATTTCTGTATTAATTTGATAGCCGGTTTCGCCACGTTTCAACAAAGAATAATGATGCATAAGTACGATTGATAAATACCGCTACCGAACGTATAAGCTTTTGGGAGGGCATACTAACTATACGAAGACGTGGTCTCGACGAGCAATGCGTCGGAGATGTTAATTCTTGGACACCAGTCGATTGCGTTACCAACCACCTGTTCGTAATTACAACCAACAGCATTCGATACAACGGGTTCTTATATCGCATTTAATGAATTATTATTACTGATTTTGTAGTTTCCTTTTTCGTGAGTTATTGTGTGACACGAATTGCTATTCAATAATTATTCTAGGCTGCTACCGGTGGGAAAACGTTTTCTTCACACAAGTAAGCACTGGATTGGGTAAGTCAGTTTGATTATATTTTTTTCGCTGTCATAAAAGGCACTCACGGAACTTTGATTACTGTCGGTGTCTGTAATTACGTTTATTGTTTACACACCAATAAGGTAATTTCAAGTATCATTTAGAGTGTATCGCATGCTGTGAGTAGACAATATTTATTACAAAATTTACTTCGCTATCTCGATGTAATTTAACTATATGCTTTGTGTCTGGCATTTATGAATCGAGAAATTAAACAATACTCCGGTTAATCCTTTACGTTGCTAATTCAAGGTTTCTACACCTGTTAATCATACTTGTTAGTTTGTCTAATGTTTATGAATTGAGAAATTCAACATACTTCTGTTAATTTGCTACGTTGCTAAATTAAAGTTTTTATACTTGTTAATTATACTTGTTAATATTTCGAGCATTTATGAGTTGAGAAATTACATATATTCCTGTTAATCTTCTACGTTACTACATTAAAGTTGTTATACTTGTTAATCTTTCTTTTATGATAACATACTCTTCTCTTTTAATTGTGGCTACCCGTTAACCAGAGTAACTAGGATTACGAACCTTAAAATTAGTTACAAGTTTGGACCGTCTGTCGTGATCCAAGCAGAAGTGTTAATTAGGATTGATCTGGCGCCCTTAAGTATAATTTCCTTGAACCTCCCCTATCTCCGACTGTGTGAGTAGGCCGTGCATGGTTTGTAACACCTAAAGCTTGTAACAAAGCGATTACCAAAATAACGTTCTAGGCTTAGATTAGGTGATAATGTAAAAGGTAATCGCTGAAAGTTGCAGTCTAGTCTAGTCTAAAGTGTTAAGAAGACTTTGTTGGTCTAAATAAACAAGTTGCGAAGAATTTAACGCGTGTGCTAAGTGTAAATAAAAATGAATCTTATCCGCGGACAGTGTTTATAAATCTTCAGCGATAGTCATACATAAATAACTCATAAGTTTTTCTTAAATATCCTTATCTACTCATTTGATTGGTGTTAGTATTAAAAATTAGTTACATTTATATTAATCGTATAGATAAAAATAAAATTAGATTTAAATTCGTTACAATTTTAGTCAGGTATACGGTAATATAAACCGTTAATAAAACACTAAATAAACAAGTGATTAGGTCGTGCTTCGCGTGTGTTTATAAACTTTTAGTTCATTAAAATTGTGCATATAATTTAATAATAAAGGTTCAATTGAAATTAAAATTGTGCTATATAAAAATAAGTGCATTCTAAAAATGAATTTATTTTTTTTTATTAAACCATCTATTCGTGTTTATAATTTATTCTGGTAAACGTTCGCAAATAGTAAACATGAACGCATTTAAATTTCTGGAATCAATAAAAAATGACCAATAATCAATAATTAAAAAAACAAATGACAATTTTCAAAAAGTAGAAGAAAAATTGTTCAAAGATTCTAAAAATATGGAAAAAAATTATTAGACTATTCTTAAAAAATTAGGAAAATAGAAGACCTACAAACTAGCATTGAAAATCAAATAAAAACTATTGAGAAACAAATATAAGTTAGTGTAGAGAACCAGATTAGAACTGTTGAAAAAGAAATGCAAAGCGTTATTTTAAATTCAATAGCAGCAGTAGAAGATAAAATAGATGAGAACCATGGAAGGCAAACTAAAACAAAATTAGGAAAAAGAATGCAGCTGCTTAAAGAAAGAATGCACTAAATGAATTACCATGTTAAAGGAAGTGTCAAAAAAAAAAAAGATTTACTAATAAATAATCAGAAAAATTTTGATGATAAAGCTCCATGGTCAACAGTTTAAAGCCGCAGCTATAGTTAATGATAAGAGCAACAAACAGAAACTGACGTCTTTAACAGCGACTTTACGTAAAGAAACGTTCAGAATTTTGTAGACTCTTTCTAACCACCTCCAAGTAAATTACAAACTCTAAATTTCACTTTTCGTAATGCAATACAGAAGTGCTCATCTTTAATTGGTAGCCCAAATAAAAACTCGGGTTTAAAAAGTTGCAGAAAGCCTTTAAGAGTTTGACACTAATATCGCCAGATTGAAACACCTTACATATCATACCGCAGTTGTAACGCTTACTCCGGATCGAACTACTTAGCTGAAATAGAAAACTAGAGAACGGTACGGTTCTCGGGCGCCAGATTTGTTCGACGAGTTTACTCTCCTGTTCGACGGTATTGTCCGGGTAACTGCAGTGAATACACGGTTGTCCAGGGTTTCGAACGGACCTAAAAGCGGAGCGAAGCGACGGGAATAAAAAACAACAACAAGTAAATAAAAATGACTTTCTTTTGTTCTTTAAAAAAACCGGTATTTCGGCAAGATAACCGAAGAGAGCGGAAGCGGCGGACACAACCACCAAGCAAACCAATGAATAATTAGCGTGCGTTTGGCGAGCGGTGGAAGGGATTATTCGGGTTCGAACATTCGGGGAACAGTCGTAGTTGAGAATAGAACCAGTAACCGTGCGAAAATCTCTCAACACGTTACTGGGACCTAGTGCTGACGGCCTGTTACGCAGGCTAAAGCACGACACTACAAAAACGACGCTCGGTAAGAAATAGAGTGGAACCAGTAGCCGTGCGAAAATTCATCAACACGTTACTGGGACCTAGTGTCGACGGGGATTACGCAGGCCAAAGCCTGACACTACAAATACGACGCCCGGTAAGGAGGGTTAGGGACAGTTCAGTTTGTACACTGGGACTCCGGACTCATCTTCGGCTTGAGCTCCGACTGGAACTGGCGTTCTTGCGTTGGGGCCCCGGTTTTATTGCCGACGGTCAGAAGAGGGAGAACGACTTTAAGCGGGGATAGCGCGCGCTCTAATGCGCGTTTGGTACCCGGTAAAAATTATTTACAAACGGATAATTATTACAATCTTAATTACAATAAAATAAATCAGTCTTAATAGCAACAATAGCATAAATAAAAGGCGCTTCCTTAATACCAAATAATTCAAAAATACCAATAAATAATTTAACTCTGTAATAAAATAAAATAAATACAGCTTAATAAAACAACGTAAATCACACTTAAACTTAACAGTAGATACCTTCCTGAAACAATTCCCTATTCAAACTTTTGTAAACGCCTTCATAGACAACGAAACGTAGCAGACTCTACGGTTAGTTTGACCTAAGATGTTGGATAACGTTTAAACCCATGCTTTAGAGTCTGAAGCAGCGAAACAAGCGTCGCACTAAAGACACAAGAAAGCATTGAAAAAATAGTGTGACGTGTGTATAGCGAACAGGTAGCTCGTAGAAAAAAAGTGACGTGCTAGAACTGCGACAAAGTGGGATACCTACAAAGACGTTGTACTCAGCTCAAAAGGAGATCAGAAGAACGTTCAGAAAACTAGAGCAGCTCGACCAAAGGAGACAAAAGTCACCTAACGAGTCATGCCCCGGAGGTTACTATTTGAATTGCATCGCCTATGAAACATTTGCACATTATTTATCTTGATAAAAAGATCAATAGAAGAAGTGCTTAGTTACTGGTCGCACGAAAGCGACAAAAATCATAATTTGCCCCGACATGTTATTAAAAAATATGAAAACATCACTAGTAACAGTATGACTTCGAACGGTAACAGACAAACAAATATCTACTCACAATTCAGTAAATGTAACCATTGGTTTATTTAGTAACGTTGAAAAAAAACCGTGGTAGGCCAATGTAAGCCAGTATCTCAAATTTTCACTTGTAAGTGCCAAAACCTTAGCTATTATCAGTTGGCCAAAGTTAAAACGTTAATTTAGCAGTGTCACAATGTGTTTGCGTTAAATAGTAGTTCCAAAAGAAGAACTGACGAAGAACTAACGTGGTGAAGCATAAACTTTATACCTGAGACGCTCGGCTAATACGACAAAATTGACGATACCCTATACATTCTGCAAGGAACTCGCAATAGTTTTCTATTGGAATTAAAGAGTGGTTACTGACAAGTCAAACTGAAACCAAGAGTCCTTTGGCTTGTCTAACGCTCCTGCGACGTTCAAACGTTTGATGGATCTTGCAAGGACTGTCTTGGAAGACGTGCCTGGTTTATCTGGATGATGTAATTGTGGTTAGAAGATCGTTTGAGGAACATTTGAGCAACTTGAAAAAACTGTTCCAACGAGTACAAAAAAAAATTGAAACCAAACCTGAAAAAGTGCAATATCTTGGTCACGTCATATACAAAGATGGTATAAAAGTTGACCCAGACAAAGTCTGAGCTATTGTTCACAACTAAAAGAAAAGATCGACTGTCTCCAAAACTGCTATGGTCGATGACAAGTGGGAACCTCAACAGTTGCGTCGTGAGCAAAAAAACTGAACAAAAGATCAAACGGTCGACTACTAACCTGATACAAAGTGATAGTTTTGTGTAGAAAAATCAAAGCATACTGCGTGCAGTGGGAGTCCATCAGAGTAAAAGACGGTCTTTTTAACCAATCCCTAGAAACTAGTTAAAACCATGGACAACATACTGCAGTTGATAGAATCAAAGAACCAAGTGTCAGAGGCGTTACAGCATTTACACGATTGTACATCGAAAAGATACTTTGTCGTAAAGAAGACGTTAGGAAAACTGCAAGAAAAATTCTATTGAATGAATTGCAAAGGAAATGTTATAGAACAATGCCGTATAACCGACAGAACCAATACGACGGTGCTGAAAAAGCTACGCTCAAAGTTACAACCGAGATGCATCAAGACCTGTTTCAAACACCAGAAGATTACGCTATTTTACGCTGTGTGGGTTTTGAAAAAGACTGATGTGGTTTTTAAAAATAAGTTTGGACGGTTGATGTTTTGAAACTAAAAGATGATCGACGCTCGAAGTTTTTACGTGCAAAGCCGTTGTACAAAAATCCATGGCGAGTACTATAGAATCTCAAGAAAAAATGGAGTTTCATAACATTAAGAAGTTGGCAGTACTTAAACTTGGTTGCCGTCAACTGAATTGAAAGACAGTTCGAAATATGTTAGAGGTTGTCTTCCGAGAAATAGACGTGTTAGTCTGCAGTTACCATGCAAGCAGAACATTTGGTTCAAAAAAATCTATTGATTGCAACTTGATATGAAAAACACTGCCGCTATCGCCACGACTCTTTTTATCAATGCCTCTAGCTTTCTACTCTGGGACAGAACAGTCTTAAGAAGGAAACAATAAAATATTCCCAAACCCGCAAAAGTATTCGAGGCGATTTATGGATAGACAGAATATTTTAGTTTAACTTTTCTACCAGGTCAATTTTTTACATAGCTGAAAAATTCATGGTTGCTAAGATTAGAACGTCTTCCGGGTTTGGACCGAGCTGAAGTTGTAACCAAAGTTGCCAACATTTTGCCCACTTTTGTAACTGGGTTTATTAAAACGCGGAAAAAAATGAAAACTTAAGTAAGAAGTAAATGATAATCTAACAAAGAATCACTACAGAGTTAGGTAATCTACTTGTAAACCAAGCCAGATTCTAAATTATATAGCAGTGACTTAAAGAGAAGATGTCTTTGTAATTATAGAAAAAGTATTGTTGGTGCGATGAGCAAGATTCTGATTTGGTTACGTTTGAAGAAGGCCGTGTCTTTAATAAACGAGTAACAACCGGGAACCAAAGAAGGGATGGTTCAAAACCGTTGTCTCTTCTAAAACCGCCATATTTTCCAAACTCCATCACAAACTCGTCAAACTTTTGTGCACTTCTTGGTCGTTTTCGTGACCACCTAATTCCAAAATTTCTCAAAATTAAATTTCACATTCAGACATGTTTGTCTAAAATCATTCTTTACCATGCTAGTCTAACGTTGATCCGCAAACGGATTAAGCAAACCAGGCGTGAGTTAGACATTCGGCTGTTACTGGTTTACTGAAGACAAGACAGGCCCTTTTTTGAACATAATCCAATGAGAGTCGAGTTTATCCCACCGCGACGATTCTTCTTCTATAAATACGGAAGCTTCGTCTTAAGTCACGTCTATGGATTTAGAATCTGGCTTGGTTAACAAGGTAATTTGTATAAATCTCTACAGATTCTTTCCTAAATTATCGTTTACGACTTTAATTCATATTATATCTTGTCGCTTTTATTTTTGTACATTTTTCCTGCTTTTCGATGTCCTTATCTCTCGTTATTATTATTTCTCTTACCCCTACTACTTCTTCCTTTAATCTCTCTACTTCTTCTCTCGCGTACCCGTTTCTTTTATAATATTCTTCTCTGCCACCCTGTCCGTACTTCACTGTTTCTCCCTTTATCTCTATCAAACTTTTCTGTAGTATTTTGCATTCGGTTGTTTTCCTCAGTTCTTTCTCGTATTTTATAGCCCTTTTTCTTGTCTTTACTCTTATTTTTTCTGCTTGCAATTCCTCTCTTATAATATACCCCGGTGTTTCTCTATCTAGCCCTAATACTTATTTCCAGCATTTTTCTCGTATTCCTTCTACCCTTTTACACTCTTTTCACTTCTATATTTCCGCCCTATAGATCACCTCACTTTTTATTAGCTTCTCAAATAGCAGTTTTTTTTATGTCCATCCCAAACAACCTTTTCCCCACACTCCACACTTTTCCTATTAACTTGTTTCTTTTCCTCACTTTTTCCTTTATGTGTTTCTCTTCCTTATTATCCTGCTTCATCGTGTTACCCAGGTATGTAAATTCCTTCACCTGCTGCACTTTCTCATCTCTCCATTTTCACTCCTCTCTTTTTCATTTCCCCTCTACTATTCTAAAAACCATTACTTTGTATTTTTTGTTTTTTATGTATTTTTCCAGCTTCTTTATCATCTCCTTTATTTCCATTTCTTGCTTGGCCACCAACATTATGTCATCCGCATACGCCAACGACCGCATCTTCTCTTTTCCTACTATTATCCCTACTATCCTTATTATCTCTTCCAAATCTCCCCGTATATACTGCAAACAGGCTTAGGCTCAATGAGCATCCCTGTCTCAACCTTTTCCGAATTTTTTGCTTAGTGAATGGAAACCTTCACCCCGCTCCTCGTTTTTTCGTAAACTTCCTCTATTCTTTCTATTAATCTTTTGTTTATTTTTTTCTTCTCATATATTCCCACAGTTTTTCCCTGTTCACTATGTCAAAAGCGGCTTTTAAATCTACAAACAATGCCACCATTTCATTTTTTCTTTAGCTCTTTATTCGCCAAGTGTTTCAATATATATTACTCTTCTTTCTTTTCTGAATCCCGCTTGTTCGTCTGGTACCAAACTCTTTTCTTCTATTTCTTTCTGTAGTCTTCCTTGTAGCACTGTCGCATATAATTTGTGTGCCCTGCTTAATAATTTTACCGCTTTTAAATTCATCACTTCATTTCTGTCTCTTTTTTTGTGTATCGGGAATATTATTCCTTCTCTCCATCTTTTCGGGAATCTTCCCGCTTTTCATATTTTATTTACAATTTCTGTTATCTTTTTTTACTTCGTACATCTACTCATCGCCATGTATTCCATCTTCTCCTGCCGAATTCCCTTTTTTATCTTTTTTATTGCCTCTATTACTTCGTTTTCGTTTATTCTATCTCCATCTCCTTCTTCTAGTTGTACTACTACTTCTTTTCTTTGCCTTTCTTCTTTTTTCTAATTTTGTTTTCTCCTCTTCCCAGCAGGTTACTAAAATATCTCTCCCATTCTTTTATTTGTCGTTCTTTGTATTTCCAGACATCTTCTTCCGTTTTTAATCATTTAATCTGATCCTCTTGTTTCTTTTTGTTTTCTTCCTTCTTTTTCTCGCATGTTTTCTTGTAGATTTTTACTGCTTCCTTATATTTTTCTTTTTCTTTCTTTTTTTCCACTGTCTCAATCCTCTTCTTGCTTTTTTATTTGCCTTCCTGCATTCTCTATCCCACCATTTCTTCTATCTTGTTTTTTCTTTCTTCCACTTTTTAAATCTGACTTTTTCTGTTGCTTTCTTCATCATTTCTCTCACACTCTTTTGTAATCTTTTTTCTACCGATACCGTTTTCCCTATACTCTTCTTGTATCTCTTTATACCCTCTTCTGTTCGCATTTTTTTTATTATGTATTTCTCATCTTATTCTTCTCTTTCTCTTCTTTCTCTTGTCAATTCCAGTAGTTGGTGGCCTGACTTCACTCTTTCTCCCACCTTAAATGTCTTCACCTTTTCTCCAGTCTCTTTATTTGTCATTATAAAATCTATTATCGATTCTCCTCTTCTTCCTATGTACGTATATTCCCCCATTTTCTTTTCTTTTCTGTTCCCATTAATTATTTCCCACCCCCTTTTGTTGCACATTTGCAGCAGTTCTTCTTTCTCTTTATTTATTACTTTGTTTTTTGTTTATATCTTTTTCCTCCCTTTCCTTTTTTGTATTTTTCCCATTTCCCCTATTCTAGCGGTAAAGCCTCTTCCTAATATTATTAATTTCTTCTCTTTCTTTTCTATGTTTTTTTGTCTCTTTCATTCTACTGCTATAAACCGTCACTATTTTTATTTTTGTTTTTCCTTACGGTATGTACCATTCTACAATTCCTCTTCTCTGTTACACTTTCTCTTTCTGACTTAGCCATTTTCTTCCTATTTCCGTTATTATACTCCACTTTGCTCTCCACCATTACTCTCTTTCTGCTTAAATTTCTCCGTCAATTCTTTTTCCCACCACTCCTATTCTGTTTTTCCATCCATGTCTCCTGTAATTCCACTATATCTTGTTCTTTGATGTACTCCCAAAAATCCTGTTACTTGTTCTTTATTTCCGCTACGTTTCAAAACAATATTCTCAGTTTACTCATCTCCCCCTGTGCTTCTTTCTTACTTTTATTTATTCCTCTTTTTTGGTATTTTCTGTTTCTACTACTCATTACTTCTTTTCTTTGCCATTTTGTCGACATTCTTTTTTTTTTGTCCTTCTCTTCATCTTTTAGTTTTTTGCGCTTGGACTACCCATTTTCTCTCCCCTTTCTTTGCTCAGCTCCATGTCTTTGTCGTTGCATATGTATCTTTATGCGTCTATCTCTATTTTTTTGTATCTTATCCATACTCTTTTCTCTACCGCTCTTTTTTCCACCGCTCTGTTTATTATTTCATTTTGCACTTTCCTTTCATTTATGTGAAAACGTGATTTATATGAATTCTTGTGTTTTTTAATTTCCTCTCCTCCGCCATCACTTTTAGTTTTTTCTCCCATCTTGCCATTTTTGCCACCACCATCTCATTTTCTTTCTCTTTATTTATCACTGTTACTTTTTTAACTTTTACTTTTACGTTTAATTTTTCTTCCAGCGTCAAAACTAATTCCTTCTGTGGTTCTTTATTTTTCCACGTCTTTATTACAATATTATTCTTCTTTTTCCATCTCTTATCATCTTCCACTTTTTTCTCCAGTTTTTCTATTTTTTCTACCAGTTCCTCTTTTTCATTTTTCCACTTCTTTTCTCTTTCTCTCATTTCTTTTATTTTTTTGATTCATGCTATATTTCATGCATGTTTTCTTTTATCTGTTTCATCATCTCTCTCGTTAATTCCTTTAGTTCCTCCATTTCTTTCTGTTCTTTTCTCTTTCCTATTTTTGTTATTTTCTTCCGTTATCTTTTTAATGTCCGGTGATCTTATTGTTTTTTTCCTTTTCCATTTTTTTCTTGCTGGCCTTTTCTTCTTCCTTTCTCTCCTTTATTTATTTCTTTTTCCTTTTTAAATAGTCGTACTTTTTTTCTCTCTTTTCGCGTTTAAAACGTCCCAGTTGTGACGGTTTCGCTGTAACTTTGTATTATTAATTTTGATAATAAGTATAATAATGACAATTCTACCGCTTAATATAACAAATTTGAAAGCATTTTTTTAAAATGAAGACATACACAAATTAACATTCATACACAATACTTGCATCTCTGATTTGCAAGTTTGCTGGTTTTTTTCTTATCTAATTGGTTCGGCCTATCTTGCGTTTAAACTTAATCTATAACTTATTTTTGGTAATTGCTGATGTGTCTGAATTTGAACAATGCATTATGTTCGGGACGAGTTCTGTCTTTTTCTGCACCGTTTATTGACGCTTTGGTATTTATATCTGCTTGCCTAGCCCTTAAGTAAAGAAAGCAACCATACGGGGTACTTAGTTTGTCAAATCTTTCTAGCATCTTGGTATTTCCGTATAATACCATTTTATTTCTATGTAATTAGAAATGTTAATGTAATAGCGAAGGCTTCCACGGCCGGAGTCTATAATAAGATAAGAACGTCTTCCGGGTTTGAACCGTGTCAATGTTGTAATGGAAGTTGCCAACGTTTTGCCCACTTTCGTAAGAGGCTTCATCAGGGCGTGGAGCAAGCCAGATTCTAAACTCTGAAAAGGTAAGAAAGAAAACGATAAACTTGAAAAAGCAAACGAAAATGTAACAAGTTGATTCCCTAACTTTTGAGAAGTTTTTAGTTAGATCACGGTTGCTTGTTTGAGTTTTTCGATTTCTCTCACGCCCTGATGAAGCCCCTTACGAAAGTGGGCGAAACGTTGGCAACTTCGGTTACAACATTGACACGGTCCAAACCCGGAAGACGTTCTTCTCTTAATCAGAAATGTTGTTTTTGCCAAACAATGTTAGAAAAGTTTTTTGATAACGGCGAATGCTATTTCTACTTTTTGCATTAATGCCGCCAACATCCGTTTCTGCATTAAGCTCTTTAACACTCAGCTCTGGAAATGAAGACCTCGGATGTTAAGAAAATATGCCTTTTATATGTAAATATTCTACCACAACATCTGAAACACCTTTTTTTGCTTGCTTCAAAATTGCCGTTGCCTTATTGATCTGATACTTCTAGTTGATCTAGAATTTCTGGTTGATCTGAAATTTTTTTGTTGATCTAAACCTTCTGATTTATCTAGAAATAGAGGCAGTGCTAAAGGCAAAAGTAGAGCCAATTTAATCAGCTGCAACGAAAGGTTACTTAATTTCAAACGTAGATTTATCGCGTTCGTAATAAACTTCATTGTACGTGACGAGTTCGCTTTTTGACGAGCTGCATTTCGTGCACGGTAGCCATTATTTACGCAATAAATTTTATAAAACTAATTTCGCTACAATAAAATACACATTATTACTTTTTTGCCAGTAATTTTTTCAAGTCGATGCGATAGCTAAAATATTAAAAAAAAATTTGATAAATGTACACTTTTACCGCAAACAATTTTTATGGCCGTTTTGCACGAGCTATCTCAACTGGTAATAAATTAGGAACCAAATGTAGAACGTTTAAATTTAAAGGTAGTGAGTTAAGATGAAACGAAAATATAAAAAACAAAAAAAAAAGAAATCGGAACCAATCTTAAAAAAAAAGCAAATGCGGTGTAAAATAAATTAGTGCTTATTTGGTGTTTTAGCGCGTGTGCTAGTGTAGATAAATAAGAGTGACTGCAGATTATCTTATCGCGAACGTTTCAGTAATACATAAATAATTAGTAATTGTTTAAATACGTTACATGATAGTTGTTAATATTTCAAAGAAACAATGTAGTAACAATTAATATGTATTTTTTAATTTTTACATACCTGCTTAAGTTCTTTTCTAATGGACCTCGTCAAATCGACGGATTTTTTATGTATTGGTTTTATGGCAACTATATTTCCTTTGTAGAGTCCTATGTTTGTGTACGCTCTTTTCGGCGTCGACTCTATTACCTCACTGACACTTCCGGTTGGTGCGTGAAAAACGCTATGGCGACATACTTGAATCTAAACAATTAAATACTAAAATAAAAATGTATTAGAAATAAAAGTTTCTTACCATGCTCTTTTGTTTCGAATCTGTTTCGGTAGTTTCAGTTGGAATTATTATCACATCTTTCATATCGATCTTCCATAAAAGACATGCGAGTTTTTGTTCGTAGCGATAGTGCCTGCAATGTTTTATGTACTAGATATTTTCGTTTTTACAACTAGTAAAAGTTAGGTTTTTTTTTATTTAAATTTTGTAATTTTTTTAAAACAAAATATTGTATTAAAAAAATTTAAAAATACAACACTCGTGCAAATAAAGAACCCCGAATAAAGCACACATAGTAGTAGCTACAAGTACGACCTACTTCAAAATAAAAAGAATTGCAACGAACACTACAATAGATGAAAAAGATATAATTGCTACCAATCTCCAATCGGTTTTATAAATACACTTTTCTCCATAAAAACCACAAATAGGTTCAGCTAAAGGAACTCTTCCACCAACCCATTGTATGGGTCTTGTTGCGTTCAAATATTTAAATTCCTGAAACGTTACAGTTAGGGTTGTTGCATTAATATAATTTTTAAAAAATACTGGTAACGTTGTTGGAAGGTTGCTACCATTTAGTTGGTACTGAAAATAGCCAACTGGTTGCATGCTCATTCGAATACTTCCATTCATTTCTGTGTCATCAAGTAAAGCGACAACAGTAAAATTTCCTTCAGCATCGCCGTTGCTATCAATGTACACCTAAAAAACATACATTTTAAAATTAAATTAGAAATATCACTCTTAAAAACCCTACACAAATTAAAGATTACGACAAAAATTTATGACAGCCTTATATACTTTTGGTAATATCTAACTTGGGTAAATTAAAACTTTCTTAAATTTTCAAGTAAATGTACAAAACCACAAATTAAATGCATTCTTTTTGCAATAGATTTCAATTTTCATATCAAGGTGTTTACCAAATTTCTTGTTAATATGGTTTAGTCTACATTGGTAAAACTGGTCGTTCCGTCATCACACGCATTTCAGAACATGTTCATTCTATAAAAAAGGAGCATTTCTAAGTTTGTTGTTACGGAACAATATTTTAGCACAAGTTACAATATAGATTTTGATAATGTTTTAGTGATTGCAAATCATATATTCTTTTTCAATAGAAAAATCTGGGAGAACATAGATATTAATATGCTAACAGCTGCAATCTATAGTTTCAAATCCTTACTTGAGTTCTGGGTTATTACTAATTTATCAAAAACACGCTCCTTTTTTACCGTAACTTAATCAGAGTTGCGCTCAAACAATCGCGACAATGAAGAGACTAAAAACAATAGTTTTAATTAAAATTCACGCCTGCACTGGTTTCACGCCTGTACTGCCTTGTAACGCGTGTGGTTTACGACGTTTGGTCGTACCAGGACGCTATCCGCTACATTGTAACTAATTCCTCTTTCTATTTAATTTTCCATGTTGGTGATTTCTATTACGCTTTTACAGAATGTGTTGATGAAGAATTGTTCAATGTACTAATCGGATTTAGCGATTTTGTTAATTGTGTGGCGTTCTCAAGTAAAGAAAAAATTCTAAAATGGCATCGACACGTTACCTTTAATACGTGTAATTTTTTAGCAAGTTTCTTAGAGTTACCACCCGGCTTTTTCAGAGATATAAACCTGTGGGTATTATAATTGTTTGATGGGGATACTCAGCTAGTAACCTTCAGAAAATGTACGATCCGAATTAATAGATTAACACCTGTGGTGTCTACCTTATTTCTAAAACTAGAGTTGACAGAAAATGACTCGTGTCTCTTTCTAAGATTTTTTTAGTACCGTATAATAAAATTTCTTTGTTGTATTTGATTTTCTAATTATTATTATAATTCTAATTAACCGATTTAACAAAATGTAATGCAGTTTGTTTTAAGTATGCTAACGTAATACCCGTCAAGTTTCTTCGATTGTTTTGAGTGTCATTAAACCACACAACGTCGTACGTAAGCTTACAAACTATGCATACTTTTGTACTTAAACATATAAGAAGTAGTTGCTACTGGTGACAAGGAACGTTAGTGGGGTAAGTTTAGCACTCATTTTTTTTTCTTTGTTGTTTATTACAATATTGTCGATTATCAATTTGTTTTGCGACGATATGTAAACAAAGTAGTTGATCAATTACATTTGAGGTTACGGTGATTGTTAATTACGTTATTTGCTCTCCAATTACTTAAATTTTATTATTCTGTTAAAATAAAATTATCTATAGTGCATGAATATAATATCAGTATTATTAATTGTGATATTTGTCGACGAATCTCTAATCTCTTATTTATTAGTTATCGTTCTTTGTTTTTAATTCTTATTCTCTTGTTTGAAATAAATACATTCTTGTTATAAACTGTGCTTTGCAACTTGTTTCTTTTCAATGTTCGACAGCTTTAAGCGGGATCTGTAATTAACAGTTCTCCTCCGTTTTAGCGCTTTTTTAATGACTTTATTTGATTAGCACACCAAGTATCAACTGCAATCTTCTCTCCGGAATATTGAGCTAGCCGTCTGTCTTAAGTTACAGATAACACATTTTCATTATCTTCTTTTTTCCAGATCTTCTTTAGCATATTTTATGTGCCAGATCTTTTCTTTTATTGATGTTTTATGACGAACTTTAATTAGCATTTATCATGCTAGTTGGTAGCAAGATTTATTGAGTTTTTTATCTTATGTGCACAAAATGTAATTTATTCTTCTTTGGTTTCTTGTCGTATTTTCGTTTCCATTTCCTTAAGTCTTTTTGTCCGACATTTTCTGCTTTCATTTTTAGTTTAAGTTTTTTTGTTTGTAGGATAATTCTGCCTTCTTTATAGTAATCGTGTTCTAACGTTGTTACGTGATTTAAATTTAAATTGCGCTACCTTGTATATTGTAGTTACTTAAAGCTGGTCATCGACTTCTCGACGCCATCTAACGAGTATTGTGCTTGTCATTTTCGTTCGAGCCATTACACGTATAATGTGTCTGCTTGAATATAAAAAAAAAATTTCTTAGAACATACATGTATTTTGAAAACAGCCTTAATTAGATATTTTATTCAACGTAAGATAAGCTTATTCTATTATTTTTCGGATTAAGTTTAATTTCTATGTCAATTTCTTAGCACCACGTGTTACCTCCAAATGTAAGTCACGATCATCTACCTATAAGGGTTAAAACCTACAAACACCTTTTTGGTGGATCAGAAATATTTAGATTGATTCTGGAATTATTTTTAAAAGCGAAGCATCAAACCAATGATTAACTCTTATACGATGTACAAATGCGCCTAATTTTTTTACTACGAGACATGGCCGTTTAAAACCACTTTTAAGAAAGTTACACACATAAACAGCATCCGATAAGCTCTGTCTTTTTTCTTGTCATAAATGTTTTACTTTGTTGTAGATTTCGTGAGTCACATAATCTTTTAGTTAGCTGAGTTACAGGTGAGATATTGGGAAAACGTTTTCTTAAGTTTAACACCGGATTTGAGTAAGTCAAATTTTGATTATGATTTGATGTCACTACGGTGCTTCTCACGAATTTTGCTTGCTTATAACTTTCGTAATCTTCACAACGATTTGTTTACCATTACTAGTAGTCTAACAAGCTAATGCATGCTGATATGTAAACAGTCAATTACATACTAGATTCACGGCACATTTATTGTTCATATGTATTGTGAGTTGCCGATACTTCCGGCTTTCTTATAACTAACGTTATAGATTTAATTAAACTAAACTACATTTTGTGTGGCTACAAACTTGAAACCCATTTGTTCTTGATGCTAATTTTATTTATACGTTATTCTTCTAAGATAAGTAGCTCGAATTTGATGTTAACTCTATTCAATTTATTTCTTCGTTTCTGCAACTTATCTTAAAAATTTTAATGCAAGTTTTGAACATTGTGCACTGATCGAACAAGAGATGTGGCTGCAAAACGAGACCTGGTGCCTATTTAAAAAAAAGGTTATTACTTGGTCCTTGCCTCTCTTTGAATAGAAAATGTTTCAATTTGATTGCGTGCTGCCCGTGCAAAAATTCGTAAACTTTTACAAACTTGTAACAAAGTATTTTGGTTATTCACTATAATAACGGTGACAGTGATGTCGTATCGGAAACGGTAAAGATACAGTGATAGTTAGATTAACGGTAACGGTAACGGTAACGGTAACGGTAACGGTAACGGTAACGGTAACGGTAACGGTAACGGTAACGGTAACGGTAACGGTAACGGTAACGGTAACGGTAACGGTAACGGTAACGGTAACGGTAACGGTAACGGTAACGGTAACGGTAACGGTAACGGTAACGGTAACGGTAACGGTAACGGTAACGGTAAGTAACGGTAACGGTAACGGTAACGGTAACGGTAACGGTAACGGTAACGGTAACGGTAACGGTAACGGTAACGGTAACGGTAACGGTAACGGTAACGGTAATTTTTCATCAGCAGCGAATCTTGTTGTCTTTGTTCGGGTAAATTTTGCGTCAATCTGATTTTTGTGTACTTTCAGTACTTGGCATTATAGTTTCTAATCTTTTTACTAATTTAATAGTAGCAACAGGAAAAACATTTTCATAAGATAAAACAAACATTTTTTGGAACACCCAGACTTTGGTTTGAACTCTTCTTCCTTTTCTTCGATAATTTCTTCTAAATCTTCTTCAATTTTTTGTTCTGCATCTCCTTTAATTCTTTCTTTTGAATGTTTTTTTATATCTTGTTTTATTAGGGTCTCTACATTATTATCTTAATGACTGTCATTATATTAAATTAAAGTGCATTTTGGTTCTTTTTTTCATTATTGCTTTTAGTTTTATTTCGGGGGTCAAAGTAGAAGCGTTCTCGTCGCGACCCCTGTCAGATCTTTAATCTGCAAATCCTACTACTCACCTTAACCAAACAGCGTTACTATGCCTACCAGCACAGTGCATCAGTGTCACCCCAAAGGGCCCTTTCCAGGGCCGGCACTGACTGTCATCTCTGCTAACGTCGAGGGGCTCACAGGAGCCAAACAAGACATTATGGCAAAAATCTGCACAGACCACAAATGTCATGTGCTCTGTCTGCAAGAGACCCACCAAGGCCAAAACAACAACCGCTCACGGATCCCTGGTATGAAGCTAATATTAGAGTGCCAGCACGAGAAATACGGTAGCGCCATCTTCACGAAGAGCGATCTCATCGTCAAGACGGCCAACATGTCTCAAGCCAACAACATCGAAATCCTGACAGTGGAACTGGACAGCATCTCTATCACCTCGGTCTATAAGCCACCCGGGGAACGGTTTGACTTCGCTAAACCGCCAAACTTCGATCGGAACAAGACTCACATCATCATCGGTGACTTTAACAGTCACCACGTCAACTGGGACTACGCCAAAACAGATGAAAATGGCGACTTGGTTGAGACGTGGAGCGATGCAAACCACCTCAGTCTAATCCACGACCCCAAACTCCCGAAGACCTTCAACAGTTCTAGATGGAAACGGGGGTACAACCCAGACCTAGCCTTTGTAAGCAACAACATCGCTGACCTCTGCAGTAAAGCCGTGCTGAAACCCATACCACACACACAGCACAGGCCGATATCCATTAGCGCATCACCAGCAGTCACACCAACCACGGCCCTATTCCGCCGCCGTTTCAACTTCAAAAAAGCAGACTGGACAGGATTTGCAGAGGACCTGGACACGAAAGTGGCAAACATCGAACCGTCACAGACCAACTACAACCTGTTTGTTGACGCCGTACGTACTGCATCCAGAAAGAACATACCACGAGGATGTAGAACCAGCTACATGCCAGGACTCTCCCATGAGATGATAGACGAATATCAGAAGTACCAACAGCTATTCCAAGCAAATCCGTTCTCGGATAGCACCATTGCATCTGGTACAGAACTAGCACTAAAGATACAGGAAAAAAGACAGAATTCATGGCAAAACATGATTGAAAGTGTGGACATGACCCACAGCAGTAAGAAAGCCTGGCTCACCATCAAGAAGCTAAGCAACGGCCCCAAAAAGGCTGAACAACACCATAACGTCACTGCAAACCAGGTTGCAAGCCAACTCCTTCTAAACGGGAAAGCACCAACTAAACAACCTAAGATGAGGATCAAGCGACAACCTGGCAAAGAAAACAACAGCTTCAATACCACCTTTACCATGGAAGAGCTCAACATCTGTATTAAGAATCTGAAAAATGGTAAAGCGGCTGGAATGGACGACATTTGCTCAAAACAAATAAAACACTTCGGACCAAGAACAAGAGAGTGGATTAGAGCTGTTTAAGAACTGCTCTTCTTCATATAACATCCCGAAGCTATGGCGGCAGGCACGCGTCATTGCCTTTCTAAAACCGGGCAAAAACGCCTCGGACCCCAAAAACTTCAGACCAATATCACTTCTCTGCCACCTCCACAAACTCTATGAACGTCTCATCCTGAACCATCTGTCTCCCCTGATCGAAGAACACCTAATCCCAGAACAAGCTGGCTTCCGCCCGGGCAAATCCTGCACGGGACAGACACTCAACCTCACCCAGCACATAGAAGATGGTTTTGAAAAAGGGAAAATCACAAGCGCAGTATTTGTAGATCTCTCAGCTGCATACGATACTGTGAACCATAGGATGCTCCTCTTGAAGATCTACGACATGACACACGACTACCACCTAGTGCAAGTCATCAAATCGCTATTGGAAAACAGACGATTCTATGCAGAACTCTGCAAGCAGAAGAGCCGCTGGAGACGGCAACAGAACAGCCTCCCTCAGGGAAGTGTGCTAGCACCGACCCTCTTCAATATCTACACCAACGATCAGCCCATCCACCCTAATTGCAGGAGTTTCTTATATGCTGACGATCTGTGCGTCACAGCACAGGAGAAAGAGTTCACCACCATCGAGAGAGTCCTTACATCTGCTCTATCGAACCTCTTAACCTACTACAGCAAGAACTACCTGAGACCAAATCCGACCAAAACACAGGTAACTGCTTTCCATCTGCGCCATCGGAAAGCAAACCGGAAGTTACGCATCACCTGGAATGGTACGGAAATAGAACACCACCAGAACCCAGTGTACCTCGGAGTCGTCCTCGACCGGACCCTGACTTATAGGGCCCACGTAGAAAAGACGAAGGGGAAAGTCAGCGCTCGGAACAATATCCTCAGAAAACTGGCCAACACCAAGTGGGGCGCCAACCCGACCACCCTGCGCTCTACTGCACTCGCACTCTGCTACTCCACAGCAGAATTTGCGTGCCCAGTTTGGGAGCGGTCATCTCATGCCAAAAAACTCGACCCGGTGCTCAACGAGAGCTGTCGCTACATCACGGGATGCCTGAAACCGACACCCATCAACAGCCTCTACCTATTAGCCGGTATTGCTCCACCAGACATAAGAAGAAATGTAGCGAGTAGGCGGGAAAAACTGAGGCAACTAGAGGACCCCAGACATCTATTGTACGGCCATACCAACGTCGACAAACACCTAAAATCCCGAAAAAGCTTCATACCCGAGAAACCCCTGGACTCAACAGCTAAAGCAGCGAGGTTGGATTCATGGCGCGAACGCGTTAAAAACACCGACGCAATCGACGGTACCAGCCTAGAAGTGGGAGAACACCTACCCGCTGGCGGTGATCTGGACTGGACTACGTGGAAAAGCCTAAACCGCCTACGCACTAGAACTGGCAGATCCAAAGTCAACATGACCAAGTGGGGGTACTCTAGCAACAGCGATTTATGCGACTGCGGGGAAAGACAGACCATCTTCCGATCTGCCGACTCCTCGACGAAAAATGCACCATGGAGGACCTCACCGCAGCCACCGACAGGGCCATAGCCTGTGCTCGCCACTGAAAGGACATATGAAACTTTTGGTTTAAGGACTCGAGAAGAAGAAGAAGAAGATGTTTTATTTCTTTTTTTTCGGCTTCAAGGGATATTTTTTTGCGTTAAGTGTGCTTTTTGGATTGATCATCATAATGCATTATTTATATTTTATACAATTTAACAAATCGTTTAGAAGATTCTAGTGTTTATTACGAACTTTTTCTATATCTCCAGGAGGTAACCGTGACAGAACGCGCTCTCTATTAAGAGGTATGATTCCACATTTATTGACATCAGAGGTTACATCTTTAGCAGAAATGTTTGTAACAGTTTGCATAATAGAGAAGGAAATAGTTCTTCTATGTATATTATTTTTTTTTCTTCACTTGATTACTCAAAATTTAGTTTGTTTTTTCCCCAATAAGAATAGCCTGTGAACCGTTGCAAAATAAAAAAAATGACCTGAAGCAAGTAGTTTACTGCCATTAGCCGTAATTTGTTATGTTAAAAATATTTTGGTGTAATTTTCGTACTGTATGAATTTTGCATCAGAACGTATTTTTATATACAAGATGTCATCTGTCGTTAAAAATCTGTGGTTACATTTTTCAATCAAATACTTTGATTCTGTGCAGAAAGAAAGTCATACGCATGTGTTAGTGCAAAGCCTGTGGGTTTCTCTATTATTAAATATCTTAATTATCCACGCTGATCTTTTATACTAAATGACGGAGTAAGATGCGTTTGTTCTGAAGAATTCATCAAGATAAAAATCTTTTTCTTCTGCTTCTTTCAGCAGCCCCTAATAGTCCTCTTCTGAACATAGACCACTCTTTGTTTTTTCCATGCTTTATTGTCTTGTACCAATTACCGCCCGCTTGGTTTTTAATGTCATCGAACTGATACCGCTACCACCTCTCGGGACGGTTCCACCACTATCATCCCCAGCGCCAACCAATCAGAGCGCGTTTCTCTCCCAAGAGCGCCGGAGGGCAACTAGCCTCTTTAAAAGAAGCGACCAAAACTAACAACGGCATTCCACTTTGGGGAATCGTGCTGAGCAAGACACCTTCTCTTAAAGGGCGGCTGAGTCTGGTCGTCCGGCACCTACCCTAAAGGAAAGTCTACGGAGAGCAGACCACCGGGAGTAGGCAGATTGAGGCCTGGTTTCTGCAGCGCATCTCCGCTCCATTTCGCGCTCCACCGTTCACCGTAACGCGCATACCGTTGTTTTGTTTTGTATATATGTTATAGCTGTAGAGTTAGTTGTGTATATAAGTTGATTGTCTGTTTATTTTGATTATAATATATTTCTTTAAATCTCTCCATTTATTAATTCGCCGTTCCGCGTCGCATAAACGTTCGCGTCGGCCCACCATCGCGCTCCACCGTCGTTTCTCTACGTCGCGAACGGTAACAGAGCAATCGCCTCCTAACGCTCCGCTTATGCTGTTTTGGTCTCTATTGTATTGTGCGTTTTGTCTATCGATGTTCGTCCTGTCCAACGACATGTCTAGTCCAATTTTATTTGCACTCCGTTATACTATACTAACTCCTCTTCTTAACGGTATTTTATTTGTTTCTAAATTGTCTGTTATTTTACTACTAGTGTTGCCTGTTCATATATATTTTGAAATAGGTTTCTATACCTTGAGTCGATTCTTGCGTTACTTATAGTTTTAAGGATTGGCCACAGCTATACTGAATCCAACGCCTTGTTGTAATCAACGAATGCAAGATAGAGTGGTTTGTTATATTCATTACACTTTTCTATAAATGATTTTAGAAATTGTCTATGTTCGATAGTGCTGTAGGTTTTAAGGAATCTGGCCTTTATAATTATTACACCGAGACTTACGACCCTCTTACCAAATTGTATTGAGCTAGCCGCCTGCATTAAAATTACGTGTAAATTCTAGTCAATAAAAAATGTTCCTTCTATTGAGATAAAAAACAAACCATAATGTTAAAATATGTTCTTTGGAATTGTTGATTATCGGCGTCCGGCTGTTTGTTTCAACTTTGTTAAAATATTGCGCCAAGCGGCTTTAATAAGTCTAAAATATACAACGTCTAGAGGTTGCGTTATTTGAGTCAAATTGGAGGGTAGAAAGACGTAATAAATATCTTCTTTTTGACAAAATCTTACCCGTTTCACTAAAATAAGTGAAGACAAACTATCTTAGATTAGTATTTCGGAAGCATTCAAATGTTTGCAATAGGACTTTTGATTCATGATTTGTACTTATGCAGTGCCCGATAGACAACATGTAACGACTACAAATCAGTTTTTTGATTTCTGCAACTGTCTTTTCGGCAACTTTACAACGTCGACGTACGAACACAAGGTTTCGAAAGCGATTTGACTTTTACGCCGTTAGACGGCGCAGTTTTTAGTTGAGTTTCTCATCTGATACGGTCATTTTGACTCTCTTTTTTGTTGCTTTTAAGATCAATTGTGCAGGTTTATTATGATAATAAACAAAACTTCCTGTCTGTGATAACCACTTGGTTTCATTTGTTCTATGGATGGTTAAAGATTGCGGGTCTGAGATATTTCTTTTTTTTTAACCCAGACATTCGTTTCTTTATAAAAAATTACTATACGAAAGAAAAGGTGGCGCAAGGGCACGATTCAGTTGAAGAAGAAGTTTAGTTACTGGTATCCCGAGTCACGACCATCTACAAAAGGAGCTGAGCCAATTATCTATAAAACTTTTTTTTACTTCCCCAGTTTGTACGTGACAGACATACTCAAGTAGAAAAATCCATAACCCCAACATGCAAACATAAGAAAAGTAGTCAACCTACTATATTGGTAATTCTTTATACTTATTTCGTTCCTCTTTTAACGATTACTTTTTGTGATTGAGATCGTCATCAAGATTTGTTTCGTTGTAGTTTATGATAAGAGATGGAGAAATATTTTAAAGAAACTTTTCAAATTTGTCAAAGTAGTCGTTGATGGTTTCTGGAGACACTCCTGCACGCGCACTTTTAAATTTTGACACATACGAACAGATATTTTTTCTTTATGACGTCTCAGAAACGATGTAGCAACCAGTGCACAGGCTAGCAAGGACCGGATTTTAGGTGTTGGTTAAGCTTATGAACGATTTTTCCTAATGAGGTTGACAGTAGCAAAAATCAATAGTAATGATTATTTATATAGATATATAGAAAACTATAAATTAGTACGGAAGATAGTAAATTTGTCATTGAGTTTAATGACAGCGAAATGATCTATTGACAAGGAACGCTGTCAAAATCCCAACTATAAAATAGGTTAGGAACAATGTCAGTATAATTGTTAAAAACAACATTTTGGAACTCGTCAGAGTAGGATACACGGATGTGTTTCCACAACCATACCGACAGGCATTAAATCCAATGATAACTTTTCTATCTTTTGTACTAATTTATAGTTTTCTATATATCATACGTGGTATTTTGACCACAGGATGGCGTTCCAAAACCATTTCAAATATATAGATATGATTATTGTGTTATAATAAATAGTTAGATAAAATAATTTTTTAGAAAGAATAACACGAAACTAATAATTAAACCGTGTTCCACTGTGATTATCGTCAGAAGGTGTATATAAGAATTTTTGTTGCTGTGGTATGGTTTACAATGGTAAAACTTGATTTATTACGATAAATCCACTTTTTCTTTTCTTCTTCTTTCAGGAACATATAAGAGTAGTTAGTGACATAAAATAAAGCAAACTTTGTATTGTTTGTGAATCTCTAATTAGTCAACAATACAAGAAAGTTTGTAGTTAAACTTTTTAATCCATTTATCGTACTTTTACAACGGATTTTCTTTAGAAAACAAATAAAATTTAATGAAAATAATTAGATTAGTTTAAACTTACCACAAATAATTTCTTAATTAAATTAAAAAGAGGCTGTCACCGTATTACAAAATTAATTAAAAAAGTTGGCTTTGCACGATTAAAACAAAAACAGTAAAAAAGCACTTACATCATTTCCTTGCACAGAATGATATGATCTGTTCAATATTTTTCGAAGAATCGCCGTTCCATTACGAGGATCTTCATTGTTCGCAAAGATTTCAGTTAAAGCTCTTGCGTAAATCATGACGGCGTCGTATAAATACGCAGCTTGGATAGGAACCTAAAATTTGTTGGCGTATTAAACTCAATTAGCCAACATTTCTTTGGCGTGCTTTACCGATATGCTGTGAAATATCTTATGGTGATATGGTACACAAAACGGCGGCTTGGCAGACATCGCTTTTATTTGCTCGCAAATGACTCTATAAGTATTTTAAATGAAATTAGACCTAATAAAGATACGAATTTCTACTCACTTATAATTAGGATTTCGCGGATGCGATGGAGTAAGCTTCAGCACAGATCTAAATCCCATTACATCTCCGGAGTTTCCCCAAGTTTCACTCAAAAATGGGTCAAGATAATCTGAAAAGCATTTGAATTATAGTATTTGTTTTTTGTAGATCCTTACTCACCTCTTTGGATTATTTTAATTTTGCGGTTTGGATCATAAATTTCATCGTCCACCGATATTACCACGTAATCACCGGAATCCAGTAGTTTTCGTCGTTGTAGACATTTTATGAAATCGATTAGCGCAATGTGTTCTCCCACAAAAACGTACACTGTAACATATAACCAAAATTTAATAATCTTTAATGTAAAAATTATAACTTCACTTTTATTTTTGACTCAAACTTTTTATTGATCAAATTAATTAAATTTTATTATATAAGTTTAACTTTATTCGTTGCCATTTGGCTTACAAATTTGGTCGTGTTGTCTATACATATATACTACATTTTCTTATCCCTTCTCCCCCCTTAACTTTTTCCTCCTGCTCCATACTTCCTCCATCCATTCCGCTCCTTTTTCGTTTTCATCTAAGATATCCACTGTTTTCATCACCTCTTCTCTTAGTTCCCTGCATTTCTTTCTCATGTGGTTAAAGTCTTCCGTTTCTTCTCCACATAGCCTGCACAGCTTTTCTGGTTCTTCTCTCCAATATTTGTTCCCTAACTCCTCGTTGCCACATCTGAACCTTGGCACTATTTTTTTCCTTTTGTCGCTTTTAATCTCACTGCCTTTTAAATATTCCGGCACCTCTTCACCCTTGATATCTTTATAATTCCTATTATATCTGCTCTCTTTTATCTTTGTCCATCTTTCTTGTTTTTCGATGTCTCTATCTCTCCTTATTATTTCTTCTCTTGTCCCTACCGCCTCTTCTCTTAATCTCTCCACTTCTTCACTCGCGTACCCGTTTCTTTTGTAATACTCTTCTCTGCTTTCCTGCCCGTACTTTACTTTCCCTCCCTTTATCTCTTTCCACCATTCTTGCAGAATTTTGCAATCTGTTCTTTCCCTCATTTCTTCCTCGGATTTTATTGCTCTTTTTCCTGTCTCAATCCTTATTTTTTCTATCTGAACCTCCTCTCTCACAATATACCCCGGTGTATCCCTGTCCAATCCTAACACCCATCTCCAGTATTTTTCCTGTAGCCTCTCTACCTCCCTCCACTCCTTCCAGCCCCATATTTCCGCTCCATACATTACCACCCCCTTTATTAATTTTTCGAACAACAATTTTCTTTTTTTTATATCCATCTTGAATATTCTTTCCCCCACACCCCAGACTTGTCCTATTAGCCTGTTTCCTTTCTTCACCCTTTCCTTTATGTGTTCTCCTTCTTTATTATCCTGTTTCATCGTGTAGCCCAGGTATGTAAATTCCTTCACTTGTTGCACTTTCTCAACACTCCATCTCCATTCCTCTCTTTTTATTTTCCTCCCTCCTTTTCTAAATATCATTATCTTTGTTTTCTCCGTGTTTACTTCCATTTCTTTTTTTTTCATATATTTTTCTAGCGTTTTCATCATCTCTTTCATTTCCTTTTCCTCCTTAGCCACCATCACTATGTCATCCGCATACGCCAACGACCATACCTTAGCTTTCCCTACCACTATCCCTCCTGTCTGTTGTCCTCTCATTGTCTCTTCCAGATCCCCCGTATATACCGAGAACAGGCTTGGGCTCAGTGGACATCCCTGCCTCAACCCTCTCTTTGTTATAAATTTCTCACTCTCTTCCCCATTCACTTTAACCCTGCTTCTCGTTTCTTCGTATATTTCCTCTATTCTTTGTGTTAATCTATCATTGATTTTTTTTCTTTTCATATATTCCCACAGCTTTTCCCTATTCACTTTGTCAAAAGCAGCTTTTAGGTCTACGAATAGTGCTACCATTTTCCCTCTTTTTTTTCTAGTTCTTTATTTGCTAAGTGTTTCATTATATATATGTTGTCTATCGCCCTTCTTCCTTTTCTGAATCCCGCTTGTCCGTCTGGTACCAACCTTCTTTCCTCTATTTCCTTCTGTAATCTTTCTTGCAGTATTGTCGCGTACAATTTGTATGCCGAGCTCAGTAATATTACCCCTCTATAATTCTCGACTTTATTTTTTTCGCCTTTTTTATGTATTGGGCATATTATTCCCTCTCTCCATCTCTCTGGGAATCCTTCCCCTTTCCATATTTTGATTATTATTTCCGTCATCCTTTTTGCTACATTTTCTCTCCCGTATATCCACTCTTCTCCTTGTATCCCATCTTCTCCTGTCGCCTTTCCTTTTTTTATATTCTTTATCGCCTCAATTACTTCTTCCTCCTCTATTCTATCCCTATCTCCTTCTTCTTGACTTACTACCGCGTCTTTCCTTTTTTTTCTTTTTCCTGCTTTTTGTTCTTCCCTCCCAACAGGTTCCAAAAATATATCTCCCATTCTTTAATTTTCATTCCCTTTGTCGTCCTGTTTTTTCCTCTGCTTCTTTAGGTACTTCCATACATCTTCTTCCGTTTTTATTCCTTTAATCTGCTCCTCTTGTTTTTTTTTTGTTTTCCTCCTTCTTTGTGTCGCATGTTTTTTTGTATATTTTTACTGCTTCTTTGTATTCTTCTTTTTCTTTCTTCCTTTTTCCACTGTCTTAATGCTCTTCTTGCCTTTTTCTTTGCTTTCTTGCATTCCTTATCCCACCATTTCTTCCATCCAGTTTTCTCCCCTTCCATTTTCTAAATCTGACTCTCTCTGTTGCTTTCTCCATCATCTCTCTCATTTCCTCTACACTTTCTTGTACTTCCATCCCTATCCATACCGTTTTCCGTATTCTCTCATTACATCTTTTTAAACTCTCTTCTGTCTACTTTTTTTTAGTTATGTACTTCTCCTCCTCCTCTCTCTCTTCTCTTTCCCTTCCTTCCATTGTCAATTCCAGTGGTTGATGGTCTGACACTACCCTTTCTCCCACCTGTCAAATGTCTTTACCTTTTCTGCGGCCTCTTCATTTGACATTACAAAATCTATTATTGATTCTCCCCTTCCTCCTATGTACGTAAATTCCCCCTTTCCATCTTCTTCTCTGTTCCCGTTCATCAGGGCGTGAGATAAATCGCAAAACTCAAACAAGCAACCGAAATCTAACTAAGAACTTCTCAAAAGTTAGGTTATCTACTTGTGAAACAAGCTAAAATCTAAACTCTGAAAAAGTAAGAAAGAAAACGATTCTAAACTCCGTAGAAGTGACTTAAGAAGAAATAGTCTCCGTATATAAAGGAAAAGGATCGCCACGGATAGTTGAGCTCGACTCTGATTGGGCTACGGTTGATAAGGGGCGTGTTTTCGATAAATGACTAATGACCGGGAACCAAAGAGGGGATAGCTCAAAACCATGATCGCGATTGAAGTTATTGAGGTGTTTGATGATTTCTATGCTTTCTCGGAATTTCCTGTTGAAAAAGAATGGAGATTTGACAATCAACAAAACATTATCAAAATCTATCTTTTGACCTGTAGTAAAATGCTGTTCGGCAACCGCAGACTTGGAAATATACAGTTGCCCCAAACTTGTAATAGACCGTCCATGACAAAGTACCACAGTAGACGTGACAGTCTCCCGCCTTGTGGGCACCTGTCAGCCACATTGGCAAAACTGGTAAGCTGGCTCTGAGAATTTTGCATACTAGGTTTTGAAGAGCAACAAATCCCTTTTGCAGCATGATGGGATAAACTCCATCGGTTCCTGGAGACTGAAAAGGTTTAAACATATTGCATCTTGCAACTGTGGGACAGTCTCTGATTTAGCCCGCTAAAGTTTTGTTAAACAAATCCCAGTTTGTTTTTCTTGGGTTTCTGTATTCTATTACAAGTTTCCTGCCTGATTCAATATTGAATCAAATGTATCTATGATCAGATAAAGAAAGTTCATTTGATACATGCCACATTTTTATCACTTTGCTTGCTTTTGGACTAGCAAGAGTATGGTCAGTAAATTCACTGCGCGACACGGTTATAAACGTATGCTCCTCCACAAGGTGCGGTGTGCATTATCATCGCATCCAAGAATCAGTGGTTTGTTGGTCCCACTGTTAATTAGCCTGTAATTTTTTTTTGGCGGCGGTGGTCCTGTCTGGTCGTAGAGAAGGTAATCGGATCCGATAATGAAGTCTCTCTTGATGCCTTTCTCAACTACAAACATTTTAGCTACCACTAGGTCTCTAGAACATAGATTCCATAATTACGTTTAGTGTACTTTTTACAATAATGCATGTGTGAGGGTTGTGTACAGGTTGGGCTGCAAGCAGCCATCTACCTGGACAGTTCAACCCTTTTATTGTTCCCTTGTGGATTCATGGCTCCTGGATAAGAACAATATCAATATCGTGTGTCACGATATAAGCACTGAGGGCCGCTGAAGCTGTGCTACAGTGATGTATATATATTTGAACGACTTTCAGCATTATATTTGTCGTCAGCACTTTTTTTCCGACTCTCGATCTACACCCATTGCTTTGTCGACATCACTTGTAGCATCTCGTTTTTTGCTGCCCTTCTTCTTTGCTCGAAAATCCAAGGTACAATTAATTGGTTGACGCTTTTGCCTTCTCCCAAGACCTCTTGTCCGTTAACAGGACGTATTGAGTTCCTTTAGGATCTGGTTTAGAGTTAACCACTCGCCACGTTTCACTACTGATGTAGTTCTGTACCGATATTCTTTTCAGTAAGGTGGCTGGTTCTAGTGTTGTTCCAAAGACCCAAGTGATAACCGTCTTGGGTGCAGGAAAGTCTTTAAAATAATTAATCTGTAGTTCCCTATCACAAAACTGGCATCTCTACAGTCCTTATTTCCTCGTACGATCTTCGGAGCATATCGTACAGTTCCTATTGATTCCTTATGCGTCGTGGCAAAATATCCTGCTTTGCATCTCCTATTGCAGGAAACATACTGCATTGAAATTCTCTCAAAGGCTGGCACTTGTAAGTTTTTTGACCAGCAAGTTTCGACCGCAAATTTTTCTTGCCTGTCGTATGGTGTACTCTGTCACATAGGATTTTTTCTTGTCGGAAGTTCGATGATAACCGGAGTACCTTAAGAACCAGAGTGAACCTGTTTTCCGATTCCTCCGTGTCCATTCTTAGACTAGTGTCCGACGTCAACAAACTCATTTTATTCGCTAGAAAAGATCAGAGTCAAACGTAAAACCAGAGTCTAACTTAATTTATTTTTGCATGGCATTTTGATTTATTTATACAGTTAGCTACGGCGAAATTGGGTATTTATTTAGTTATTTAATTTCATGGGGGCTTATTATTTTAGAGTATTTTAGTTTAATTATTTTTAGTTTTACTAACATTTTCAGTTTCTTTTTAGTCGCACTTGACTAACTGGCCTCATCCTGTCCATTACAATAACGTTTCTTTTTCCCGCCTACTTAGATTCTAGTTTAAGAAGCGAGGATAAGCCAAAAGGTAAATGCTTCGTGGAACCTCGTGTTCTGTAAACCCGAACCTGTAATATAGCTCATCCAACTCGTCTAAACAGATAATCCTTCATCTTGAAATTTATCTCTTAAATCGTTCAATCCTATATGTGGCGAGCTTAAACCAAACAAGTTCGGGTGGTTCATGGGTTCACTTCTTTCTTTTCCTCTTCCTCCTCCCTCCCTCAGTGGTTTCTTAATATTTGACGTGTTGACTAGCCACTTTCTGGTTGCTTTGTCTGCGCACGTTATTTTCAGGAATCCCTCTTTATGGGTACATTTTTGAAACCCCGGAGAAGCTTTTCCCTTCTTCAATTCGTCAATTCATCCGAGTATTAAGGTTTTTATGACCTCGGATTCTTCAGGACTGATGGTGTTTTCAGGAAACTTTTTTGGTATGATTACAAAAGCAATTCCCGTCAGAATGTCCCTAAATGTCTTTTTTTGGGTTCCTTCGACCTCTCGACTTTGCTTTACTGGTCGTTTTTATAACGCCGGTATGCTACTGCTAGAAAAGCTGCATTTTTACGCCCCTGTTGTTCCGATAGTCGGTGCAATTGCGTGCGCCGTCTGGTGTCGCTGTCGCGTTCCTGACGTGATCGTCTTTGCTTTCTGTCATTGAAGTGGAACCGGTTGCCTGACGTCCCGATTCTCTAAGTTTTTTAAGATTTTTCCTTGCCGCCTCCAAAAGCTTTATAGGCTTTTTGAGTTCGTGCTCAGCATCAGCCAATATTTTTGGGTTCTTCTCAGAGTCCCCGTCTTTTTTTTTAATTTGTGCTGGTGGTTCCATATATGTTCCCACGGAAAGCTATATACAACGGGATTCGCTTGGTGCCCCGAGATTGGAATCAGTTACGACTGGTTTTCTATCCAGTCACGCATCTATCGGCCTGGTCCTCTTCACCCTGTATTTAGGTTTTTAATGAGGTTGACTCTTCTTGGTCTAGACAATTAAACCAAGACCCTCCAGCACTACTTGCCCGGGAGACATGTCCACAGCAGCAAGAGGTTTGGGTTTGGCCGGCGTGCCTGCTGATCAAAGCCAGCAGAGCAGCGACCGGCATCGTTATCCCAGTGTCGGCTCTTGCCACGACACTACAGCTTGAGTTGGAAGAGTTGGTTTGCGTGACAGTAGTATTGGAGTACGTACGGATTTTACGCTGCGACTCCAACAGCTGCCAAAGTAAATAGGATTGTCCGATCCAGCTAATGAAGGTACACACCGTTACATTCTATCTACACAAGGAAACGAGTAACAACGTGTTTTGGTCTTTATGATATAAAAAATATAATCGCTAGTGTACGCCATAAAAATCTATTTAAAAAGAGGATTTTCTTAATTTCGTACGAGTAGTTGATAGCCTGCACTAGAACGTCAAAACAGACTAACTGCCGAAAAACTTGCAATCATTGAAAGTATGCTTGATTACATCTCTTTAAAACTGCTACTATGATAAGCTTATTGCTACAATCAAAAGCTTTTTTTACACCGGACATAATCTTGTTTGAGTATTTTAGTAAACGTGTCTATTATATAGTAACGTAGGTGGGAGCAATAATTGCCGTAGGGCAAAAATTTCTAGCTAGATTAAAAAAAATTGGGAAACATTTTGAAAAATAGTCGCTAAGGTGTGCTAGTTAACCTTAGTTCAAAAGGGGGGCTTTGGGAGTCGCAGACCCCACGCCCCCAGATTCTAGGGAGCCCCTGGCCTTTAGAATCCATTCAATATTGAATATTTCATTATCCACTTCCACCTGGTCGACATTCTTTATTGTTCTTCTTGTATCACTTCTGCTCTTACTTCTTGTGAAATTCTATCTTTATTTATATATTTCTATAGTTCCTGTTTATTCTAGTCTTATTTTTGGTTATAACACATTACCTTGTATTCCTTCTTTGACTTTAAGTAGAATTCGATGCTGCTTTCTTATATCTTACATCTTCTCAGTAGTTTTCTTGTTTCTCTTTTTTTCTGTGTGCAGTCTTTATCTCACCATTTCTTTCTTTCTTCTTTAAACTGCTTTCTTTCACTAGTCTTATATTGCATTGACTCCTCTAATGTTTTTATCAGTTGCTGTTTTCTATCTCCTTTTTGCCGATTAAGTCATCAAAAGTGTTCTTGTATCTTATGATATTTTCCTCTTTCTACGTCGTAATCTTTCTAATTTTCTCCACGTCGTCTGTCTTTGTTATCCTTTTTTTGTCTCCTGCAGTTCTATTATCAAAAATTGATGATCTAGTTTGGTTCTGCTCTGCCAATTTGTTTACGATGCTGCAGTCTATTGTTGTTGCTCCTCTAGAGCCGATGTATGTATATTCTCCAGCCTCATCTTGTGTGCAAATCCCATTTAATACATTCCACCTATTTTCATCCGTCATGTCTATTAGTTTCTTTTCTTCTTTATTATGTATCTTTTAACCGTCTCTCTTTTATATGGCTCTTATGTGTCTATATGCATAAGATTTAGCTTTCTTATCTTAGCATTAAAGTCTCCTCTAGTTAGATAGTGTTTGTCTGTCTCTCGTGCATCTTCTGTTCTTGTGACCATCTCAGGTGTTATCTTCTCCAACCTTTAGTTGCTGTATACAGTCATTATCTTCCATTTTTTTGTTGTAAGTATCAATATTGTTCTGTCTTGTATTCCTTCTACATCTTGATAAATTGTTTCATTTTTTTCTGTAAGTTCTTTTTTAACTTCCGTGATTATTCTTTCTATGGCTTTTCCTTTCTCTTTGTTTTTCACTGCTGTTTGGTTATTCCACTTAAATACTGCCGGTAGCTTAGTTTTTATTAAATTCCATTTCTTCTTCTCCACCCAGGTTTTGTTACTCCATGAAAGTTTTTTTATAAAATCTCAAAAGCTTTAATCTTTATTATTAAGGCCGGCTATGTTTTAGAATAGTATTCTAACGTTATTACCGTCTCTTTTCTCTTTATCTCTTTTCCGTTTATCCGATTTGTTTGCTAATTTTTTTATTTGTTCTGACCTGGTCAAAAGTCTTCTGTGAGTTTTTCTTCTGCCTCTCCCCATCTATACCACTTCATGTCTATCTGAATTTTTTGATAACTGATTTTTACTTGCTTTTTCTTGTCTCGTTCTTCTTTAGCCTTGGATAGTATCTTCTTTTGTATCTCTTTCTCATTCTGCGTTAAGTCGTCATTTATAAAGACTTTCTTTTCTTTAGTAAGTTGTTTTTCCTTCATGATTCTTATCTTGTTTCAGAAAATTTCCCATCCTATTCATAGCCAGTGTTATCTGCTTAAACATAGTTTTAATTTCTTCCATTTCGCTTCGTTCTTTTTTGGTTAACTGTTTTTTTGTCGACTTTTGTTCCGGTAATCTACTAACTGTGTCGCTTTTGCTAATCTAAGTTAGTATATTTAAAAAACTTGTTTTCTTTTGTAAAAAACAATTCAACGAGGAAAAATCGAATACTGTTTTACTATCCGTTGTAGAAAACTTTAAAACATCAACAAGACAATACAAAAGAATAAATTTGATTCCTATAAATTTAAAATTTGTCAGGGTCTTCGGTCTGGTGACGAGAGAAGACTATCAGTTTATTGCGAATGGTATACCGGAAAATCTGAAGATCAAAATTTTCCTTTTAAAGTAATGTGATGTGATAAAAGCATAACAACTATCAATGAGATTTTCAACCGGTGTAACAAACATTATTGGACAACAAAAAATTTTCATTTAGAAAAAGCAGCAAAACAACAACATAGATTTGGTTTTAATATGTTGATTTTATTTATTTAGACGCTACTTTGGATAAATTATCTTCAGCAATCGTTAACAACTGATGGTTTTAACAAGATGGTGCCTCAACTCATAATTCATAAAATGTATGAGAGTATTTGTCGCAGAAACTTCCTAAAAATAGATTAAAACTCACAGTGAAGTAACCTCAACGGTAAATTTTTAATAACAAGTTCTACCGAATACAGGGTGTTTTGTTTTTTGCCGCATAAAAAAAAATTAAGTTGATGGGTTTTCAGAGATAAAAGGTAGATAAAAAATTTAAAAACTACGTATTTGTAAAGCTTAAAAAGTGGCATTAAAAAAATGCCAAAATTAAATTTTTTGGAAAATTTTGAAACCAATAAACAAAGAATTTTTGCGACCTGCATGTAGACTACCTCTATTCTGTTTACAAGATCTCAATACTGCTCATTTTTATTTTGAACACGTTGCATAATTGATTTGATATTTGATCAATGAACTATGACTTTTTTGTAATACTTTTTTAATTTTTTCTTTCTATTTTTTCATTATATTTCTAGATTAAATAGTATTCTTTCTAAAAATACTTATTGATTTATTGCATTTATGTTTATGGTCAAATAAAAAAATTCTATAGAAGTATATGCGCTGAATGTCTTGTATTTACTGCATATGGTATAGAGTACGTTTACATTTATTATATAAAGTGTCTTGGATAGTTGTCTTAAAGTTTTGATTCGTATACTTGACGTTGACTTTTGTCAATAATTAAATAAACTACTTTCTTAGACTGTGTGTTTAAAATTCTATTCAATATAACAAACCTGCGATTACAAAAGTTTTTTTAAATTTGGCGCCCAACGTGGACGTACTATATCAGTAATTTTGCATGTCTGTTAAAATTTTTTACCATGTTAAGGTGGTTTATTAGTAGATGTATGTTTTTTAATGATTATATTTTTTAAGAAATTTGCCAAAAAAATTGACAAAGATGACAGAACAAATTACTATAAATGATGCTTAATTTCAAACGTTATTAGAAAGCATTTGTGTAACAAATTTAGTTCCGCTAATAAAAAAAGAATTTTTTCAAAATGTGTTTTTTGTTTTGATGCAATGCATTCGCTTATGCGTGAGTGCTGTGTTTCTACAAAGAGAAGATTTTGAACAACGACCAATTAAGTATGCCTTAAGACTTCTAACGCCTGCTGAACGTAATTACCTACCGTTTTTTCTACAAAACGTTTTGTAGAAATCTACTAGATTATTCTTAAAAGATTAACACACTTTTGGCACAAGATAGTTGTACAGATTATTGAAATTTGTAGCAATACATATGTTTTATGCTATTTATGCTATGCTACGAATACGCCTTCAAATTAACAAAAATTACAAACATTAGTGCTTACCTCTAGTTCTCTTAAAAGTGTCAGCAACTATAGCGTCCATTTGATCTATATATCTGGGTATGTAGTCAGGATATTGCTTAGTATCGGTAACAATCAGTCCATGCACTTCTGACAATTCCTAATTAGAAAAGACAATCATATAAACAAGTTCCAAGATTGATACTAAAACTTGCCTCGATTGCCTCACGAACTTCGCTGCCAGAAGCTGGGTGGGAACCGGCAACAACAACAAATTTTCTCCATCCAAATGCTCTTAGTAAAGCGACGACACTTTTTGATACCTTACTTGATGGAGGTAGCGTTCGGGCAAACGTGTAAAAAACACGCTTGTCGGAAACTTTTGTGTCTGAGCATTTCTAAAGCAGATAATAAATTATTAAACAAACGTTTAAAAAATAATTAGACTAACAATGCAAACATAAAAAAGATTTAGTCAATTTTCATTAGTTAATAATAACTATAATTTTTTTCTAGCATTTTTAGTTGAGGTCCTTTTCATAGAAAAAAAATTATAGAGTGTGTTCTAAATTACAAAAATTATGCCATCAATAATTCTTAATATTTAACCCTGACTATTTTTGAAAGGCAAATTAAGTTACACATAATTACTACATTAAAATTTTTTATTGTTTGCTTACAGTGTTTGTCAGATGCATCTATAGTGTACATTTCTCTCGTTTTGCCGTTTTTTTAATTACATTATAATCGGCACTTCAAAGATCAAACTGAATCCTATCAGTTATACACCCACGTCTCACTCTCCGATGCTATGAGCTACCACCTGCTGTAAATTACAGTTTTTGTTACCATAACAATGTGTATTTGTGTTTACGCAAATGGACTCACTGTCGCGCATATATCTAAAAACTATTTACAACTCCAATAACAATTGGCACCCAACCAACATGTGTCATTTGTAACGACAAAAACTTACTCAAGGGTGTCATTTGTATAACGTAAAAAACTTTAACATAAAACAAACGCATAAAAAATAAATGAATTAAATGCACCAGCCAGCTCACAAAAATATTTATTTAAAACACACATTAAAAACAAACTACATAAGAGCAATAAGAAATTTTCAGATTTATTTAATTAGAGTCGTGGGAATTCTTACGTTACTTAAGATTAATAATTTTCAATTTGATAAATACAAAAATTTTATAATTTGGACGCCACAATATTTTTTTATATTAAAATGGTTAAATATTGAAACCAAAAGATTTACACTAACATAATAACAAAATAACATATTTACATATTTAACAGTATCGAAGGTCAAATAGACAATCAAAGTTACCTGCTTTCAAACTTTAATGCGCAAGTCGAATTGGTGGTGTCAATTACGCGTTCTCATCTATTTCATGCGATGACGCAACATTACGAAATTCTTGAAATGCATATTTAAATTTCCAAATTTTTCGTATTTATCCTGATTGATCTAATATTCGTACAGATCCATTAACCAGAACATCGTAAAACAAACGTAGCGTATAACTTCATTCGCAACATCCAACTCAAATTTTATCAGACGTAACATATGAATAATTATCGATTTTTACTCATAAAAACCATAATTCGTAACGGAAATTCTTCGTAAAAGCGACGTTGTGACTAACATCAAACGTGCAGCGTAAACCATATCTCAATATCGCATTCCAAACATCAAAATCGTAAAAAGGCGTACGTATCCAAACGAAATTTTCGTAACCATAAACGAATTCACACGTACACAAATCAAAAAGCATCGAATAAATCAGAAAACGTAGTCGTATATCAAAAGCAAAGATTTCCAGTTCAGACGTATCAAAAAATTATTGCGCAACTTGCTATTTAGGCGTGGCCATCATATGACTCATTGAAATGACGCAATATGATGCAATTCTCGTAAATCGTATACTTAATTCTTTTTCGAAGATTTGAAACCAAGTACCATAAACAAAAAAACCAAAAAAACCAAAAACTAAAACGTAAATTGCGATGTATTATACATACGGATCAAAACAAAAATGACTTACCCCTTCGAATTAACGGGTTTATCTTTATAAATTTCGTAAATTCAACAACGAAACGTAAATGCTGCTATCAAACGCAAGTGTTACTACCAAACGAAGGTGCTACTACCAGACGCCGGCATAACTTGCAGCACGCAAAAAATGTCCGCTTCACTACATTGCGAAACGTAAGATGTCGGAGGATGACTTCGTACTTAAGAAGAAGGCTCATACGCATGTGCGCGCGTCAAATGCATTGCGCAAAGGAATTTACATAAACAGTGAACACAAAAATGTTAATCAAAAACAGACGTATTCAAACGCAAAAAAATGTGAACGTTACACATTTCAAAAGAATGTTTTTTTTACAGACTTACTGTACCGCAAACCAACCCTGCTTACCACTCGAGGCACAGTTTGTGTCTGAACAACTGAAGAATTCGGCAACACTCAACTCGGCAATAAAAATGTAATAAACACTTTAGCAAACCTATTAGCCAAACACGCTACCGTCACTAACAAACTACCAAACTTTTCGGACGACGTGCTAAAAGTTCCAGAACAAAATTTCCAATTTACGAAATCACTACGAAGAAAATAACATCAACTTGGAACAACAGTCAAAAATCAAAACCGAGCAGACTGCTACCGTATTGCTACTCATCAGCCAAAAACATTATTCGAAACAAGCATATTTGACTGCAGTTTGCTTATCGTCGTAGTGACCAAGAAGGATAGACAACTATGTTTAAACATTACGCAGTCTCAGACAAACCAAAATGTTTTTGACGTTGGACATAAAATTTGGCTACTGGCAAGTTCTCGTAGTCAAAAAATATAAAAAACTTACCGTTTTTGCAACTCTGGATAGAACAGTTTATCAGTTCTGCGTCATGTCTTTTGGTCTAAAAAACGCACCTTCTATGCTTCAGAAACTGATGACGATAAGTGTTTTCCGGCTATCTCACAAGATTCGTTCTGGGGTACTTAGACAACATCATCTATAGCAACAGTTGGAAAAAACACTTACATTACTTGCAGCTTATTATGAAACGCTACAACACCACTGACTACGCTAGACAAGTGCCACTTTGGGGCGACGAAGCTGACTTACTTGGGACACACAATAACGGTCGACAGTAACGAACTCCGACCAGAACACATAGACACGTTGCAAGAAGCCAAACAACCAAAAACTGGAAAGCAACTAAGACGCTTTTTAAGGTTAAGTAATTGAATTAGGGATTATATCCTTAACTGCACCCAGATTACTAAAAACCAACCGACAATTTACATGAACCAGAATTGCTCAAAACGCATTTAACCAATTAAGAACAACCATTAGTCAAGCTAAAGCTTCACCGATCGGATTTCCAATTGCCGTTTGTGCTTTAAACTGACGCCAGCAGTAGAAGCATCGTTGCCGTGTTGTATCAGGTACCGGCACCAAGGCAACGGCACAAAGTCGATACTATGTAAACAAACAAGAAGAACTCGCATGCGAGTGAGCCATAACATAAGAATACTGTTTTTATCTGAAAAATAAGCGTTTCGTTCCGCACCGATAGCAAAGCTTGAAAATGGTTTGACCAAATCAAAGATGAAAAAAGTAAGCTTGCCTGCCGGGTTTTAATGTTGCAAGAATACTCATTCTATGTGCGATTTTCTGCATTCGTACTCGTCCGTAACGAATACTTAGACGCTGAACGTTCTCTATGTCCAAAACGATACATCACCAAACATCATCATCGCGCACATCAAAATGACTAACCTAGTAAGACACGTCATCAAACACCAATAAATTGATAACTGTGCTGCAAATTTACGTAAGAACTGGACAGAAATCTAACAAGAAGAAACCAGAACTGTAGGATAATTGGTGATAAAAGAATTCACGGTTGACGACGGCTAAACCAATCAAAACAATTTACTAGTGTTTTTTGACGACGCCCAAAAAAAGTCATACGAGCATACCACGATTTCGGGCTTCTGCAATTAAATAAATACGTTGATTATTTTTACCAAAGCAGAGAATTGGACAGTTCATTCATTCACGTTTCATTTCGTTTTGAGTTCATCTGTGGGTTATCAGTCAGTGGTTCTGCTTCATACATATTTATGTTCCATATATACTTCTTTATAAATATCGACTTCTAACAAGAAAAATAAACAAACTCCCTGTATTCCAACGAACGTCCTATACGCGCTGATGCTACAGTAAACATTACTTCTCTATTGTAACTATACAACATTAGCTTTACTAAAATTTATTTTTCTGTAGCTGTTACTGCTTAGTCAAAACTTAGGATTGACGTTTCACTGTCCATGCTGCCAGATTAATCAGAATACCTAATTCTCCGTCGCTTAGCGTTTTTCTTATCTTATATATGCCTCGTATGTATTCAACCGTCACTTCCTCTACTAAGATAAGAATGTCTTCCGGGTTTGGACCGTGTCATTGTTGTTGTAACCGAAGTTGCCAACGTTTCGCCTACTTTCGTAAGGGGCTTCATCAGGGCGCGAGATAAATCGCAAAACTCAAACAAGTAACCGAAATCTAACTAAGAACTTCTCAAAAGTTAGGTTATCCACTTGTGAAACAAGCCCTAATCTAAACTCTGAAAAGGTAAGAAAGAAAAAAAGTTTAGAATCTGGCTTGGTTCACAAGTTGATTACCTAACTCGGTAGTGGTTTTTTGTTAGATTTTCGTTTGCTTTTTCAAGTTATCGTTTTCTTTCTTACCTTTTCAGAGTTTAGATTATGGCTTGTTTCACAAGTGGATAACCTAACTTTTGAGAAGTTCTTAGTTAGATTTCGATTGCTTGTTTGAGTTTTGCGATTTATCTCACGCCCCGATGAAGCCCCTTACGAAAGTGAGCAACTTCGGTTATAACAACAATGACACGGTCCAAACTCGGAAGACATTCTTATCTTAGTATAGATTCCGGCCGTGGAAGCCTTCGCTATTACGTCACTTCCTCGCTCTATTGACCATGACACTGTAGTGTAGTACGCTCTTCCATGTGTTGCTAAAATGATATCGTTCTTTTCTGTTAACGGTCTTGTTCTGTTCTCTACGACTTCCCCGACAAGTCTCTTTTCATAGATCTTAGTGGTAATTATTATTTCTACGTTTCTGAAGTCCATTTTGTGTTCAATTTAGTTTGTGTTACGGCCTATTGTCCAATTTGTTTGAATCTTACGTCTCTTTCGCGTTTGTTATTATTTTTGCATTCTCTATAACCAATAAATCGAAGTAAAATTTATGCCGTTACTGTTTTGCGCACTCCACTGTTTGTAAAATGTGTAATCCTATTTTTCATTTACGAGAAAAGAGCGCGAACGAAACGATCTTTCACTCTTTTATTTGCATACCTTACATCGCTGTGAACGTTCAATTTTGTTAAGACGCTATCCGGTGCATTCTAAGTAATTCTTCTTTCTACTTAATTTTCATCGTCGGTTATTTCTATTACGCTTTTAGAGATATGCTGTTGAAGAATTAGTCAGTGTACTAGCAGAAAGCGTTCACAGGTAAAACTTTTAAAATGGTGACCGCATCTTACTGTCAATAAATCTAACCTTTTTTAACAAATTTCTTAGAGCTGTAAAACGTCTTTTCCAGTGATATACATCAGCGGCAATCATAATTGTTTCTTGGCAAATAAAAATATTCATTTAATTAGCCCCCAGAAATCGTACGATTCGAGTCCACAGGTGTAAACACTGGTGCCTTATTCTAAAGTGTTGTTAGCGTTTCGTATAGTACAGCAAAATTTTACTTTTAGTCGTAAATTATCTTTAAACGTAGTTAACGCAATTTATCTTGAGTACGCTGACCTTTTACTATTTAAGTTTTTTTAATCGTTGCAATGTAATCTATGCCAGATTTAGGCACATACCGCCGTACATGTAAGCTTACATACCACCAATAAGTAGTAGTCAACGTCACCACTTGTTACAAAGAACGTCGCTGGTGTAAGTTTTTAGTACTCGTTTTATTGATTGCTTATTATATAATATACTTATCGATTTGTTAATTTGCCGCGACTGCATGTAAACAACATAGTTGATCAATTACGATTGAAGTTACGGTGTTTGTTAATATTCTATTTGCTTTTAAAATTTCTAAATCTTTATTATTCTGTTAATATAAACTTAATAGTATGTTATGTTATCGTTGGATAGAATTATAAACGCTTGTTACATTGTTCTTGGTCGCTTCTTTTTGTCTATCCTATTCGCTTTGTAGTGGGTTCAGACGTACTCTTGGTATCCCCGAGCGGAAGATCTTATTAGTACGAGAAGTTGCGCCTAGTTTTCTTTTTCTTTTATTATAGTTTCTTCAATCATGCCCACTCACCGACATCGTAGCTAGCCGTCTTGACGTGGTTGTTACTAACGGGGCTCACTACAGAAAATGTTTTATTCGTTGCTCTACTGTTCTTGTTTTGGTTGTTCTATTGCCGTTTGCAGAATCGCCCGTTTCCTCGTAACTTTCTTTATGTCGGTGCTTTATAACGACGCATATTCTCACTAGCCAGGTGTTGGTCATTGCTGATGCGGCGTGCAACATTTTTTGTATATTGCATGGTGTAGCTTTCCCTCTTAGGTTTTATTCACGATGACGTCCAGGAAGATTTCTATTTGCTTGTTTTCGTCTGGATTTGTTGAGTGTACGCAACAGCAAAACCAATTACAATACAAGACGTTACGGACAATCTACCAGACCATGGGTGATTTTGATCGATTTTATGAGACTCTACACCCTTACTAGAAATACAAATTTCCGGCAACTTTTAGTAGCAACCAATCTCTTCAGCATGTAGGTTAAGCTGTTATATGAAAAAATCTTTAGTATAAAACGTATCCTTAGTACGCCCATTTTTTGTTGTTGAAGTGGGGTTAGGATGTCAAATTTTAAAATACGATTTTATTCTTCCAGCAGACTTTGAAGAACGCAAACATTTAGCTTTGTGTAGGCCCAATAAGGCTTTCATGGTTAAGTGTTTCACGCACACCTATGTGCATATAAATTATAATATTTTTGCGATCTATGGAAGATCTTTATTTAAAGTAAGAACTTATTTCTTGTATTGTGATTTAATATCATTCTTCCATAATTGTCTGTAACGGGTTCCTATACCTCACACATTTCTTTGTTTGTGGAGATAATGGACAGATATTACAATTGGAAAAATTTTTGCAAAAACAAATTGAAATTAATTTAAGGAAAACTATGCGCAGTCGTTTACTTTTAGCAATCGTATGTATAATAAAAGTTACTTGTGATAACGCCGTATGTAGGTGCGCTTTCATTCTACTAAATTATCGACTTTCGTACGTTTGTATTTTAATTCGCGAATGTAAAGTAATTCTTTTTTTGCATGTAAAAGTTGGACCGACTAGGTCAGTTTGCTGTACGACGTGTTTTACTTAGTCGAGAGCGTAATTTATATTTTGTCTGCGACAACGACCTATGTGCTAGTGTTTGGATAATTTATATTAATATACGGGTAGATTTAAACGGTGTCTACCACCTCTAATCTTTCATCGTTTTGGCGCCTTTTCAAATTTAGCTTATAATCTAACACTACAAAGCTTACAACTTTACCGCCGGAACAACTGAGTTTTTTAGTTACGAGACAAACTACGTAACAAAGCTTTTCCATTGGTCGCCGCGTCCGTACGAGAAAAATGCAAAAAACAGTGTGTTTAAAAGATATGGGTTTTTAAAGACTATAATTAGCAATAACGAGCCGCAATTTACGTAGGTAGAATGAGTCTCCGCGTTAACGTCACTGTGGTTGAAAGACAAAATCAAGAATTCAAAAATGAACTTCAAATTTTTCTTGAAGACAGATCTCTTAACTTTTAGAATAGAACGCTGTTAATCATACACAAAGAAACGCCATCACCGAAACGCACTCTTTGACTATGAGTTACCACAACCAGAAAACTGACAAAATCAGTCACATGCTTAAACAAACAATCAAGCCAAACCACGAGAAGAACGGATTCACTAATTTTGAATCTGCTCGAGTCCAGTTTAAAAACGGTTAACTTGTGCTAGAACGCTCTAGTCTACAAGCAGCAGGCGATTTTCATTAGAAATCGACTGAACCACACACGTTTACGAAATTTAACAATGAGATGACAAAGTAGCAAACGTCCACGTACGTGACCTCCGGATAGCGCCAGAAAAAAAGCAAAAAGCTCTTACTACCACCAGTAGATGACTACCCGTTACTTTCAAGGATTCCTCTACGAACACGTCAAACACAACAACTTTTCCGAAAATACCAAGCAGAATCGACCACCAACCATTTTGGGTAAAGAGTAACTGTTACCGCGGTTTCTGACAGTCAAGGGACGGATTAGGAAGATTAGCGGCTAGCAACCAAATAAACACAAGCAAACAAGAACCGAGAAAATATGAAAAGCCAGCTCCATACCAAATTTCAAGTTACTAGCACCTTTGGGTTAGAGAGTTATTGTGGGTACATCCAAAAATAATTTAAATAAGATGCAGCACTCCGTATATAAACAAGTCAAAAGAATTTAGAAAAAAATTGTTATTTTTTAACGTATCTTGCTTTCCTTTCAAGGTATGGAATTTTTTTCTAAAAAAAATTTGTCGTAGACGGGATTCGAACTTATTAAATATCTAATAAACTGTTAATTTTTTTATTGGAATAAATTATTAGGAAAAATTAACTCTGTAAGAAACTGTAAAAATAATTCGAATAATTTATATACGTACGAAATTATATAAGAAAAACTGTTAAAAATCACGGATACACCCACTTTTGGTTTCTTTATCAGACCCTTCTTTTGATAGAACCGCGAGAATATGAAAAGCCAGCTCCGTACTAAATTTCAAGTTACTAGGATTTTTGGTTCGAGAGTTATCGTGGGTACATCGTTACACACAGACACACACACACACACATATATACACAGAGACATTCAACATTTTTTTGTCAAAAATACATTTTTCTGATTCAAGAGACCTTGAAACGTAAAATTATGCAATAAAAATTTTTTGAAAAAAATTGCGATCGCTATACTTTCCTTATAGGAAAGTAAAAAGTTATCAAGAAACGAGAGTTGCCATCAAAAAATTATCTATGACGTCATATCTTTAGTTTTAATCGACGTGTTCAAAAATGTTTTCAAAAAAAGAAAAGTATTTATTTTACTAAATCATTTCCAAGTTACAGTCTCGCACTGTATATATTTTCTAAAAACTCAAAGCAATTTTACTTCTTCGACTTATGTTTTTATATCAATTAATATTTGCGTTATTATGTGTAGGTTTCAACCAAAATACGTTTTTCTACACAATCATTGTCATATAATTTTTGAAATTTATTTATTTTATTTAAATTGACTTAGGTCTGAAGATGACATTATGTATGTTGAAGTGCGCCTATGTTGGACCCCCTAAGGAAATATCATTATAACTATTTTAGTTTTGCAATTATTATTTTGTTTTATATGAAAATATATACTTAGTTCGATGTTTATTATAATACACAATAAATTTTTGATCAATGAATTTCCTATTTAATAACACAGTATATTTTTAAAAAATAACCAAGTGGTCCATCATTGGCATATATGTGCCCATGTTGGCCCCCTTTAAAATAAATTATTAAAAGTGTCTTTAAAGTTTTATTTGACAAAATATATGAACAACTAACATAATAAAATAGAACAAACTAACAAAATAACATATTATATACATAGTTCACAAGTAAAAGATTTGCAACGCGGGGAAACGCCGGCGCATTCATTGTGGCACCACGACTTGCATATTTGGCATTGAACCCAAGTTTCTCTTGCACGTGAGTTCGAGTACAATTCATTACAGTGAAGACAACTAGCATCATCGTCTGAGTCCTCCAAATGATTTCGTCGGCCTGTTTTTCAACGTCTTCTGCCTTTTCGTTTATCAGCGCCAATTATTACACCTCGAAGAGGAGGTAAAATTTCTTTCACCGAAATGTCGAGAACTAAGGATGAAGACGAGTTAAGACAAGATTTAGATTGCTCTTGCATCTCTAATTCCATTTGGTTTTCGTCTTCAGCCTCGGGAATCGGCCTATCCGTAGTTAAAACTGGTGCAAACTTCCAGTCCTCATAGATATGAGTATTGTAAGGATGGATGCCAGTCTTTTTGAAGGAATTTATCGCATTTGTTAGTACAGCACTCCTCAAATAAACTTTATTGAGAAGGCCTGCTATTTTGAATTGGGTTACTGCCTTTCCTAGATTTTGAAGGAGCCATAATTGTATTTCTTGGTCGAAATATGTAAGAAGAGGATGGAAAAATCCAACGTCCAATAGTTGAACCTGATGAGAACAGTGTACAGAGAAGCAAAACACAACACCATTTTCTCTAGCAAACTGTAAGGATTCAAGACTCTTATGGCTACTGTGCCCATCTAGGAGTAATAGAACCTTATTCTCATTTAAAGCCTTCGTATATCTAACAAAATGCTTAAACCATTTACAAAAAATTTCACTGGTCATCCAGTCTTTTTCTTGTTCATCAGCTCCTCGTTCATCCTTTGGCGAGGGTAAATAAGAGCAGGAGGGACGTAGTTGCCTATGGCACTCATTCCACACACTACGGTTACATGCTGCCCGCGCTCTGCACTGCTAAGTGCACCAACTTGCTTACGGCCTTTTGCTGCATAAATTTTTTGGCATTTTTTTTGGACCGTCGCGTCGTCAAACCCGACTCGTCCATATTATAAATATTTTTGGGAAGAAAATTGTACTTTTGCAGAGTATTATCTAGTGCTTTGAAATAGGCTTCAATATTAGCCTTGTTAAAAGCCTAGGCTCTAGCTAATGATGTACTTTCTGGGCTACGCAAAGATATTTGTGGATTGCGCTTTAGGAATCTTTTAATCCATTTCCCACCTGCCATTTTTGCTTCTCGATTAAACCCATGATTGATGTTACTTTCTTCGGCTACTTCGGCTACCGCAAATCTGTGGAAGTTAGTCCAAAAAACGTGTTTCTATCTCAATAATATGCACTGCAATCTCCTCTTCGATGGCTTTAGAGAAAGTTGCCCTTCGTCCTCCCAAATCACCCTTGGAAGCGTCCTGTTTATCCAAACGCCTTCACAAAGTTGTTTTGGGAACCATGAAGGTCTTGGCAGCCAACTTATAGCCCATATTGTGGTTTTCACGTTCTGAATAGCCTGTTGCATGTCATGCTCATCCCACTGTTGTCTTTTTTTGGACGCCATTCCAATAAATGAAAAAGAAAAATAAATCGAGGTGAAATTATTTCATTGCCCATGATGGACACCCTGGTCCATCATAGGACATAGATAAGTAGTCCATCATAGACCACATTACAAAAATCAGATATAAATCCCAAACTTTTTTGTTATTTCGGATAATCTCAATTGTTGCTCGACAATTAACATACAATAGTTCCTTCAAGCTGCAGTAACAAAAGCAGATTATAGTTGAACGTAAAACAAAAGATCATCATGCCAAGCTACTTTCTTACATCGATACTTACCAATTTTAAATTATTTATGTAGCTAAACAAAAACTGCACATTTTCACGTAAGCACTTGTAAACAACTTCAATCAATCTAACCAATATGTTGGTAGTGTATTGAAACGTTCGAGAAATTATTTGCAAATGCAAGAGTCTTCTAGAAGCTGTTATCCATCTTCTAGTAGATATACCGAAAAATAGGGAACACTCGAGAAGGATTTCCTTATGTATATATATACCGCCGAAACAAATCGTAGGTCAGTTATTGCAGTAACGCGAATGCAGCAGTATTAAGAAGATTATTCAAGTTGAGATAAATAAGTCGTTAGTACGCGTGTGTTTAGATAAATATACCGAGAATAATCGTGTACGTGATTTTTAGTGTAAACAAGTGTGAAGCTACCCGCGGACGTTATCTTATCTCGTGTTAGTGATAGTGTTATACAACGGTTATACATAAATTAGTGTGAGTGTTTTTATTAAATATTATTAGATTTAATTAGTTCGGTTAATTTAAAAGTGTACATATTTCTAGAATAAGTAAACGTATTTTTAGTCGTTTTAAATAAATTAGTTTTTAATAAATAAATTCGCAACAGTATTATAAGCGGTATATTTGAAAATCCATCATTGACGAAGGTCCATCATAGGCACATTTCCCTTATATTGTTGAAACATGTTGCCATTATTAATTTAATGCATTTTTTTAAAAATACAATTTTAGATACTGAGTTCCATTCGAAGAATCTTTATTAAAACATAATAAGTTTAATTAAATTCTTATTTTATAAATTTAATTATTTTTTTTGTTTTTATGAATAGGTAAAGTTTTAATAATGTTTTTTCGATTATATATAATGTTATGTTATTTTACGTAAAATTAGTGTTTAATGATTTTTGTACCTAGTAATGTAATTAAAACAGAAACGAGTTTTAACCCCCTCCTTACTAATTAATAACAAAAAATTAATATAAAAAAAGTAAAAAAACAAAATAAAAAATATTAGTTTTTTTAAAGAATAGTTAAAGACATATCAACAATTAAAAATAAATAATAAATTAAAGAAATAAAAAACAATTTAATTATATGTTCTTGAGGTACAATGAAGAATAATAATTATTTCGCTGTTTGAACTTTTCTTAGTTATTTAATAAAGTATTGGTTACTTTTTTAATATAAAAATAAATAAGAGGAATAAAAGTGTATGTTGTTTCAGACAGTTTAATGAAGCGATCAGTAATTAGACACGAAATCAAACAGGATACCTAAAATAGGTTTCATTTTTTCTACCTTTTTTATCGAGAACAATAACAAGCACATTATCGATTTTTAATAATATTTGTATTACGATAAATGCTTTTACAAAAACAGTAAGAAGCGTTACTAGTTTTATTAAAACACATTTTAAAATTAAAAATAATTAAAATATATAAAAACAAATACATATATCAATGGCAACAACCTGTTACTTGCAGCTACAATACAAATTACATTTTATATTTGTTTAAAAACAGACATTTTCGTATTTTTTTACTATATTAAATTGCTCTTAAACAGTGTGATTGATTTTACCTGTCGACGCATATCTATTTTATTATATAATATAGAAAAAAAGTTTATTAAGCAAAAATACTTACGAATATTGTTTGTACTAGGTACACTCAACTAAACAAAAAACGAGACAACATGGTGTCCCGTTTTTTCTTTAGTTGAGTGTACATTATTATCTAATCTAAATGTAATAATTACACAAATGATGAAAAAATGCATTTGTTAACAGTTTTTATTTTTATTTGATGCTATAATAATACACTGGAAGCAAATACAATATATTTAAATTTACATACCTAAATTTCTACTAGACTGGAAACAAATCTACGTAAAACTGGCAGTTAGTGTGCCAACGCAACAAAAAAAAAACAACAAAGAAGTGCTATAGAAAACAAAAAAGTTCGTATTTTGGGGTTCTTTCTACCAAATCTTTAGAATTCCATACGCGAAGCAATGGATGATTTAAGATTTACCGATTACAAAATATTCACAATTTTCAAAAAACATAAAATGACTTAAAAATGAAATTAGTACAAAGTTTACATGACGAAGACCACCAAAAGCAAATATCAATTTGAAGTTGGCTGATTAATCTGAATCATGTAATTAATGCCATAGTTTGGAGCGATGAATCATGTTTTACAAATTATGGTATATTAAATAGAAAAAATAACCACTATTGGGATGACAGAAATCTTAGAGAAATACGCTCATGTACACGATGTCAAACACTACAAAAGAAATAAAGAACGTAATACCAAAACAAATAGACACTTTTAATAAAATCACACTACTTGGAAGTATAAAATGCAGAGAAACCACACATTATGTTGACTGACTGCAAATCACAATCCGACACGGGTTTATTATTTATTTATTTAAACCAACAATATTCCTAATTTCCGAGTTTGAAAAACTGACCACGACTGACTGACTCCTTTTGCATACTTTTTATAATATCTTTGTTACTGTGTCGAGAATTTTCTATATTCTTCGGTTATTGTTTCAAAATTGACAATAACTTTGAAAACGTTTCACTGCCCCCTTTTTAAGACTGTTCTGTCTCAGTACAGGAAACTGGATGCGACACCGGTAGGAAGAATCGTGGATATAGCAACAAATCTCTCCAATTTGGCAACTTCTTTGATCATAAAAGTAGCAGTCAATGGACTTTTCCTAAACCGATATTCTATTTGAATGGTAATTGCAGATCAATACTGCCAATTACTGAATATTGTAGAACTCTATTTTTCTCATGAGATTCCATAATGCTTCCCACAGATTTTCATATAACGGTTTTGTACGTGAGTACTTCTTAGTGACCAGATAGAAAACAAAGCGTCGGTCACCACGTAGTTTTAAAACTTTTCCGACTGCCGCACTGGTTGCTGTCTTTGTAGTTTTTATTTAGTCGTCCAAACTTCTTTATAAATATGATTGCAACCCCTTTAGACATATCAATCTTTTCGTGTTTGGAACAAGTATTGTTGTTCCTCGGTTGTAACTCCGAATCTAGTCTTTCGTATATGCTCATAAACTTATCAAAGTCCATTCTTCGACTGGATTTTTCGTTCTGCTAGTTATTACTCTGGTTCGGACCTGAACTTGAGTAACGTTGTTATGGCCAGTAAACTGGGCTAAACGATCAATGTGGACCACTTTTGTCTTGGTTTTGGGTGGTTTTCGGGTGCGATATTGGGCGTTATTAATACGCTGCACGACTTTATAAAAGCCCTCCCATTGCTTTTGTAGCTTCGTTGACAAACCACGTCTTTTTTTGGGATTAGACAACCACATCATGTCGTCAGGTTGAAACTTTTCTGCTTTGACGTCATATCTGGTCTCCATTCTGTCACCGGCAATTTATGTATTTTTACGGACCGCTTCATGTACTCTATTTAGCTTATTTGTCAGCTTGCTGACGTAGTTTTCTCCAGCAACTTTTTTCCGGTTTTTGTCTAAGGTAAAGGTCGCATGGCAGTCGTATTTCGCGACCGAGCATAACACAGGATAGTATTTGGCCTGTGTTCTTGTAAACGGATGATTGGTATACTATTAGGAACAGGTGCAAGTACTAATCCGAGTCTATTTGGCGTGTGGACATTTCTTTGGCTAAGTACTTTCTTATTATTCATCAGGTCAATCATGCTATCAGATTGAGAATAAAAAAGCGTCGTTCTAATTTTCTTAATTTCCAACAGTCGGCAAACTTCTTGGAACAGCGCAAATTCAAAGTTGCGGCTTTAGTCGGAATGTATTTTTAACGGATGTATTTGTTTTCTGAATCAGATCCTGGGAACGGCTCTGAGCTGTCAAACGTTACTCTCTCTAAAAGGCTTTCCACGTTATACTGTTTCATCGTAATTTGCGCTTTTTTGCTAGATCATTTTCTGATGGGCAGATCGTACACTTACGGTACAATTCCATAACCTCTTCTTTGCAGTTCTCTTAGTAGAATCTTTCTCAAACTGTTTTTAATGTTTTCTTTACGCCAAAGTGTCCTTCTGATGTACTATCGTGCATATGCTTCAACTTTTGTGACATTCGGTTTTTTAGCACTACCAGCTGTAGTCTATTTCTTGTGCCCTAGATACTATTTAGGGATTGCTTAAGAAAACCGTCTACCACTCTCAAAAAGTACCATTGCGCCCAGTATGCTTTGATGTTTTTGCTCAAAGCACTCACTTCTTCCCAGGTTGGTCGTCAGTCATTTCTTTTCCAGTTCAAGATAACTCTTATTTCGGAATCCTTTTCTTGTTTACAACGCAACTGCTTAGGTTTCCACTGGTCATCAACCATTGCAGTTCTTCGAAAACATTCAACCTTTCTTTCAAGTCGCAAAAAATGACTGCAGTCTGTCGCACATGGTTTTTTGAACAGAGCATCAGCGTTTTGATGACTGCTTCCGGTACGGTGTTTGGGTCACACTCATAGTTTTGCAGTCTTTCGATTCCTTTTTCTACTTGTCTTTCTGGATTAGAGAACTGCAATAGCCTGTTTAAAGCGGCGTGGCCTGCTCTTAGTAAAAATTTTTATTCATACAAATATTTATAGAAATGTTCTATGAACTGCTAATAGCTCTCTCTTGGGCACGCAATAATTCCTTTCTAGTCTGGACAAAACTTTACTAAAACATGCAATGACCTTTTCTTGTCCAACTTGCACTTGTGAATGGACTGTACGTATGGCCAGATTACTTGCATCGGTATTTAAAACGAACTTTCCATCTTTTCTTGGATAACTTAAAATTGGCGAAATGACTAGGACTTCTTTTAGGTGATGAAAAGCGCATCACAGTGAACTGCTACAAACCAGTTTCAATTATAAAAACCACCTTTTTACAGTTCTTGGGTTTCAAAATAACTACTCTTTAAATGCAACGTAAAATATCACTAAGATCCTAACAGAGCATCTCAAGTGCCGTCAATTCTCGATAAAAGGTAACTGTCTTTTTTGGTCACGTTGTTAAGCTGCGTGTAGTCTACGCAAAACCTCGTTGATCTATCTTTCGTCTTTACTAGCACCACTCAAGAAGCCCATAAACTATTTGAAGGTTCAATAACACCTTCTTTCTTCATATCAGTAATTATTTGTTCGGCTTCTTTTCTTTTCGCTAAAGGAAGCCGGCGTGGATATTGTCGTATCGGTTGAGCATCTCCGGTATTAATTTTATGCCATACCACGTTATTTCTTCTTTTGGAACCACTCTCCAGCACGAACACACCTTGATACTACTGATCATCACTTTAACTTTAACCAGCTGGTCTTTGCTGAGGTTTTGGCATTCAAAGGTAAGAATGTCTACTAAATATTGTGAGCACTTCTTTGACGATGTAGGCTTATTAGAATTTACGCATCTCACAATTTGAGATACTGGCGTGCATTGGCCTACCACAGTTACTTTTTTGAACGTTACTGGACCGGAGTTAACTTTCAAGATTCTTACTCGCATCGTGTTTTCCACTTGTACTAAAGTTCTGCTTTTTCTTCTTTTATCCTATTTTAACTAAGTCGTCGTCTATTGGTTCAATAGCGCAAATGTATCTTCTAGTAGATTTCCATCCAGGCGTCATCCAACATTGTGGAGCGAGCTACCCGTAGAGTCTGCTGCGTTTTGCTGTCTCGGAGGTCGCCCACGAAGGTTTGAATAACCAATTGCTTTAGAAAGATGCTGTAGAATACGCAAGCCTTGTCAGTCTGGCAGACTTTCCATATCTCATTTCTAAACTTGAAATTCAAAGTTCGTAATTTTTTTAGAGATGGTCAAGAGCAGTCTGCAAAATTTCAAGCGTTTCTCCACATAAGGCACGTCGCTTTCTGTTTGTTGCTCCAACCATTCGCTCCAGCTGCTGCTTAAAACTGTTTGTGGTTGGTTGATCATAGAACTTTACCATCAAAATTTGGGGGTAGAATCTTAAACTTGTACGTAGCTTATTCTTGGTTTGCTTCATTTTCTAAGAATGTTCAAACAGTTTTTCTTCTATTTTTCTAAATTTTTTTTTCCTTTTTTGAGAATTTTTTGACAGTTTTTTTCCATATTTTTACTCATCGATTCTTGAATATTTTTCAATAAAAATATAATAACACTAAATTTTAATAACGATCGATTTTTGATTATTAAATACACTACTTTAACGAACTGGAACAACTATAATTACACTCAATAAACAAACACACGATATCAACGAGTTTTGATACCGCAGACCTGTATCACTAGTGTTACAAATTTTCAATTTAATTTATTTGAAACTAAAATAGTTACACGATTAGATTAAGAAAAACACTCGAAAAATAATGTCCGCGGATAACTTCTGCTTATCTAAACCATTAAAAGCACGTACGCTTATACGCGGTTATATTTATTTTTCACTGGCACGGGCACTTGCTCTATTTATCTTAGCAAACACGTTAATTACTTATTTATTTAAACCGACAATCTTCTTAATTTTTCACTTTGAAAAACTGACATCAGCTCCTTGTAGATACATTTCTGTTATCTGTCGAAAATTTTCTACATTCTTAGGTTATTGTATCGAAATTGACAATAACTTTGGGAACGTTTCAATATTTTTTCTTTAAAATTATGTACTACAAAATCTATTTGTTTTCCGTTGATTTTTTGTCCTTATTGAATTTGCTATTATCGGTGGGTATGCTTCTTCTTTCCTTATCTTACCTTTGCGTCTCTTAACACAATTTTCACTTTGTTGTAGTATTCTTCCCTAACTTTAATTTTTTATTCTGTCGGTGCATAAATGTTTAAAAAAGTTATTTTCTGGTATTTATTTTTCATATTTCAGTTATACAGTGTTATTGATCTCACATGTCTAAGCATATAACCAATTTACTAAGAAAAGCTCGATTACGGGTTCAAAATAATTGAACATGTTATTTAATTAATATTTTTGTTTGTTTTAAGTGATTAAGGTATAATATCGTGATGTAGTTTGTGTGTTATAGTTTTTCAGGATAATAAGTTGTTTGGTAAAGAAAATTGATTGTAGAGTATTTTTGCTTAAATTTTTTGGGAAATTTTGAAAATGATAAACAATAATAAATTGTTGCGACCGGCATGTGTATTTATTAAATTCAAATATTTTTATTTTTCTATAAATATTTATAAATTAAAATTTTTACATTGCTTAATTTTTCAAAAATTTACTTATATGAAAGATGGCGTCTCAAAAATAAGTAGACCATAAATTTTTTTAAATTCGAAATTAAACATTTTTACCAAAATTAATAAAAAATATCAATTGATTTGTATTTACTTTTTCAAACGTGTTTTTCAATTAAATTGAAATTGTTTCTACTAAAATAATCAATGCAAAATACAAACAAAACAAGTAATCACAAGCTATTTTGCAAAACGTTCTTGGCACATTTCCACAATGACAACTGCATTTTCTTTACATTTAAAGTAAACAACTTCCAATATTTCCAATTAAGGACAAGGATACTTTATGTAGTTTAAAATCAAAACGTTTTCTACTTCATACTTTTTCTTTTTCAGTTTTTAGAGACGACAATGGCAATTTTCCTTAAAATTATTGTTTACTTACAAAATAGTTAATATTAACGTAAATAAGAGACAGTGGAAGAAAATTTTCCTCAATAAAATCATAATAAATCTCTGTTGTTCGTTTACGGTCACGAATTTAAAACGTCAGACGTGTTATTATACGATCTTATGTATTTAAAAAGACAACGTTGGTGTTTGCTTGAACGTTTTTCATCCATAAAACGCAGTTTGTATAAATTTTTTCATTTCTAATAATCAAAATACTTTGTATAATCTTTTTAAAATACAATGTAGGCGAGTTCTATGTGGGCGTTACAATGTAATTTCGTTATGCTTTATACAAACTATTTTTAGATAAAAAGACTTTAATTTTACTTCAATTACTTACGACAAGGAAAGTTTTAGTAATAGATGAACTTTGCTTTAAATAATACAAGGCGGTGTTAACTGCGAGCTTTAACAAACATTAACTACTTGTTTTATTTTATGAATATAAAAACAGGTCTTAGCGTTTCATTTAAACAAACAACTTAAATTAAACTTTATTGTGTAGAACAGTATCAGTAGTAATGTAAAAGAGAAAATTACTTGTTGAAATAATCTTACATTTGATAAAACTTAGTAGAAATAAAACAGTAGACATTCTGCAAATACTTGAAATATTTTTTTGCTCATTTATGCGGCTTGAAGGACCAACGCAAATATGCAGCCAGTTTAAAAATAATTGTTTTACAGATTCTTGTGATTACATTAACAAAATCAATACTGAAAAACAAATAAAAAACGATTCTACAATCTTTTGTGTTAATAATCGAATATATTTCATTAGAAAAATTTAAATAAATGTAAAAAAGTAGAAATTTCTTGCGTTATTTAGTGTGATTGATTTTACGTGTCCAAACATATATCGATTTTATTATAAAAGATAGAAAAAAGTTTATTAAGCAAAAATACGCTACAATATTTTTTTTTACAATGATACCAAATAACTTATCATGAAAAACTATAGCACACAAACTACATCACGATATTATACGTTAATTACTTAAAACAAATAAAAATATTAATTAAATGACATGTTCAATTATTTTGAACGCGTAATCGAGCTTTTCTTAATAAATTGGTTATATGTTTAGACACGTGAGATAAATCACACTGTATAGCTGAAATATGAAAAACAAATACCAGAAAATAACTTTTTTAAACATTTGCACCGAAAAAAAATATTAAAGTTAAGAAAGAGTACTACAACAAAGTAGTCATACTGAAATATGAAAAAATTCCAAGATATAATATGAAAATTGTGTTAAGAGACGCAAAGGTAAGATAAGAAAAGAAGAAGCATACCGACCGATAATAGTACAAAATTTGATAAGGACAAAAATCAACGAAAAACAAATAGATTTTGTAGTACATATTTTTAAAGAAAAAATATTGAAACGTTCCCACAGTTATTGTCAACTTCGATACAATAACCGAAGGATGTAGAAAATTTTCGACAGATAACAGAAATATATTCACAAGGAGCTGATGTCAGTTTTTCAAAGTAAAAAATTAAGAAGATTGTCGGTTTAAATAAATAAGTAATTAACGTGTTTGCTAAGATAAATATAGCAAGTGCCCGTGCCAGTGAAAAATAAATATAACGGCGTATAAGCGTACGTGCTTTTAATGTAAACAAATACTGGTTTAGATCAACAGAAGTTATCTGCGAACATTATTTTTCGAACGATACTAATACATAAATTAGTGTACGTGTATATCTTAAATATCGTTAGATTTAATTAGTCACGTGTAGTTTTAATCGTGTAAATGTTTTAGTTTTAAATAAATTAAACTGAAAATTTGTAACACTAGTGATACAGGTGTGTGGTATCAAAACCAGTTGATATCGTGTAAATAAACAACTGTTTAGTTTGCGCTTTGCGTGTGTTTGTTTATAGATTGTAATTATAATTTTCCAGTTCGTTAAAGTAGCGTATTTAATAATAAAGAATCGAGCGTTATTAAAATTTAGTGTTACTAAACTTTTTATTCGTGTTTTAATTTATGCCGGTGACGCGTTTGGAAGCAGAAAATAGATACAAAGTCATTTGAATTTCTCAAACCAATAAAAAATAGTCAAGAATCGATGAATAAAAATATAGAAGAAAAACTGTCCGAACATTCTTAGAAAATGAAGGAAAATTCTAGAGATCTAAAAGGAGAAATACAAACGAGCATTGAAAATCAAATAAAAACTATTGAAGAACAAATACAAGTTAGTGTAAGAAAACCCAAATGAAAACTGTTTAAGAGGAAACTCAAGCAGACAAATTTAAGAGAAGAAATATGCTAAGTTCTGTAAAACAAAATAATAGCAATATATTAGTAAATTGTTGTTGAATCCCAATAGGAGGTCGTGTGGAAAGGTTACAAATTAATTTGCTTTAGAATGTTGGTGACGTGTCGCAGACTATACCTGTGTCTGCTTCTTCGGGCCAAATTATTCTATGCAACTGTTTGCAATGAACAAATTAACACAACTCAGTTGTGTCCTATTGGGATTCAACAACAATTTACTAATAGATATAACAAAGAGGATTATAATAAATGAATAGAGAATAGCAATATAGTACAAATTAGAAGACAGAATGAAATTGATTGAAAAAATAATGAACCAAATAAATTGTCACGGTGAAGGAAGTGTCACGAGCGAAAATGTAATAGGCCATCAAGAAGAACCTACGCACAAGTTTAAGATTCTACCCCCAAATTTTGATAGTAAAATTCTATGCTCAACCTACCACAAACAGTTTTAAGCAGCAGCTGTAGGTAATGGTTGGAACAAGAAACAAAAAACGGCGTCTTTAATAGTAGCTTTACGTGGAGAAACGCTTGGAATTTTACAGTGTTCCTGACAACCCTTAAAACACTTACAAACTTTTAATTTCACGTTTAGAAATGAGATATGGAAATGCTAATCTTTAACAGGTGTACCAAGCCCAAATAAAAAGTCGGGTTCAGAGAACTGCGGAGAGTCTTTAAGAATTTGAGGCTGACTTCGCCAGACTGACAAGGCTTGCGTATCCTAGAGCACCGAATATCTTCCTGAAGCAATTAGCTATTCAAGCCTTCGTAAACGGCATCCGAGACAGCAAAACGCAGCAAACATTACGGTGCGGCATTGCAACGAGACGGTCATAAACTTCGCTGTGTTGCAGTCCCTACAAAAACACTAGAAAGCATCGACAAATATTTCGGGATAGAAGAGTGACGACTTTGAACTGCGGTAAAATAAACCAGGTACGACGACATTGTACTAAATCTAAGAAGACAAGAAAAGCCTCGAAAGTTTAGAACGAGTTGACCAAAAGCAACAAAACGTAACCTTATCTAGTTATGTACCGGAGATTACCATTTAAATGGCATCGGCTAGAAAGCAATTGCACAGCATTTATCTCGATGGCAAAATGAATTCACGAAGTGTTCAGTTACTGGTTGACACGGGAGCAACAAAGATCATCTCATTGGTCCTGACATTTTATTGGGAAACGAGAAGACATCTCCAGTAACAGCGCGACTTCGAACGGCGACAGGCAAAGAAATACCAACTTACATACAAGTAAAAGTAATCATTGCTTTAGGAAAATTATTTTTCGTTGGTCAGAGAAGGCGGCCGTACGAGTGTTATTGAGGACAAATGTGACTCTGCCTACAAGGTGTTACGGACGAAATTTTCATTACGTACGCCTATGTATATTGACTTGAAATTAGATTCCGGTTTGGACGCCCCTTACCGATCTTTACGCGTGACTGTCATTTACGACGAATTCTTTAACTTGACAACTGCATAAAATGGCCGGTGGTACTTGCAAATAAATTCCAAAAACCATCCACCGTAATGGGGACCAATTTATAAGGGTAATACGCTTATAATACGTTTGAGTCGTCACCGGGTAAGCTAATAGCTGATATTTATTAAAACTCTGTTGTAATTTCTCGTCATTTAATAGCCGTTCCGCCGCGTGCTGGCATCTGTTTCTAGTCGATAACTATTGATGAAGAATCAATTTCGAATAATAATTTTGTCGGACGAATATAATCCGAGGCATACGACATATGGCTAAAATTTAATGTACCGAAGCTAACTACAATTGTCGAGATTCTACTCAGGCGGCAGATACCTGCGTAACCACCTGTCTTCGTCGGGGTATAACAGCAAACGACGACCGGGTTAGGCTTTATGTACTTTCGTTAAATATAAATAATCATTTTTTAGATTTCACTTTCGTGAGGAATTAGTTTGACACGACTTGCTATTTAAGAGTGTTTACAGGATTGCTGGCCGAGGAAAGCGCTTTCTTCGTACGAGTGAAAGTTCCTGTTTAGGGGTAAGTTGTTTGATGTAATTTATTCGTTGTCAGAAAGGTCACTCACGAAACTCTTGCTAATATTTGTGCGGTAATTATTAATATTGTTGTTTTACCAGTTAGGTAGTAATTTTTTACTTATTTTGAGTTGCGCATGCTGTGTACTACCAACGAGTAATTAACGTTAATGCTATATTAATTTTGTAATTAGTCTCGATGTTTTATTATCAATAAGGTCATATTAGTACTTCCTTTGTATACTTCGCCTACGATGTATTACCACGACTTGTTACGATAGGTTAATATTACTGTAGTAATTTATTATTACTGTGTGATTGTCTGTAATGCCATATTACTAATTATTTTGTGTATTTCGCATATTGTACACAAACCATATTTACTACGAACTATTCTTCGCTATTTATTTCACTGTACTATACTGATGTATTGTGTGTTGCCAATACGACTGGCATCTCTGTAATGAGAATTCGATATACCTGTGATAATCCTACGATTCTAAATTCAAGTTGTTATTGTGGTTATTTGCTCTTTTATGACAACATACCTTCCCCTTTGACTCGTCTTTAGTTAATAACCAACGTTGACTACTCGAACAGCCGAGTATAGGGTTACGAACCTAAAATCGTGTTACAAGTGTGAACCGTTCTGTCCCGAGCAAGATAAAAAAGTTACTTTGGATCAGCTCTAGCGCCCTTAAGCATATTTACTGTTTCTTTGAACCTCCCCTCATCCCGACTATTGTAAGTTGGCTGTGCAAGGTTCGTAAAACCGAAAAAGCTTGTAACAAGGGTATGACTATGACACAGAACACCGTGCCGAAAGCAGTCATCGAAACGCTGATGCTTTGTTCAGAAGACCATGTCCGCCGAACTAGAGCCATTGTTCGCGACTAGAAGAAAAAGTTGAATGCCTTCGGAGAACTGCTATGGTTGATGATAAGTGGGAACCTGAACAGTTACGTCGCGAACAAGAAAACGATCCTAAAATATGACTACTCCTGGACTGGAAAGAAAACGGCCGACGACCAACCTGGGAAGAAGTGAGTGCTTTGGGCAGAAACATCAAAGCGTACTGGGCGCAGTGGGACTCCTTGATAGTAGAAGACGGTTTTTTTAAGCGATCTCTAGAAAGTGTAGAGGGTACGAGAAACAGACTACAGTTAGTAGTGCCAAAGAACAGTGTGTCAGAAGTGTTAAAGCATCTCTACGATGGGACATCAGGAAGACACTTTGGCATTAAAAAGACATTGGGTAAAGTGCTAGAACGAATCTACTGGATAAACTACAAAGAAGACGTCATGGAATGGTGCCGTAAATGCACGGTCTGCACATCAGGAAATGGTCCAGCGAGAAAGCGCAAAGCACCCATGAAGCAATACACCGTAGGAAGCCCCTTAGAAAGAGTAGCAATTGACATCGCAGGGCCGTTCCCAGAATCCGATTCGGGAAATAAATATATTTTGGTGGCAATGGATTATTTCACGAAATGGACCGAGGCTTACGCCATACCCAATCAAGAAGCAGCTACAGTCGCAGACGTATTAGTAAAAAAGTTTTTCTGCCGGTTTGGAGTTCCGTTAGAATTACACTCCAATCAAGAACGCAATTTTGAGTCTGGGCTGTTACAAGAAATTTGCCGACTGTTGAGAATTAAAAAAACTAGGACAACACCTCTCCATCTTCAATCTGATGGCATGGTTGAACGGATGAATCTGACAATGAGAAGATACTTAGCCAAAATAGTGTCTAAACGCCAAAGAGACTGGGATTAGTACTTGCACCTTTTCTTAATGGCATACTGATCATCCGTTTACGAAAGCACAGGCCAAACACCATCCTGTGTGATGCTCGCTCGCGAAATACGACTGCACGCGACCTCCAATTTGAACGAAGACCGGAAAAAGAAGTTGCTGGATAAGAGTACGTTAGCAAGCTGACCAAGAGGCTAGACGAAGTACATGAGGAGGTTCGTAAAAACACACAAATTGCCAGCGACAGGATGAAGACTAGATATGACGTCAATGTACAAAATGGTTAGTTTCAACCTGGCGACATGGTGTGATTGTATAACTCCCAAAGGAGACGTGGTTTGTCTCTTAAGCTGCAAAGACAATTGGAGGGCTCATATGAAGTCGTGCAGCGTATTATATATCCCATCCGAAAACCACCCAGAGGCAAGCCAAAAGTGGTCCACGTCGATCGTCTAGCCCCGTTTGCTGGCGATAACCACAATACACAAGTTTAGGTCCGAACCAGAGTAACAAGCAGCAGAACTAGGAATCAAATCAAAGGAATGGAATTCGAGAAGTTTATGAGCTTATACGGAGGTTCTGGAAAAGCTAGGTTCGGAGTTATCACCGAGGAACAACAAGACCTGTTCCAAACACGAAAAATTACGCCATAGCATATTGCGTGAGCAAAGATCTTGACATGTTCAGAGGGGTTGCAGTCGTGTTTAAAAAGAAGTTTGGGCAGCTAGATGAACTACGAAGACAGCAACCGGCAGTGGGAAAAGTTTTAAGACTACGCAGTGACAGACGCTTTGTTTTCTATCTGGTCACCAAGAAATACTCACGCAGAAAGAACTTATATAAAAATTTGTGCCGAACATTATAGAATCTCAAGAGATAAATAAAGTTCCACAAAATTAAAAAATTCGCAGTACCCAAGCTTGGTTGTGACCTAGATCAATGGGATTAGAGGACAGTTCGAAATATGCTGGAGGTCGTCTTCCGAGGAACAGACGTTCAAGTGTTGGTCTGCAGTTACCACCCAAGTGGACTATCGGGTCAGGACAAGTTCACTGACTGCTACTTTTATGCCCAAGGTTGTTGCCGAAATGGAGAGAGCTGCCGCTATCGTCACGATTCATTCTACCGGTGTCGCATCCAGCCTCTTTGTTCTGGGACAAAACAAGCTTATGAAGGGGGCAGTGGAACATTCGCGAATAACGTCAAATCTACGATTCGATAAAGCCCAATTCCGGATAGCCAACGATAAATGCAGAAAACTTGCGAATGTTCTAGACCGAGATAACATGAATCTATAAGAAGTTTTCGAGCATGCGGAAGGTCATTTCTGTAGCAGCAATTACTGAATGAAGTTAAAGTGTTGTTACGGTGAAGATAAGTAAGTGATTAGCACGTGCGAAGGTTTAAATAAACAAAGTGTACATTGAGGAAAGTGAACGTGACTTTTAAAGTAAACAACGGTCGACCTATTAGTGATGGCGTATTTTATATAAATTACCATAAGTTTTTATTCTTAGATAGTTTAATTTAATTAGTTCGTTTAGTTTAAACGTGTACATATTTTTAGTTTGAATAAATTAATTAGTTTTAATAATAAGATTCGTTACAATACGTAGTTGAATTAGACATTGAAATTAACATTAAATTCAAAGTTATCTACATTTAATTTTTATTAAAATTAATATTGGTTTAGAACCTAATACACAATAAAAAACCTATTCTAATGTTGACTAAGTTAAGCAAGAAATTGTAATGTTGTTCTAAATAACATTAACAAAGTTAATGCGTAAATTGTTAAGAAACGCGTACGAATCTTAATTAATTAAACATGATAATACAAAACATTAAATTTATAAAATATATTTTGTACAAAAAAAACAAACACAACAAATTGTAAAAGCTGTAATCAAATATTTACTAAATAAATATGGCGAGTTGCCTGAAAGTACATCGTACACGTATTAAGCGTACTAAAATCCGAGCTAAAGATAGTTTGCTTAACTTGACAAACAAATAGAAACAAAAAAAACCGTTTTTAAATCACAAACATTTTACAAATAAATATTAATAACGAAACGCTTTTACCATATTAAGAGTTTTATCAATTAGTGTCTAGTATTACAATTTTTATTCTAAATTCTTACAAACATTTGAATTTCACTCCAGTATAGACAGTGAATGTGAATTTTCGTGTCATTTAGTAGATTTGGTAATGTGTTAATTTATTGAACAAATACACATGTGTTTGCATATTTGTTAAAAAAATTGCTTATAACAGTTTTTATAAAACCATAACACAGTAAATTCAACAACAGTTTTTTTGTATAATGAACATGTTTGTTGGAACAAATATAATGCACGTATTTATCTTATTTACTAAATATGCGATATGTGTTAAAAAGATTAAAAAGATACATTTGGAAATTTAGGTAAAAAGATGTTTTGAATAAATATATTTACAAATTACTTAAAAATGTACTTTCTCCGCAAATCTATTACTTTTCAAGAGTACCTACTAATTTTTTTTAAATAAAACAATCGCACAATGAAAAAGTGCGTTAAGAAACTGAAACGTATAACTAATCGTACGCTACTGTAGTTTAATCGGTGCGCACGAGGCGGCACTTTATAGAAATGCGTTGATTCCTACCCGTAGGGTGTAAAGATGCCTTACAATCTACTGTCAATTCATTTCCAAGATAGAGCGCGTGTAAACAAATGCCTGCAAATTGAATCACCTGTTTCAATGAGCGATAGAACGTTTGCAACATTTGCTCAACCAACACGATTGAATTTACTATCAAACACCCAACCAAACACAAATCTGGTACAACAATTATCGTGTAACACTAAGCAAAACAACAATCAAAAACAAAAATACGAAGTACAGGATAGTAAAACAACTGAAAACAATTTAAATAAGAAAATGTTTAACAAAAAGAAACACTGTCTATTTTGTGGATACGAACGGCATAGACAACTAATTGTCTTGTAAACGGTAAAAAGTGTAGTGCATGCGGTCATATGAATTATTTTTCAAGAGTGTATAGTGCATCAGGTCGTGGTAACAAAAACAATGTGAAACATAGCACGAGATGTGTACAAAAGGTTGTACATTCGGATTCTGAAGACTCGTCAACTAACACAAATATTCAAATATTCGTCATGTGTCAACAGCTAAAAAGGTTTTACTTTCTGTAACACTTAACAACAAACGTATAGACATGCTTTACAATTCAGGTGCGGCATTTTCTGTAACCGGTAAAAGGCTTTGGCAAGAAATAGATGCTCCGATGTTACAAACACAAATTGTAAACAGTGTATGTCGTGGAACAAAACGGCGTACCAGTTTTTGGTTTAGATTGCTGTTTTGATTTTGATTTAGACATGCCACCGGGTGCAAAAGTATGTAAAACGTCCATAAATGTAATGGCAAACACAAAACAAGATGTAAATGTTGAGCATTTACTAAAAAAATATAAAGACCTTTTTTAATGGGAGTTTGGGTTCAATACACCGACATAGTGCAAAAGTACATATGCATCCAAACGCAACACCAAAAGCTTTTAGAGCGAGACCGGTACCCATTGCTTTACAAGAACAGGTAAATGCTGAGCTAAAGCGTTTGCAAACTGAAGGTGTCTTGGAACCGGCAGACATGGCGTGCGAAGCAATTGAATGGTCAGCACCCATAGTCATCGCTGTAAAGTCAAATGGAAGCGTTACAATTTGTCAAGATTTTCGTGTCACAATAAATCCATATGTACAAGTGGATGACTACCTATTACCGCGTTTTGAGGATATTATGGCAAAATTGAGTGGGGGAAAACAATTTTCAAAACTTGATCTCCGTGATGCATACTTACAATTAACAGTACATCCGGAATCGAGAAGATACCTTATAATCATAACACATACAGGGTATTTTACATACAAAAGGTTACCATTTGGTGTATCTTTTGCACCAGCATTTTTCCAACAAACAATGGATTAAATTCTAAGCGGCATACATAGAACAATTTTTTATCTGGCCGATATACTTATTACTGCACCAACAAAAGAACAACACATAGAACGTGTTATGTACGAAATTTTCATTACGGAAGACCCTGTATATTTAATTGAAATTAGATTCCGGTTTGGACGCCCTCTACCGATCTTTTCTCGTGGCTGTCATTTTATGACAAAATCGTGAAGCTGTCAATTGCCTAGAATGGTCTGGACGTCTTAAAGTAATTTTTCAAGAGACATCCGTAATAATGGGAATCAAATTGTAATTACATTACGTTCGTAAAATATTTGAGTCGTCACATGGTAAGATAATAACTGCCGTTTTATTAAAATTCGTTTGTAATTTCTTCTTAATTCGATAGCCGTTTCCCCACGCTTCGAGCACATGTTCGTTTCAATAAAGAAATGATTAATTATTATTAAGAAATACCGTTACCGAACACGTACGATTTTGGAAGGCATATTTTCCACCACGAAAACAGAGTCTCGACAAGCCTTACTGTGGGAGATGTTATTTCGTGTATACTAGTCGATTGTGTTATCAGCCACCTGTGCTAAATTATTACCTACAGTATACGAAACAACGGGTTTTTATATAACATTTAATGATTTATTAATACTATTTTTTTAGCTTCCTGTTCTTTGTGAGTGAGTGTGTGATACAATTTGCTTTTCACTATTTTTTACAGGCCGCTGGCGGGGAAAACGTTTTCTTCGCGAAAATGGATACTGGATTTTGGGGTGAGTTATTTGCTTAACTTTTATATCGTGATCACGAAAGTTACTCACAGAATTTTGAATTAATGTTAACGACCGTAATTACGTTTATTGCTTATATACCAATAAGGTAACTTTAATCATTCACGTAACTGTATCGCATGCTGTGAGGGAAAAACATATTTACTACGAGATTTTTGGTGCTGTTCGTTTCGATCTTAAATGTGTATTGTGTGTTGCCGATACTGCGGACATTCATGTACTAAACCTTCGATATAATCTTATAAATCTTATGTGTGGCAAAATCAAAGTTTTCTACACTTGTTAACGAAATTTGTTAGTCATCCTAGTATTTATGGATTGAGAATTTAATGTATAGTCGTCCACCTGCTACGCTACTAAATTAAAATTGTGATATTTGTCAATTACATGTAGAAACCATTCGAACATGAATGAGTGAAGAAATTTCATATACTCTTGTCCATATTCAACGTTAACACATTAAAGTGGTTATATTTGTTAATCTTTCTTGTTATTTATCTTCCTCCTGCAATTATCGTTCGCTATTAACGAATTTTGGCTACTCGAATAGCAGAGTAATAAAGGATTACGAACCTCAAATTCAGTTACAAGTTTGGACCGTCTGTCGTGATCGAGGCAGAAGTGTTATCTTGGATCAGATCTGGCGCCCATAAGTATACTTCCTGTGGACCTCTCTTACCTCCGACTGTGTGAGTTGGCCGTGGAAGGTTCGTAAGACATAAAGCTTGTAACAAACGACTACAACAAATGTTACAACGATTAGTCGAAACAGGTATAAAAACGCATACGTCCAAATGCTCGTAGCTTTAGGACAGCATCGTATTTTTGTGGACATCAAATTGACAAAAATGGCTTACATCCCACTGACGAACATATTAAAGCGATTCGTGACATGCCAACTCCCACAAATACAACAGAATTGCTATTATTTCTGAGATAAATAACATACTACGGAAGATTTATACCGAACTTACAAGTACACGTTACTTGTAGGTTTCACCGATTATTAAAACAAAATATTAAATGGAATTGGTATCAACAGGACGAAGAAATCTTCACAACGTTAAAATTACAACTCACTTCGAACGATACCCTAGTGCATTATGATCAAAAAAAAGAAGTTTACCTTACTACTGATGCTTCCAATCCAATCAAGGTACGCTACAATAGATAAGGAAGCACTGGCTATAATCTACAGTGTTACAAAGTTCCATCGATATTTGTACGGTAGACATTTTATATTACTAACAGCTTAAAACGTTCTCAAATTCAATAGCCTTCTCGAAGTTGTTATCCATCTTCTAGAACGTATACCGAAAGATATGGAACACTGAGAAGCATTTCCAAAATGTGTATAAATACGGAACAAACAAAACGCAGGTCAGTTATTTCCGTAATGTGAAGACGGCATTGTTAAGAAGATTATTCAAGTTGACATAAATAAGTGATTAACGCGTGTGTGCAGATAAATATACGGAGTATAATCTTTTACGTGACTTTAGTGTAAACAAGTGTGTGAAGCTATCCACGGACTTTATCTTAATTTAAAAGTGTACATATTTTTAGTATAAGTAAAAATATTTTTAGTAGTTTAAATGAATTAGTTTTAATAATAAAATTCGTTACAAAGTGGTGTCACGGTGTCGGGTTCGCGTTTTTTTAGTGTAAATACCATTAAGTAATCTAATATCGCTCTCGTAATAAAAACATTGATTGCGTAAATAAACAAAACTTTAGTTCGAGATTCGAGTGTTTGTTTATAGCATTTAATCTTAGCTCTTAAACCAGTGTCGGGCTTTATTAAAATTTAGTATTATCAAACCTTGTTTCAAATTATTATTCGTGGTTAAGTTTATGCCGGTGACGCGTTTGCAAAAAATCAAAATGGATTCAAAAACATTTGAAATTCTCGAATGGATGAATAAAAATATGGAAAAAAATAATAGGCAAATGGGCAAAATTCTCAGAAAATTGAAGAAAAACTGTCGGAAAATTCCAGAAAAATGGAAGAAAAACTCTCCGAACATTCTCAGAAAATGGAAAAAAATTCTAGAAGAAAGAAAGAAAAGTTTTACAAAAATTCGCAGAAAATGAAAGAAAATTCTAAAAAAATAGAAGAAAAATTGTTGGAAAATTCTAGAAGTTTAAAAGAAGAAATTCGAACGAGTATAGAAAATCAAATTAAAATTGTTTAAGAGAAAACCCAAGCAGATATGTTAAACTTAAAAGAAGAAATTTGCGAATCTGTGAATGAGAAAATAGAAGCAATAAAAGACAAATTAGAAGACAAAATAAAACTGCTTGAAGCAAGAATGAACCAAATGAATTGTCACTGTAAAGGAAGCGTCACTAGTAAAGATTTAATAATAGACCATCCAGAAGAAAACAGTCACGAGTTTAAAGTTGTACCTTCAAATTTTGATGGTAAAGATCGAGGCGGCGAAACAAGCGTCGCACTGAGGTAGCCATAAGCTCCGTTGTGCTGCAGAATTATTCTCGCACACAGACGAAACCATTGAAGACGTAGTGCGACGGGTATTTCGGGAACGAGTAGCTCGAGGAAGAGAACTGACGTGCTGAAACTGCGGGGAAGTGAACCACGTACGACGACGCTGTATTAAACTCAGAAGAAAACCTGAAGAACGTCCGGAAAACTAAAACGGGTCAACCGAATAGGGCGAAAGTCGACCTCAACGAGCCATGCCCTGGAGATTACTATCCAAATGGCATCGCATAGGGAGCAATTGCATAGCATTTATCTCGATGGCAAGATCAATGAAAGAAGCGTCCAGTTACTGGTTGACACAGGAGTGACGAAGACCATCATTTGTTCTGAGATTTTATTGGAAAATATGAAGACATCACCAGTAACAGTACGACTTCGAACGGCGACGGGCGACGAAATACCTACTTACGGATATGTCAAAGTAACTATTGGTTTGGGAAATAAAGTACTCGACCATCAAGTACTGGTAGCCGACATCACGGAAGAAGTTATCCTGGGAAAAGACATGATAATGAAGTATGGGTTCCATTTGGATATGAAGAACGATGTCCTGAAGATCGACAATGAAGTAATTCTTTTTCATTTGTCAGAGAAGGCAGCCGTGTGAGTCTTATTGAGTGAAGACGTTCTGCCTGCGAGGATAGAAATCTCCGGGAAGGCTACATACGCGCGATTGAACCAATGGAGGGCGGTTTAGTTGAAAGGACTACTCGTTGGCAGAACTTTGTTACGAGTACAAAACACGACGCCAGTAAAGATCTTAAACATCAACTCAGATCCTATAACGTTAAAAACTAAGACCATGGTAGGCCAATGCACGCCAGTATCACAAATTGTGAGATGCGTGACGTCAAAACAAAGATACGTCGGCGAAGAAGTGTCGACAACGTCTATTGGACATTCTTACCACTAAATGCTAAAACCTCAGCCAAGAGCAGTTAGCTAAAGTTAAAGTGTTGATCCAAGAGTATCAAGATGTGTTCGCGCTGGAGACTGGCTCCAAAGGAAGAACTAACGTGGTGAAACATAAAATGAATACCGGAAACGCTCGGCCAATACGAAAACATCCACGCAGACTTTCTTTGGCAAAAAGAGAAGAAGCCGAACAAATAATTACGCATATGAAGAGAGAGAAGGCGTAATTGAACCTTCAAGTAGCCCATGGGCATCCCCAGTGGTACTCGTAAAGAAGAAGGATGGATTAACTAGGTTTTGCGTAGACTACAGACAGCTAAACGACGTGACCAAAAAGGACCGTTACCATTTACCTAGAATTGACAATACGTTAGACACCCTGTTAGGATCCCAGTGGTTTCCTACGTTAGATTTAAAGAGTGGATATTGGCAGGTAGAATTAAAACCCAAAGATCGTGAAAAAACAGCTTTTACAATTGGAACTGGTTTGTGGCAGTTTACTGTGATGCCCTTCGGCCTGTATAACGCTCCTGCAACGTTCGAGCGTTTGAGGGAGACCATCTTGCGCGGATTGTCTTGGAAGACGTGCTTGGTTTACCTGGACGACGTGATCGTAGTTGGAAGATCGTTTAAAGAACACTTGAACAACTTGGATGAAGTGTCTAAGCGACTACGTGAGGCTAATCTCAAACTGAGCCCAAAGAAGTGCCACGTATTTAAGAAGCAAGTGCAATACCTTGGCCACGTGGTATCTAGAGATGGAGTAAAGGCTGACCCAGACAAAATCCGAGCAGTGCAAGCATGGCCAAGACCAATCGACAAACATCAGGTCCAAAGTTTCCTTAGGTTGTGTACCTATTATAGACGATTTGTACCCGGATTTGCTAATATTGCCAATCTTTTGACGAAATTGACGGAAGAAAGAGCAGAATTTAGATAGAATGAAGACTACGAAAATTCTAAAAATCTACTAAAACAGGCCATAGTCACTTTGCCGATTCTGAGTTATCCAAGAGAGAATGGAAAATTTGTTTTGGATAACGACGCAAGCAATCTGCCCATAGGTGCAGCCCTTTCGCAGGTTCAAGATGGATAAGAAAAAGTTATCGCGTATTTTAGCAAGGTTTTGTCCAGGCCAGAAAGAAATTATTGCCGGGCTAGAAGGGAGCTGTTAGCAGTCGTCAAGTCCATCGAACATTTCTACAAATATTTGTATAGACGAAAATTTTTCTGAGAACAGACCACGCCGTTTTAAAATGGCTACTGCAGTTCCGTAATCCAGAAGCACAAGTGGCAAAATAGATCGAGAGACTGCAAGAGTATGACTATAACACAGAACACCGTCCCGGAACGGTGATGCCTTGTCCAGAAGACCATGTCCGGCGGACTGCAGTCATTGTTCGCGACTGGAAGAAAAAGTTGAATGTCTCCGGAGAACTGCTATGGTTGATGATGAGTGGTAACCTAAGCAGTTACGTCGCGAACAAGAAGACGATCCTGAAATAAGACTACTCCTGGACTGGAAAGAAAGCGGCCGACGACCAACCTGGGAAGAAGTGAGTGTTTTGGGCAGAAAAATCAAAGCGTACTGGGCGTAATGGAACTTCTTGATAGTAAAAGACGGTCTTCTTAAACGATCCCTAGAAAGTGCCAAAGACACGGGAAACAGACTACAGTTGGTAGTGCCAAAGAGGAGGGTGTCAGAAGTGTTGAAGCATCTCCACGATGGGACATCAGGAAGACACTTTGGCATTAAGAAAACGTTGGGTAAAGTGCGAGAACGATTCTACTGGATAAACTGCAAAGAAGACGTCATGAAATGGTGTCGTAAATGCACGGTCTGCGCTTCAGGAAATGGTCCAGCGAGAAAGCGCAAAGCACCCATAAAGCAGTACAACGTAGAAAGTTCTTTGCAAAGAGTAGCAATTGACATCGCAGGGCCGTTTCCAGAATCCGATTCGGGAAATAAATACATCTTGGTGGCGATGGATTATTTTACGAAATGGACCGATGCTTACGCCATACCCAATCAAGAAGCAGCTACAGTCGCAGACGTATTAGTAAAAGAGTTTTTCTGTCGGTTTAGAGTTCCGTTAGAATTACACTCAAAAAGTTTGCCGACTGTTGGGAATTAAGAAAACTAGGACGACGTTTCTCCATCCTCAATCTGATGGCATGGTTGAGCGGATGAATCGAACAATGGGCAAGTACTTAGCCAAAGTAGTGTCCGAACACCAAAGAAACTGGGATCAGTACTTGCACCTTTTCCTAATGGCATACCGATCATCCGTTCACGAAAGCACAGGCCAAACACCATCCTGTGTGATGCTGGGTCGCGAAATACGATTACCGTGCTATCTTCAATTTGGACGAAGACCGGAGGAAGAAGTTGCTGGAGAAGATTACGTCAGCAAGCTGACCAAGAGGCTAGACTAGATATGACGTCATGGCACAAAATGGTGGGTTTCAACCTGGTGATATGGTCTGGTTGTATAATCTTCAAAGGAGACGTGGGTTGTTGCCGAAGCTGCAAAAGCAATGGGAGGGCCTCTATGAAGTCATGCAGCGTATTAATGACGTCATATATCGCATCCGCCCAGAAGCAAGCCAAAAGTGGTTCACGTCGATCGTCTAGCCCCGTTTGCTGGCGATAACCACAATACGCAAATTCAAGTTCGAACCAGATGGAATCTCAAGAGAGAAATGGAGTTCCACTATGTAAAAAAATTGACAGTACCCAAACTTGGTTGTGGCTTAGATCAACTGAAGATTATTCATATAGAAATTAGGTTATCAATTTAAGAAATGTAATCATACATCCAAAGAGGAAAATGAGTTATAATTCTCAATGTTACATTGCGGTAATTACTATAAAAATTGGGACCAACATCCACATGGAAAATTACATACCTTGACTAAATCTTCCTGTAAAAACAGGCATGTGGAGAATGTGGTTTCAATGAACTATGGATGTATGAAGAATATAAATATTGTACCAATAAGGAAGGGCATTCATTAATTATTATTTATTATCTATTATTAGTAGTATTCATTTTATACACTTATAGTCGTATAGTCGGTAGTGCAGTGAAATGTCACTCCAAATAATGTAAGTCTTTATATTTTTATTAATTGTTATGCTTATGTTAAATGTAAATAAAATGCTTAAATATTACTTTGAGAAATGATTCTGGTTGAAAGCCACTACCTCTTGCGTAGCAAACCTCGCTACAACCCCCGTATCGTGACAGTATACCGAAAGATATGGAACACACAAATTTTTCATGATAACGTCACGTCGTTTCAGCTAACACTATCTACACCTTCGAGGGGTTAGATTATACATATTGGAAAAAATTTTTACTAAAAGCTGCAAAGTTAATTTGAGAGAAAGTGTGCGTAGTCATTTATTTTCAGTGATCGTATGAATAAAAATGGTTTATTTGTGATAACGCTGTAAGTACGTTTTTTTGTTAGTTTTAGGTATTACTGGTAAGGTGCACTAGCTAGTCGCATATTTGAGGAAAACTAATTGTAAGTTTTACACTTTCTATTTTAATTCATAGTAATTGTAAGAACGGCCGTAGGTACATGTTAGCTTGTTATCACAATTATAAAATCGTGTTGCCCAGTTGAAAGCGTAGTTTATATTTTGTCCGTGATACCGACTTACGTGCTAGCGTTTGATAAAATTTATATAAATGTACTTATGTACCTTTTTGTTCTTCTAACGTGAATTGCTGTTTGTGATAAAATAAATATACTTTGTATTACCACCTTTGTCTTGTAATTTGCTCTATTTCAGCTGCGGGTAGATTTAAACGGTGTCTCCCACTCTAGTTTTTCATAGTTTTGGAACCTTTTTAAATTTATTTTATAATCTAACACCACAAAGCTTACGACTCTATTGCCGGGAACAACTGAGTTAGTCGTCGCTCTTTTAGTTACGAGAAAAACTACGTAACACACTATTTAACAGAAACAACAAATACGATACGATAGTATTAACTTAAACAAAATCTATTATAAGATTTTAGTGTATTTACTGAACAAATTTGAAAATAATCATAGCACATGTCAAATAAAAAAAATAATATAAAACAAAATAAATAAAAACTTTTCAAAGAAAAAATTAATAATTTTTTTTAAATATCTTAGAATAAACTAAATTCACATATCATTCAGTAAGTTTAAGTCAGTTTTCATAAAAAAGCATTTACAAACTCAATTTTGGCATTTTTCATTATGAAAAATTTTATTTATCTGTGTTGTGTGTATTTTCTAACATATTATGTAATATTGCTTTATTATTAAAAAAAAATTCTATGTTATAAAACTGTTTTTTCAATATATCACTAACAAATTTAATAACAAATGTTTTGTGTAATTTTGATAATTTAATTAACTTTCCTGAAATTTAATTATTATATTTTCTTTTGGCATTTTTGTTGGTAATTTTTTATTTGAAAATAATTAATATGATGTATGCTTTCGGTATAAGAATAAGTAAGATAGAAAATATGAGTAATTAGATACATTTAAATTATGTAATCTAATATGTTATTTATTATGTATAACAAATAAAAAGTAAAATGGGACATTATTAAATTCATTTTTTATGGTAAATTTTATTTATGTTTCACGCGGTTAATATTTTCTGATCTGATAAAAAGTATAAATAAACTATGGCATATATGTATATAGAAACAAGTAAATTATAATGGCAAATTTGGTCTGTCGGTTGAGTAAAATTGTATATTACATACCACAGGTGAATAACAAACTTATCCTACTTATTAGATATAGGTATAAACAACACCGATGTATCGATTCTTGCCATACTTCTTCAGCCTTATGAAGTCTTCTTCTTTTAGTCTGATTATCATGCATATTTAGGTACTAAGAGTTTCAAGAAGATTGCCGACTGTTAGGATTTCAGAAAATTAGAACAACGCTTTTTCATTCTCAATCTGATAACATGGTTGAACTGATGAATTGAATAATAGAAAAGTAATTAGCCAAAGTAGTGTCCGAACACCAAAGAAACTAGGATCACTACTTGTACCTGTTCCTCATGGTATACCGATTATCCGTGGTCCACATTGATCGTTTAGTTCTGTTTGCTGACGATAACAACGTTACGTTAGTTCAGGTCCAAACCAGAGTAATAACTAGCAGGACTAAAAATTAAGTTAAAGGAATGGACTTCGATAAGTTTATGAGCATATACGGAGGTTCTGGAAAAGCTAGGTTCGGAGTTACAACCGAGAAACAACAAGACTTGTTCAAAACACCAAAAGATTACGCCATCGCACATTGCGTAATCTTGACATGTCTAAAAGGGTTGCAATTATATTTTTAAAAAAGTTTGAACTACTAGATGAACTTGTTACAAGCTTTAGGTCTTACGAACCTTGCTCGGCCAACTTACACAGTCGGAGAGGTTCAAGTGAATAATAATTAAGGGCGCCAGATCATTTATAATTAACACTTCTGCCTCGATCAAGCCAGACGGTCCAAACTTGTAACGAATTTTTAGATTCGTAATCCTTGTTACTCTGATGTTTGGGTAACCAAAATAAAAGAGAAAGGTATGTTACCATAAAAGAAAGATTAACAGGTATAAAAACTTTAATTTAGTAACGTAGATTATTAACAAGAGTATATCTAATTCTCAGTGCATAAATGCCAGAAGTATCGGCAACACACAATACAAAAGTTGAATCGAAGTGAATAGTGAAGAAAATTTCGTAGTAAATATTGTTTGTACACAGCATGCGATACACACAAAATAATTAATGAAACTACCTTAATGGTATTAAAACAATGATCGTAATTACGGATATTAACATTAGTCAAAGTTCCGTGAGTGACTTTCCTGACAGCAATAAAATAATTAAATAAACTTACTCACAATCCAATACCTACTTGAGCGAAGAAAACGTTTTCCCGGTAAGTGAGCCTGGAATAAATTTGAGTAGCAAATCGTGTCAACAAATAACATAACCCGATTATCGAATGCTGTTGTACACATTCAATGAAAGTTGGTTTCGCAGGTGAATAGGATCTCAAAGAAAAGTTTTTGTCTTCGTTTTTTTTTAGTTTTAAACGTAGGTTTTATAGAGTTATACTCGTCCGATAAAAGTATTTATCGATATTAATTCCTCATTATTCTTATTAAATAGAAACATGTGGCCAACCCGTGGCGGAACGGCTATCAAATTAAGAAGAAATTACAAAAGCATTCTAACAAAACGTATGTAAATATCTTACCTTGTGACGACTAAATTATTTTAAAAACGTAATGAAGTTATAATTTGATTTCCATTACAGAGGATGTTATTCGAAAATTTTCTTTAAGCGAAACAGGCCATTTTATGCAGTTGTAAGCTTAACGACTTTGTCGTAAAATGACAGTCACAAGAAAAGATTGGCAGAGGGCGTCAAAACCGGAATCTAATTTAAATTGTATATACAGGGTATTACGTTATAAAAATTTTGCACGTAACAAACTTCAAAGACAGCAATCGGCGCTCGGAAAAGTTTTAAAAGTACGTGGTGTCCGACGCTTCGTTTTTATCTGGTCACCAAGAAGTACTCACGTACAAAACCGTTATACAAAAATCTGTGGCAAGCATTATGAAATCTTAAAAAAAAATTGACTTCCACAATATTAAGAAATTAGCAGTACCCAAACTGGGCTGTGACTTAAATCAAATGGATTGGAACACAATTACAAATATGTTAGAGGTTGTCTTCCGAGAAGCAAACGTTCAAGTGTTGGTCTGCAGTTACCATCCAAGTACAATATCGGGTTAGACAAAGTCTATTGACTGCTACTTTTATGTTCAAAGAAGTTGCCGAAATAAACAGAGCTGCCGCTATATCCACGATCCTTTCTACTAGTGTCGCATCCAGTTTCCTGTACTAGGACAGAACAATCTTAAGAAGGGAGCAGTAAAACGTTTTTGAAGTTATTGTCAATTTTGAAACAATAACCGAAGGATGTAGAAAATTCTCGAATTATGCGCATGCATGCTTTTCTTTGCACCTTGTTTACTATATTCTGGAACTTGCACATCCTCATCGCTCTTGTCTACATTGAAGCCGCGTACAGGAACGTAAAGGTGACGACAGTTTTTTTTATCATTGACGATTCTTTTGTGTTAAGCATCAGCGGTGCTATCACCAACATCTTTTTTGTAATTTTGACTACGTGTTGGTCATAGGATGTACTTGTCTATGTAGACCACAAAGTATTTTAAGTTTTTCCGGCTTCCAGATTACTAAGGAATAAGTTGCTAGCCATTTCTTCTATAAGTTCTAGTTTACTCTTAGGTTCGGGTTGGTCGACCTTAAATCTTTTTGTGGCAATTTGGTAGCTTCTACCACATGGATTGCTTTTTACGTTTTCAAATAGCTCTATCCAAGCACGGTCTTTTACCATAAGCATCGCTTTCTTAAATTGACTTTATATTCTTCTGTACTGTTGTGCATCTAGTGTAATTTTGGTGTTATGTTTCTTTTTTTCCTTAACCGCAGTACGCTTCATTCGCTGGCACTTCTTTCTGAAGTTGGCCAGTTACTCGTTCTTTCACTTTGGTTTCTTTTCAATATGCGAATAAATGTTACAGCTTTAACCAAAGGACATTGATTTTCAATTTGTGAGTTATCAGCAAAGCCAATAATAAAAGTAGGCAGTAATTTAATTAGTAATTTAGTATTGATTTTACGTGTAGTGTAGTAGTTGTTTATTTTCTACAAAGCTTTAAACTCGTACCTTACAAGGTTAAAAGTGCGCAACAAAGCGCATGTAATAAGTCCACCTTCTTTGGCAATAAGATCTTGTGTACAGCTAAAAGAGTAAGCGTCAGGCACAGTCTTTTTCCAACCGACATTCTACGAACGTCGCGCTGTTGCGTTCTACCTCGCGCAATTCATCAGTTTCCTTTATATAGGTTGAATCTGTGCCTTCTTAGCATCGTCCTTATTTGACAGTATTGGAAAGTCTTTTAATATTGACGTTATGCGCTTCACAAGAATCATTTTTGCCTGTAAAATCACTCTGTCGACACAATCCGAAATGATCGACCTAGTCAGAAAATTTCAAGCGATTTTTCGCAAAACCATTATTTTTTGTTGGGTCACGCAGCAATCTGCTGACATTGCCAGTATCTTAGTAGACAAACAAACAGCTTTTCAAATTGTTACCCAAAGTAACCCAATGTAAAGGAGAGAGGGTTAAAATTCCTTCTGGTAAAGCAATCGTTCCTCTTTCTTGTTCGATTGTTGTTATTGTCCTCAAACCTGATTATCCTATAGACAGCGGATAAAACAAAGGCAACCCTAATGAAAGTCTTTAATCCGCAAATCTCTGGCCTACGACTAGACAGAGTTACGAAATCGGGCAAGAATTTTATTAAACTCGCATCAGAACAACAAACGTCCTTGAAAAAGCCAGTCTCGTCGTCAAACTGCAAGATAAACCCCTCATCTTGTGTTTCAATCTTTAACGTTCCTGCGAAATTCTCTGCTGAGTAGGTGAAGAAAGTTATTCTTTCACAGAATTTTGACAATGCTTCCGACAAAGTATTACATTTTGCTAATTCGCAATTAAAAATCTAATTTTGCTTTAGCCTTCGAAACAAAGCAAACTAGATTCTGGAAATCTCACCAAAAGTCCAAAAATTCCTTTTGGCATTACGGCGCTTGTACGTCGCTTGAAAAGTCTAGATTTTGGGTGAATGGCAGCGGCTGTGAGACACTTGTCAGAAAAAGCGTAACGCCTACTCCTTTATCTCGGATATTCTTCCTTGGGAGAGAATGTCCGACGACCCCGGAAAAGTCAAATTCCAAATTCTTTTTTCACACGGTGGATTTCGTTGTTATTTAAAACGCATTAACGTTTTGGATGACGACAGTTGTCTATCGTGTGGCGTTCTTGACAATTCAGCACATCGGATTCTCGCAAATTCGATACGTTTGGGGTGACCTGCTAGCCACGATCAACCCCTATCTCAAATGTTTTCATACCATATTTAAACTGGTGTTTGATGTAAATGTATGGTAAGTCCACAACCTTCTTCTCAACAGTCCTTCTCTTTGCTCTGCCAATGAATGACAATGCTAGTTTGATCGTTTTTTTTATCGCCCTGGGCATGCTGGAGCCACAAACTTTTTCCATAATAATGACGATGTTTTTCTTGTTCGTTAGACTGACGTCAATAATAAAGAACTTACCGTTTTTTGCAAAGGTGGGTAAGTTTCTGTTGTTGACTACCGCCATATTTCAACTAGGCAACTACTCTGCAAGTATCCTGCTTCTTGCATCTTCCTTAGCTTCTCCAAATTCTTAACACTTTGCATTGCGGTCTTCAACAATTATAGATGATTATTAGCTTTTCCGTATTGCTAAATTCTCGTTAAGCTCGACATTTTTTACTAGCTGTTACAATCACTTCACAATACTTATAAAACAATACACTTCCGTCACTTACAACAAACCCGGCCCAATTGATGCCATCCTGGGGGCCGAAGAATTTGGAAAAATAATTCAGCATGGCATTGAGAAAACAATAGATGGGTTACAAAGTCAACAGACGGAACTAGGTTGGATATTATCAAGAATTGCAAAAGAATATCAACACGATGATATCAAAATTACACAGAGACGACTAAAAGAAACTCTGATGGAAGTTATACTGTCTAAATACCATTCAAAGAAGAATTCCCACCTGAATTAGGATATTCCAAAACTAAAGCCATTGCAAGATTACTACAACTCGAGAAAACGTTACAAAAGGATAACAAGGTGGGAAACCAATACCACGAATTTATGCAAGAATGTTTAAACCTCGGCCACATGAAAGAAGTTCCACGCCATCTACTAGACAAAGAAAAATACTACATTCTACATCAATCAATTTTAAAAAACTCAACTACTACTACAAAACTAAGAGTTGTATTTGACGCATCATCCAAAGCGTCCAATGGAGTGAGTCTCAACGAACTAATGTACGCCGGACCATGATTGCAACAAGAACTCTCCGACATACTACTACGTTGGAGGAAGCATCAAATTCTATTCAGCGCCGATATTGAGAAAATGCTCCGTCAAATTAAAATATCCGAAGAAGACCAAAAATTCCACCGGATCTTCTGGAGGTTGGACCAATCCACACCAATACAACAATTTTGCATCACGACTGTCACGTATGGAAAAACTTCTGCACTATCTCTTGCAATTAGAACTCTTCAACTGTTGGCTGAAGACAAAAAAGTATCATACCCAAAAGCATCTAAAGTCATCATGAAAGACTTTTTTATGTAGACGATGTTTTGTCTGGAGCGGATAACATTGAAGATGCCATTCAGTTACAACCTGAAACAACTAAATTGCTAAAATCAGGAGGATTCACTTTACGCAAATAGTCCAGTAATAAGCCTCAATTACTAGAAGCATTAACTGAAGAAATGAAGGATCAAGCCTTACTGGAAATAAACGAAGACAAAACGCGGAAATCTTTAGGAATCCATTGGGCACCGATTGAAGACAATTTTTGTTTCAAAATAAGCACAACTCATCATCAGAGTGGTTCAAAACAAATCATATTATCACAAATTGCTAAATTATTTGACCCACTGGGATGTTTGGATCTGGTGATAATAAAGGCCAAATTATTAGTCCAAGAACTTTGGGTAGCAGATTTAGATTAGGAACAACCTGTTCCTGAAGGTATTAAAGCGAAGTAGATTAATTTCAACGACCAACTCAAATGTATACAAGACATTAGGGTATCACGATGGATAAAGTACATCAATGACATGAATATACAATTACATGGTTTCTGTGATGTCTCAGAAAGGGCATATGGCGCAGTAATATATGCTAGAACCATTAACAAAACAAGAGAAGTTACCACCACACTCCTAACAGCAAAATCTATAGTTGCCCCAATTAAAGCAAAAACAACAATTCCAAGACTAGAGTTGTGTGCCGCTGTCTTACTTGCTAAATTAATGTAGAGGACCATTACTGCCTTAGATATTTAGAAAACATCAGTTTATGCATGGACCGACTCAATGATAACATTAACTTCGATCAAAGGAGAAGCATCCAGATGGAAAACATTTATAGCCAATCGAGTCGCAGAAATAAACAATCTATTACCCTCTCAATGTTGGCAACACGTACTTTTAGAAGAAAACCCGGCGGATATGATATCCCGAGGAATGGACAATAGCAAGATAAAAAACTGTACGCTCTGGTGGAATGGTCCAAAGCTTGAGAAAAATGGCAAGATCTTTAACAACAATGACATTATTCGTGTAGGGGGGAGATTAAAGAATTCTCCACTTCCATATGAACAAAAGCACTCAATTGTACTGCCTTCCCACTGCCACCTGTCACAATTAATAGTCCAGGACGCTCATTTACAAATACTACATGGAGGAAACCAAGTTACACTAGTTTACGTTCAAAGAAAATTTTGGATAATAAGCCAACAGTAAGCTTCCGAATAATTTTAACATTATATCATCTCCAATAATACGAATGAAAGTTGAACATGATGAAGCACATATCCACGTGTTTGGTTACTAGTATTTTAGTTTCATTCTTATTTGTGTCGGTAGTCTACTAATTTTCTGGTAATACTGGTATAGGAATTATTTTAAAGGTGTTCCCATCTAGCTTCTTGAGTGTGACGACTCGGAAAGTACCATCTTTGGCTGGGTGGACTTCTGCAATTTGGGCTAACGGCCAACGACTTGGATTTATGGTATCTTCTTTAGATAGCACTAGATCTCCCATTTTTAAGTTGTCCTGGCTGGTTTTCCATTTATATCTTTGTTGAAGTCGATTGAGGTAATCTGAAGACCAGGCGTTCCAGAAGTCCTTCTTCATCTTCTGGACTAGCTGCCATCTCTATTTGTATTGATGGTACTTGTTACAGGGTTAGGTGGAGATACAATTGCTCTTCTAATAAGAAAGTGTCCTGGTGTTAGGACGTCTATATCATTGACGTTGTTGGTTAATGAACACAATGGTCTTAAGTTTAGGCAGGCTTCTATTTGGTGTTGTAGTGTTGTTAGTTTTTTATAAGTTAATGTTGAGTTTCTAATTATGCGTTTAAAATGATACTTCATTGATTTAACTCCTGCTTTCCATAATCCTCCGAAATGGGGAGCATAGTCTACTACTATCTCCTGGGAGCCGATAGTTGCACGCATATATGGTCTTTCGAGCAAAAACAAAAAAGAAGTTTCATTTCCGGTCCACCAGAAACCATTTCCGGTCCATCCGAGATAATCAAGTCAAGAAAAAGTTATTTCCGGTTCATCCGCAACCATCAACTAAAGAAGAAGTTAATTCCGGTCCATCATAGACCATCTAACTAAGAAAAAGTGTATTTCCGATCCATCCGGGACTATCAAACGAAGAAGAAGTTATTTTCGGTTCATCAGAGATCATCGAGCGAAGAAGTTATTTCCGGTCCATCCGCGACCATCAAACGAAGAAGAAGTTATTTTCGGTATATCAAAGACTATCGAGCGAAGAAGTTATTTCCGGTCTATCCGCGACCATCAAACGAAGAAGAAATTATTTCCGGTCCATCAGAAACCATAGAGCAAAGAAGTTATTTCCGGTCCATCAACGACCATTAAAGCAAAAAGAAGTTATTTCCGGTCCATCAAAGACCATCGAGGAAAGCAGTTATTTTCGGTCCATCCGCGACCATCAAGGCAAGAATAAGTTATTTCCGGTCCATCAAAGACCATTGAACTAAGAAGAAGTAGAAGAAGTGTATTTCCGATCTATCCGAGACCATCAAGTCAAGAAAAGTTATTTTCGGTCCATCCAAGGACCTTCCAATCAAGAAAAAAAAAGCCTATCAAACCAAGTAAGCCATCGAGATGACCACTACCATGAACAAAAACGACGCTGAGCAGTCACTACGCCAAAAGAAACAATCCATTCGAATTCAACAACTAGACCAAACTATCCAATTAATTAACCAAGAAGTACAAGCAGTGGGAAACCATCCAAGCACTACATAAAGAAATTATGGCGTACGAAATTAATTTCTAAGACAAATACTTCAAAAATGACGAATATTTGTTAGTCGAGCGGTCCTACGAAGTAGCAGTTAAAGGTTTACAACAAAAAAATGTTACAACTCAAAAGATCCCAGAGGTATCCAAACCAAACCTAAAACTTCCTAAAACAGAAATTCCATTTTTTGACAGAAGCTATAAAAACTGGCCTACCTTTAATAACATTTTCCTTAAAGTTATTAATGAAAATCCACCCTTAACCAAAATTGAAAAAATACAATATCTTAAAACTCACCGAGGGCAACCAAGCCAAATGGTGCAGCATTTACAAATTACTGACATCAACTATGAAGTGGTTTGGGAGCTACTTTAGAAGCGGTACCAAAATCAAAGACTAATTATTTCCAAATTAATTGACAAAATCATAGACATGCCGCCAATCCAGGATGAATGTACGGATAAACTACGACGACTGCATGATGTTATCACCAAATGTTTAAAACCAATTGACAACTTAGGCGTTAATACTACCTCTTGGGGACCGATAGTTGTACGCATCATAACTCGAAAGTCAGATCAAGAAACCAATCGTCTATACGAACAATCTCTGAAAGCACCACACGAAATCCAAGATCTACAAGAGTTAATGAACTTCCTGAACCGAAGATTCCAGTCATTAGAATCAGTCACGGCGGCCAAGAAGACATGTTATAACGAAATGCAACAAACGTCTAGATTTAATACCTACAATTTGAATCCACATTTTACAATCCACAATTCCAACTGCTGCGGATACTGTAAGCAGCAACATCTAATATATACCTGCCAAAAGTTTAAGCAGATCCAAAAATAGCAACCACAAAAATTCAAGCTTTTCAACGTTTTCCAAGCAACTTCATACTACCTGTCAAGTTTCTGGTAATGTCAAAATTAACACAATCGTTACCAAGTTCTGAGATAGATTACACCAGCTCGAACCAACTACAGAACTACGTTCTTGCAGACCCCACTTACAACAAACCCGGCCCAATTGATGCCATCCTGGGGGCCGAAGAATTTCATGGTATTGAGAAAACAAAAGATGGGTTACTGGGTCAACAGACGAAACTAGGTTGGATATTATCGGGAATTGCAGAAGCCCACCCAACCAAAGATGGTACCCTCCGAATCGTCACACTCAAGAAGCCAGATGGGAACACCTTTAAACGAAGTATCCACAACATAATTCCTATAGCAGTATTACCAGAAAATCAGTCGACTACCGACACAAATAAGAATGAAACTAAAGTACTAGCAACCAACGCAAACATGGCAATCATAGCTAAACCACAAACGAGTAAAAAACCTACATCTATCAGTGTCAGTTTACTACTTATGGTTGTTACAAGCTTTTTGGCTTTACGAACCTTGCACGGCCAACTCATATAGTCGGAAGTAGGGGAGGTTCACAAGAAATATGTTTAAGGGCGCCAGAGCTGATTCAAAGTAACACTTCTGTCTCGCTCACGACAGACGGTCCAAACTTGTAACCCAATTAAAGGTTCGTACTCCTTATACTCGGCTGTTCGAGTAGCCCAAATTAGTTAGTCGATAACAATAACCACAAGAGAGAGAAAATTAACAAGAGAGTTTAACGATTTTAATCACTTTAAGATGTGAATGGCAAGCAATGACAAGAATATATGAACTTTCTACATTCATCCGTACTTGGAAGATTTTTAAATATAATTAACAAATATCACAGCTTAACTTAGTAGAGTAGCAGATTAACCGCTATACATTAAATTCTCAATTCATAAATACTAGATCTAATAATAAGCATTAATAAGTGTAGCAAACTTTGATTTCAAAACACAAACGATTTACAGGATTTTATAGAAGATTGAGTACGTAAATGCCCGCAGTATCGGCAACACACAATACACATTTAAAGTAAGTCGAAGTAAATATTCTCCACCCACACACAGTATGCGATACAGTAAAATGAATGATTACAGTTACCTTATTGGTAGATAAGCAATACATAAATCTACGATCGTTAATATGGATCAAAATTCTGTGAGTAATTTTCGTGACAACGATATACAAAAAAAATCAATTTAATCAACTCACCCGAAGTCCAGTTTCCACTATCGCGAAAAAAACGTTTTCTCCCTCCAGTGGCCTGTAATAATTAATTAACCGCAAAACGTGTCACACACCAACTCACAAAGAATATTAAGCTAAAACAATTAGTATTAATAATTTATTAAATATTGTATAAAAACCCGGTGCATCGAATACTGTACGTAGCAAATCAGAACAGGTGGCTGATAACACAATCGACGTCTGTATTTAACATTATATAAGACCCCAGTGCATCGAATGCGATAAGAAGTCATTTATAACAGGTGGCTGATAACACAATCGACTAATACAGTAGTAACAGGTAGTAACATCTCCCACGGTAAGGCTTATCGAGACCTCGTTTTTGTGGCGTAGAAGACGCCTTCCAAAAGCGTATGTGTGCGGTAACGTTATTTCTTAGTAACAATTATTATTCACCATTCCTTTATTGAAAACGTACATGTGCTCGAAGCGGATAGAAAATGGCTGTTCAAGGAAGAAAGAATTACAAACTAATTTTAACAAAACGACAGCAATTATCTTACCCTGTGACGACTCAAATATTTTCTGCACTTAATGTACATAATTACAATTTGATTTCCATAATTCTGGATGGTATTGGAAGAAATTACTTAAGACGCACCGACCATTTTAAACAATCGACAGCTTCGCAAGTTTGTCGTAAAAATGACAGTCGCGAGCAAGAATCGGTAGAGGGCGTCAAAACCGGAATCTAATTTCAATTCAATATACAGAGTCGTCCGTAATGAAAATTTCGTACGTAACATGGTGTTAAGAATTATCCTCAGCACTATACCTAAATCCACTCAAGCCACCTATACGCTACAATTAGAGTAAAAAAGTAAAATACGACAAGGCCAGAATAGAAAAAGATTCAAACTCCGGTTCCAATGTTGTCAAAGACTTTCAACAGTTATATGAAGAAACACAATCACTTTCAGACAAAACACACTGCACCGCGTTAATTCATCACCTGACAGACCAAAAACACAAGATGCAATGGATCAAGGATAGTATGACTGGAATCATACACAATCGGTCAAAGAGAGGAGTTTCTTTAATTATGTATACGGGGTCAATGATGAGGTCTACAAAGATATTAATACTCTAGAACAAAATCAGCAAGAACTAATCAGAGCATCAAACCAACAAACCATATTCATGATCACTGCGTTATCCACCTTCAATGACACCGAGACAAGAATCAACAACCAATCAGAACGATTCAGAACCAAATTGAACGAAGGCATAGAAATAATCAACAAGATGCAATCATGGTACAGGGCTAGTAACAAAAATAAATTAAACATTCATCTACTAAGCACGTATCAAGTAGCAACCAACTTTATAAGCAAACTTTGCAACTACTATTCACAATTGTTGGAAGTTCACTTCAATCGAGGCAGTCTTTACGATATTGTAACGTTTTCGTTACTGTTATTACTTGATTTTAAATTATTTGTATTATTTAATTAAAATTTGCGTGTAAACCTTCCTTTACTTTTATTTTGTGGAATTCTTACTTTTGAAGGGCGTTGTCAACCTTGAGATGCATTCGGTACCGAATCTTTGACAAGTACACATGTAGTGCTTTATTAGTATCCATGTAGTTTCTTTATCTTAACTAATATCTACAATATCTTTATTAAAAAAAAGTCTGTGTTAATAATACAGGTATGTCTTTTATTTCTATTTTGTTGAGTTTATCTAATTCCCAGTTTCTATTTGTTTTAGACTTTTTTTTTTTTTTTATATACCGATTCCGATTTTACCTTTAACGAAATTATCATTATCTTAATAATTCGAATGGGTTTGGTATGTGCATAATACAATAAATACCAACGATCCGAATCGATTTTCGTAAAGAAAATACGCTTGATCATGGTTTTTATGGAAAATTTCCCAAGGTTATCCGTCGATTTTAACATTGGACGACACCAACTCTGCATTTCATTGGAAATTTGATCCGTATGCGTGAGTTTGCCTTATCTCTACATTCCTTTTCGTTGATAAATGCCTTAGCAACAACTTGAGTTTTCTTCTTGTTAAATAACTTGCATCGTAACTTGTTAAATACTAAATGATAAATTTCTCTAATTAATATCAATATTACAATTGCATATTTCAAGTAACTTAAATAAAATTGTTTTCTTACCACATGTAAAGAAATACCGGTATTATCTTAATTTTAAGTTTAATAATTTAAATGACAAAAGTTTCTATTTTTAGTTTTAAGTAACTTGACTGAATTTTATATTATTGTTTTTGTTTTGTTTTTGAATATAGGATTTTAAATATTTTGAGAGCGATTCAATGAATTTTATGTTGTGTAACTTTTATTGCAGATTAAGACTTTTAATAGTTTAGTCTTCAAATAAAACTATTTGGCATCCCTGACATCAGAAGTTAATTGACCAATTTTGACAATTTTTCTAATTGTTTGATTGATTTCTTGTATTGTTTGTTAGCGCGCTCTTCTCTTACCTAAATTACCTTAGTTGCGGCTACAATTTTTGGCATCCCTTGTGTGGGGAAAGAATCGAGAATGACTGAATGAAATTTGAATGGAAAATAATTTAGTTTGCGAATTTGTGCGAATTGTTTTTCTCTTCTTTTGAATACCTTTGGATTAGAAATATCGTTTCTATATCTGAATTGATTTTCTTTATCTCGTATCGTATCTTTATTTATCTAAAATGTCTCTTATCTATGCCTTACTTTCTGAAGAAATTAGTTATGAAATTTCTATCAGAGGACAAACTCCTTTGTCTACTCAAGATCAACGTCGTAGACAGTTGCGTTCTATTCTGCATCGCGAGTCTAGTGATGAATCTAAAGTTCTAGTGTCTACCTATGCTTTTGAGCAAGATGTCTCCGAAGTATCTACTTCTTTGAATGATTTAACTTCGAAAATTTATGGTCTTTCTGATTTTTCTTCTGGAAGTCCTGAAGTTAAACGTTTGCAGTACCGTTTATCTCATGTTATCGACCGAATTTCTCGTATTATTGTCGAAAATGATGAAAGAAAAAATATTGTTGCTAAATTAACTGAATCTTTTGTTGATTTGGAAGGCGAATTTCTTTTACGTTTGGATAGTGTCTCCGACATTGAGTCACAATTACAGAGTACCTCGATTAAAGAAACTACCGTATCTCATTCATATAGTATGCCTGTTTGTAAATGGAATGTGAAGTTTTCTGGTTCCTCAAGTAAAAGTAACTTAATCCAATTTTTAGAAAAAGTTCATGAATTACGTTTAGCTCGTAATATTTCTTTCCAAGAATTATTCGACTCTGCCGTTGATCTTTTTGAAGAACAAGCTCTTATCTGGTATCGTTCTGTTCGACATACCGTAAATAACTGGCACGATTTGGAAAAACTTTTGAAAGAAACTTTTCTTCCATTTTCTTATGACGACGACCTTTTATCTGAAATTAAGCAGCGTACTCAAGGAGAAAACGAGAGTGTTGCTATCTTTATTGCTATAATGCAAGGCATGTTTAATAGATTGTCTACACCTCCCTCAGTTGAAGATCAACTCCGTATAGTAAAAAGGAATCTTCACCCTTTCTTTATCTCACATTTGGTCTTACAGGATACTCCAACGTTTCCTATTCTCTTAGACATTTGTCGTAAGTTGGAAAATAGTCGCCAACAAATTAAAAAATATCATCCACCACCTTCAAGGAAAGTGAATGTTCTCTTAGCTCCTGACTTTGCCTATACTGATGATGTCAATATGACTGATTCAACTCCGGAATTATCTTTGTCTATCGTTACCTGTTGGAATTGTCAAAATAATGGACATATCTATTCTAACTGTAAATTACCTAAGAAAATTTTCTGTTATGGGTGTGGAACTCCCAATGTAATTAAGTCAAAGTGTACTTCTTGTTCCTCTAAACGTAATGTGGTTTCTGAAATTCCTGCCGGTCAACCAACTGTTTCTCTTCCAAAAAACGAGTCTGGCGCACGAAGAGGTGCAGTGTGTCCCGAAAATCCAAGTCATCTCAACAAAAATATCTCCCGCACCATCCGAAAGAAAGAGTAAGGTCATCTAAAACTTACTTTTCTAAAAATGAATGGTCTGCTTGGTTAAAAACCATTTCTAAGTTTTATCGTAACTCTACCCCACAGTGTTTACCTGAATTATCTCCTCTCTTTGTCTCTATGCCGAATGACAATCGTCCCTACATTAAGTTTTTCTTGAATAATCAAGAACATATAGCTCTTTTAGACACAGGTGCAAATATCTCTGTTCTAGGTAAAGATGCTTTACATGTCGTCTCTTCTTTCTCTACAGTTTTTAACGATCCCTCTATCCTTATATCTACTGCCGATGGCAAACCTCAAACAGTATCTCATGTTGTTGAAATTCCTATTAGTATTAATAATGTCACCAAGCATGTGAAATTTTATGTCGTGCTTACTATTTCTACTAGCTTTATTTTTGGAATGGATTTCTGTCATCTGTTTAATATATCTATGGATTTTCTTTCTTCTTCGTTCTCTATACCTAAAGAAGTTTCTGTTTGTAGTGTAAATAAAGTTAAAGGTCTCTCTGATCAAGTTCCTGAAAATATCAGTAAACTTGAAGATATTGTGAATAAATTTGAGTCGTTATCTCCTGATACCTTTTTACCTGAAACGCATTTATCTTCTCACTATATCGATACTGGTAATACTAGGCCAATAAAGCAACGTCAATACCCTCTCTCTCCTGCCTTACAAACTCATCTTAATAGTGAAATAGATCGTCTTCTAGAACAAGGTGTTATCGAAAAATCTAATAGTCCTTGGAACTCTCCTGTTTTACTTGTAAAGAAAAAGGATGACTCTTATCGTATGTGCTTTGATGGTCGTAAGTTAAATGAAGTAACTGTTCGTGACTCCTATCCGTTGCCTAGGATTGACTCTATCTTAAATAAACTTCGTGATAGTCAATTTCTTTCCTCAATTGATTTAAAGCAAGCTTTCTTTCAAATTCCTCTTGATATCGACTCTCGTCCTAAGACTGCGTTTACTGTTCATGGTAAAGGTCTTTTTCAATTCAAACGAATGCCTTTTGGTTTGTGTAATAGTGCTCAGTCAATGCAAAGACTTATGGATGCAGTACTTGGTCCAGAACTTGACCCATATGTTATCGTTGATCTTGATGATATAATTATCGCTACTCCTACATTTGAAAAACGTTTAGAGGTTTTTATTTTGGTTTTCTTAAACCTTAAAGAAGATTTTGAAAAGTGTGAATTTATGCGTGATTCCTTTGTTTTTCTTGGTTTTGTATTTGATAAAGATGGTTTGCGTACCGATCCTAAAACGATTCAGTCAATTTTAGAAGCTCCCGTTCCTAAAAATACTACTGAAGTTCGTAGAGTAATGGGTTTGTTACAGTATTATCGTCGTTTTATTAAAGATTTCTCTACTATTAGTGCCCCTATTAATGCTCTCTTGCATGGTAACCCCAAAGGACAATCTATAGTTTGGACTTCTGAAGCCGACCAAGCTTTTTCTACTTTAAAGAAATTATTGACTTCTGCTCCTCTCTTATCTAGTCCCGATTTCTCTAAGCCTTTCTTCATTCAAACTGATGCCTCTGACGTTGGTCTAGGTGCTGTGCTTTTTCAAGAAGCAGATGGTTTTGAACATCCCGTAGCTTATGCAAGTCGTACCTTAACTAAAGCTGAGAGAAAATATACCGTTACCGAAAAAGAGTGTCTTGGTGTTTTGTTTGGTTGTGAACATTTTCGAGGTTATGTTGAAGGTACAAAGTTTACTGTCTTTACCGATCATTCTTCCTTGCTCTGGTTAACTAAACTCAAAGATCCTGCAAATCGCTTAGCTCGTTGGTGTCTTCGCTTGTCTCAATTTAACTTTTCTATTAAACATCGTAAAGGTTCCGTAAATGTTCCTGCGGACTATCTCTCTCGTTCCGTTAATCTTCTTCAAAATTTTGAATTAATTCCTGATGACTGGTATAAAAGTATGTTATCTAAAGTTGTATCTAATCCCGCTGATTATCCTGATTTTACCGTAAAGGATGGTATTTTATATAAACATTTGCGTCGCAAACATAATGTAGTTTCTAACCTATCTGATTGGAAAATTGTCGTACCTACTGAAAACAGAAATAAAATTATTTCTGAATTCCATGACGAAGTTACTTCTGGTCATTTTGGAGTTTTCAAAACTGTCTCTCGTATTACCGAATTTTATTATTGGCCAAAATTATTATCTTCTGTTAAGAAATATGTCTCTAATTGTTTAGTTTGTGGTTCTCAAAAGGCTCCTAATGTTGCTCGTGCTGGATTGATGGGCAAATACAAAAACATTAACTTTCCGTTTCAGATGATTTCTATTGACTTTATGGGTCCCTTTCCTCGTTCTAAGAAAGGAAATACTCAATTACTAGTAATTACCGACTGGTTTACCAAATTTGTTATGGTAAAACCGTTATCTAACGCCACTACCGTATCTGTTGTTAAATATCTTGAAGAAAATGTCTTCACTATCTTTGGCGTACCTCAAATTATTTTGTGTGATAATGCACAAGTTTTTAAGACTTAACAATTTTCCGGCTTTATCTCTAACTATAAAGCTAATATCTGGTATAATGCTCGTCAATTATCTCAAGTAAACCCTATGGAACGAACAAACAGAACGGTTCTAAGTACTATCTCTTTTTTTTAATAAAGCTAACCATCGTTTTTAGAACAAATAAGTTTTTAAGATTGTTCAACCCATTAATTTGTCTTAACATGAAGTGTCTAAATTTTTTTCCTTTGTTTCTAATGTTTGCTCGTACCGTACCTGTTGATGGATCTTTCTATGGTCCCGTATCTGAAAATCATGCTAATGATTTTATATCTAATATCGAGCGTAAACAATGGGAGGAAGATGTCTTATCTTTACCTGCACTGTATAAAGATGTGCGATCTCGTTTGAAAAAGGCTTATGAGCAAAGTAAACAACGATATGATTTGAGGAAACGTCCTGTCGTTTTCAAGGTTGACGATTTTGTCTGGAAAAGAAATTATGCTCTTTCAGACGCTACTAAAAGTTTTGCTGCTAAGCTAGCACCAAAATTTATTCTATGTAAAGTTGTTAAAGTTCACTCCCGTCTTGTTTATGAATTATCCGATATATCTGGAAACAATTTAGGGAAGTGGCATATTAAAGATTTGAAAGCTTATAATGGCGAAGATCCTATAGGTGATAAGTAGTGATTTTAACATTTCCATTTTCTTCTTCGTCTTGATCTTATTGTGCCTAGGTGTCGGTAGTTTTGTTGGGATAGTTGTTTGTGGGATAACGTTATTTGCCGATCTCGTGACGCGAAGACACGCCCTCTTGCATTTCCTTCAGAATTATTTAGCTGTCGAAGCCAAGTTTCAAGATCTCTCTCTTCTTTTCCCCTACTTTGATTTTTATAGTTTTAGGTTAGTGATAAGTTAGAGTAAGCTGTAAATATACAATTCTAAGAATAGAGTTCCAGTTGCATCTTGCCTTGCCTTTGTCGATGCTTTGCCTTTTGTCGTTGCCATCACCATGGTATTTAGTACTTCATTTGATAGTACCTATCATTTTTTTTTTGGTCGAACGGGGTGTGTAACGTTTTCGTTACTGTTATTACTTGATTTTAAATTATTTGTATTATTTAATTAAAATTTGCGTGTAAACCTTCCTTTACTTTTATTTTGTGGAATTCTTACTTTTGAAGGGCGTTGTCAACCTTGAGATGCATTCGGTACCGAATCTTTGACAAGTACACATGTAGTGCTTTATTAGTATCCATGTAGTTTCTTTATCTTAACTAATATCTACAATATCTTTATTAAAAAAAAGTCTGTGTTAATAATACAGGTATGTCTTTTATTTCTATTTTGTTGAGTTTATCTAATTCCCAGTTTCTATTTGTTTTAGACTTTTTTTTTTTTTTTATATACCGATTCCGATTTTACCTTTAACGAAATTATCATTATCTTAATAATTCGAATGGGTTTGGTATGTGCATAATACAATAAATACCAACGATCCGAATCGATTTTCGTAAAGAAAATACGCTTGATCATGGTTTTTATGGAAAATTTCCTAAGGTTATCCGTCGATTTTAACATTGGACGACACCAACTCTGCATTTCATTGGAAATTTGATCCGTATGCGTGAGTTTGCCTTATCTCTACATTCCTTTTCGTTGATAAATGCCTTAGCAACAACTTGAGTTTTCTTCTTGTTAAATAACTTGCATCGTAACTTGTTAAATACTAAATGATAAATTTCTCTAATTAATATCAATATTACAATTGCATATTTCAAGTAACTTAAATAAAATTGTTTTCTTACCACATGTAAAGAAATACCGGTATTATCTTAATTTTAAGTTTAATAATTTAAATGACAAAAGTTTCTATTTTTAGTTTTAAGTAACTTGACTGAATTTTATATTATTGTTTTTGTTTTGTTTTTGAATATAGGATTTTAAATATTTTGAGAGCGATTCAATGAATTTTATGTTGTGTAACTTTTATTGCAGATTAAGACTTTTAATAGTTTAGTCTTAAAATGAAACTATTTGGCATCCCTGACATCAGAAGTTAATTGACCAATTTTGACAATTTTTCTAATTCTTTGATTGATTTCTTGTATTGTTTGTTAGCGCGCTCTTCTCTTACCTAAATTACCTGAGTTGCGGCTACAATATCATCACACCGGCCCATGTCCATAAGATCATAGAAGAAGCCAACAGTGAGCTTAACATTATATCATCTCCAATAATACGAATGAAGGTTGAACATATCCACGTGTTTGCTTACTTCCTGATTGCCGACAGTACCGACTTCGTATCTGATGAAAACAACTCGAACACTACTTAAAATTGAGAATGGATCACATTGGATTATGGATATACCAAACGAAGTTATAGCTGTGCACTACAACACGCAGCTATATTTCCAGAACGACGAAGAATTCAAAAACAGAATCACTACAAGACATAACAACTATCTATGTGTGCCAGCTGTAGTGAAGAACCAATCTCAATTGCATAATTGACGAAATACACCAACGTAGTGAACCGACCAAATGCAAAATTCGAAAAAACAGTATACACTCTATTGTATGGAAGCAACTCTATATGGTCAACACCTGGATGTTTATTATCAGCAAACCCATCAAGATTGCTGTAACATGCAGCGAGTTAAGAGAATTCAAATAACGGAGGATTGTATTATTAAGACCAACCTAAATATATTAACACCAAAAAGGGTGGAAACTATTTCTGTTATCGCCAGTTATACTAAGGCAATCCCTCTTCCCCGGAATCTGACTTTGGAACAATTTTAAAGACATTCAGGAAGAAGTGTTTACAGCCTCGGACAAATTGGGCAGCCTAAAAGAAAAAGAAAACAATTTGCAACATGAATTAAAGGAAACGATTTGGCAAAAAACTTGACAACATTCTATTACCACCAGCGGTATTACCACCGCCATTGTACTAAGCATAGTAGCCTTCATGTTGGGAATCTACTCTGTAGGTAAGCAACGTCTGGGGGACCGCAAGAAAAAACATATCAACTTGAGAAATGGTAAACATACTTAGTGATTACTCTGCGTTATAAAACAATCCACTTGCTAACATTTGCTGTTACGCTATATTTAGACTTCCGGTAGATCAGCAAATTGCTAAGTATGTGTTACAGTATAATAACCTACATTTAAAATTTTATACATAAATTTGCTGACTACATATTTCACAACGTTTGTAAATATTGTATATAAATAGTAGACAGTTATTAATAAAATTATCATTCAACATTAACTTGTTTGATCAATGACACTTGTTCTAGAATCTGGTATTGGTTAAATATTGATTACCAGGGCAAATGTCCAACTATTAAGTACGATACACTAACGTGCTTAATAACAATTAATAATTAACTAAATGATTTAATGTCCGTATACAATAAGCTGTTACGTGTCGTTAACCATTAGTTTTTCAAATTTCGTATTTTAATAAAATTCTTGCCACGTCGCTGATACGCAGACACCTCTCATTAAATGTTTTGACAGAATTTGATATCCGCAGTAGAGATCTTTTGCCCAATGTTATTTCCCGTTTGACATTCACTGTGAGTAGTTTGGTTTTAATAAACATCTTGTCCGTTCAATCCAATTTTAATTAAATAAAGATTTTTTACGTGTATTGACGGAGTTAAATAGTATATTATATTTTCAAGGTTGAGAAGTGCATCATTATAACCTAAGCGATAGATTATATCGCGAGACGCGAAGCGTCGAGGGATATAAATCGCTCAGGTTATAATGAACTTCTCAACCGTGGTATGTATACAATTTTTTCCACTATTAGAATTATTAAAACCTTTCTACCTGTTACTAAATTGAATTTAAAATTTAAGATATTAATTTTAAATTAAAAATCAAGTCAGTGATACCGACAGTTGTCATTAGTTTAATAGAATTAATTTTGACGTAATTCTTAATTGTGATTTAAAACACAAAAATAAACAGATAACGTAAGTTTTTATTGTTAAAGTTGTTTAAATTGTTTAAAAACATAATTATTTTAAGCATCGATTATATCTAAAACATATTTAATTCAATAATATTCACATTTAATTAAGCGCGAACTTCAAAAAACTTACTTTTTAAAATCACATTAATTTATTAATTGAACGATTTGAAAACTTAAATTAGCATTAAATAAAATCTCTTGCTCTTGGTGCGCAGTTTTGTAAACTTTTTTTCTTTAAAACTGTTGTAGTATTATGAGAAAATGTAAATATGTTCATTATTAACTACTAGTTAATAATGAAATATTATTTACCTGCGCTTAAAAAAGTACAACTTCACGACCTACTATTATACGTAATAATGGAAGCGTATACAACTAGTAGTAGAAAAACGATTTTTTTTCTACTCAATACTCACAGGTAATGGGTACCGGACGCCATCTTGCTTTTTTAAATTTTAATTAATTAATGTTAACGTTTAAAATTTTTGCACTGTCGTTTTATTTTACTATTAATGTTTGTACAACACTTACAGTTATAGGTAAATAAGCGTATAAATTGTTCTTTTAGACATAACTTCTACCACTTTATCTATTCAATTTTGCATACAAATTAAAAATCTATTTTATACTAGTTAAAAAAAAGTGAAATAGAAAACTTTAATTTATCTACTAGTACATGTGTAATTGTAAAGTATAAGATGTTTAGAAAAAAAATCTTTAGATTTGTTTTGGACACGTTTTTTTAGCAATATACATTAAGTTAGTATTAATAATCGTTAATTTTTTATTTGTTGTTTTAATGTAGGTCGCATTTCATTTACAACGATTGGCGAATATCGTCGGTTTGTGGTACACGGCATAATGTTTTTACGACACATGTAAATAAGAGCTTTTGTTGTGTTTCGAATTTTTAATTTAGTTTTATTGCGTTTTACGTGTAAGAAAATTCTTTTGTTAAATAACATACAGTGACTTTCAATCTTACTAAAGAAACCACAAAAAAATTGTTTACAATCGCCACGCTTTACAAAAAAAAAATTATTGTTCTCAAGATACGTTTAATAACACCAAATGTACTATTTTTACAAATGACTATAAAATACAAAATTAATTAAGTTATTGAGAAAAACATCTGTTTCTTTTGTTTTGATATTTGTAATATTATTACGTTAACGTTGCCTTCTTAATTACCTGTACTTTACAAACAAATATTTTTATACGTTTTTTTAAAATAAAATGTAGTTAATAATATTTTGATAAAATAAACAAATAATTACATAACTTTTTGTTACTAATTTGTGCAGCACAAAGAAAAACAGGGATTTTGAAGCCATAATTAAACGCGGGGTACAATAAAACGATTCACATTTAAACTTCAAACAAATTCGCGCGCTTTTGCATCGACTAATTACAGCGCGTAACTTGCCCCAGAAAAACGTTAAAATATGGCCGATGTGAAACAATAGAGTTGTGGAAAGAAATTGTTTCCACTCATGAAAAATTGTATTTTCTTGCCAGAGAATTTTTGTTTTTCGTGTAATAATAATATTAGTAAGTATGTAATTCAACTAGTATTTTTAAATAAACTCAAAGACGTATTAAAACAATATCTGGCGATTAGTTCAAAAATGTGATACGGTTTTGACGTTTAGCTTATGAGATAGCCAGGTATCACAATCTTAAAATTCTTCAATCTTAGGAAGAACGGCAACTGTTTGGCATTGACTGGTTTTTACAACAACCAAAATAACACTTCGTAAAGTTGAAGTTTTTTTTAAATCTGTTTGTTGTTCCACAGAGATATACAAAAGTGTTTACTTTAGATAAACACAAAACAAGCACGCTTTAAAAACTTAAAACAATTTGTACCTAAAAATGATTTAGTCGTATAAAGTAAATTAGTGACTTTTTGCAGGGTTGAATTTATTTTATCACTAGCGATGTTGTTCCTGAGAAAGATCATATGGTAAAAATCTTTTTTTACGCATCGCTCAGTATATATTTTGCATCGTTTATTTTAAATTCAGTTGGTAACCTTCCGGGTTTCAACGCATTTAACATTTTACACTAAATCTGCAAAATAAAAACATGTAACTTATTGCTCAGCGCATGATCATCTAGTCAATTTATATTAAAATTTGAATGTGAGATTAACTGATGCTCATGGAAAAAGATGCTGAGGCATGATGCATCTATACGTTTTGCGGTTAGATTTATTTTCTTCTGTTGTTTTTAGAATTTATTACTATATCTACTAAATTACGTGTTACGTTTGCTGATTTCTTTGTGGATTGAATACTGCTGTTTTTTGGTGTACCGTCGTCGTAAATACCTTTCTTGAACTTGTGAGAACTGTCGAGTTTGCAACCGTTTTTGACACCCAATATGTTAAACGAATTACTACAATAGGCAAACTAATAGAACCTTGTTTATAGATTCTGTCAATGCATCTATGCTTACACTACCTAGCTTAATTAAAACTTAGCTTTAAGTTTGGAGGATTAAAAATCTTAGAAAAAGTCTTACCTCAGATACTAGTTGTAAAATAATTATTCATATTTTTGATACTACTGCAATACACTTGTGTATTTGTTTCAATTTTTAGAAATGTTGTTACTCCTCTTTAGTACTAAAAAAAGTGTCTTAACTTTTTGTTTTTTTGTCACACTTTGCTGTCGATCGTATGACTTACGATCTAGTATATTAATTTTGCTATCACAAATTGATTCGCTGTGCGCTCTTGTTTGTATCGTTGTAGAATTGTAGAATTTGTCGATACAGAAGTTCAAGAAAAAATAAACCCAACGTCTTCAAGAAGGAAAACGCTGCCGTAAATGTTGGATTTCAAAATAAATGTAAACACCTCGAATTAAAAGAAAACTTAAAAATTTTAATGCACAAAACTGTACACTAATAATACAAAACGTAGTTCCTCAAAGTACTCGCTAAATCTGTCATATGTTCGCAGTATAAACAGATTGTAGTAAACTATAATTGTGCCGATACTTGGGCATACAAGGAGGTATCAAGTGTGTACCTTAGCACCTTTAAGAATACACTGCCCTATTCAGCAACGCCACACGCTAAACGTAAGCAACCCGCAGGCGCTAACAACACAAAAACTTAACAAGCGGGAGAATTCAAAGAATCTAAATATTTATTTATAAATTATACGAAACTGTACACAAACATTATTTACATCAATTTCATTCGTCAAATTTCATTTTAAAAAAATGTTTATTGCGTACCTGCATTTGTTTTGTATTATAGTGTGTTGGCTACCTCAAAAGTTTAGTATGTTTTCTATAATTTACTTGTTAATTGCATCTACTTGAATATCAAATTTATAAATATTATTATTTACAAACGTCGATTTCTAAATAAACTTACTTCTTGTTATCTTATATGTGTTCTGACAAGAAAAAATATGAGCACAAAAACTTACACAACCGACAATCCTTCGTCACAAGTAGAAACGTTCACTACTTCTTTTTATTTGGTTTAAGAACGAAAGTATGCGCGGTAAGTAAACTTACGTACGACGGTTATGTTACATAAACATACACAAAACTAAAGATAACTCAAAATTTGCGATTAAAAGTAAAATAAGTCAGTATGGTCTACGTTGTAATTACATAAAATAAGTTATACGCTAGAAGCTGACGATTGGTGAATAAAACTGAGCACAATTAAATAAAAGCAAAATTATCTAATAATAATAAGTAGTATACACCAGGCTGACATGATTAATTAGAAAATTAAATATAATTACAAAAACGTATACGCTATGCTAAGTAATGTGCATAAAGCTAATTAATTAATTACCGAAGTAAAAGCAATTAACAAATTATACAATATTGTGATTTTAAAAAACGTGCGAGTCATTTTTCGTGTGAACACCGCAGGTTACATACCGCTGAGAGCCGTGTAGCAGCCACACGAAACTTGCTAAAAAGATAAAAGATAACGTAACGACCTCATTTTTGAATTTTTTTTATACTTAAAAACGTCGTGTAATTAACTCAATTGATTAATCTGACTACTTTAAATACGTCTTTTGCAGCCCATCTGCCGAAAGGAAATGAAAATAACTAACGAATTTAGCGGAAAGAAAAAGTACTTATATTTAGCAAACTTTCATATATTGACGTTAGCAGCGGTTTTGAATAGGTAAAAAACCAGTAACGGTGTACAAATCAGTGCAGTCGTGAATTTTAATTTAAAATATTATTTTCGTCTAATACAAAAATAACGACATGCAACAAATGAGTTAAGTGACGACAAGATGAACTTTCCGGTGTGTATCTTTAAAATATCAAAATCTGACAACTTTGCCTTGAAGAATTTTTTTCAAAAGCAAATAAAATCTTTTGTTGGTCAAGTATTGACTGATATGAATGAGAACTACAAATTTAAAATTAACTATTTGCGCTAAAATGCAAAAATTGACAACAGTTTTTTTTTAGAACCTGACATGACCATATTGTCAATTCTAGGTATAGATGTAGTTTTGGTTAGCAAGCAAAACAAATCCAAAAAATTTGTAAGTAAGTCAAAACATGTATGCATATTATATACATTTGGATTAGAACGTCTGCTGAGGTTGTCTGAAGGTTATTTCTCATTCTTGCCGATTGTTACCTTGCACATTTGACAGTTTTTTTGCGCTCACTTATTTCCCTATTTCTACCATCCAGGTTTTTTTTTACTTTTTCTTTTCCATGTTCTTTAAGACGTCAATTATAATATTTGTTTGGATAGTCTGTAATTTCCCATTTGTTGTACATCACATTACCACATCAAATGCTTCTGTTGGTTGTCGTCTGCAAACTTATCTTCTATACTCATGCGCTGTCTAATTTTTCTATTTCTTATTCTGTCTCTACGTTAAATTGTCATTGTCATCTATTTTACTAGTTTTTACTTTTTTCTGTTGTTTTATGTCAATTTTTATGTTTATAGAGTAAAGATAAAAGTAAAGCATATTGCTTTTGACCTTACTTCAGAAATATTTTTTTGTAATGTTTTTTTTTCACTAAATTCTATTTAGACATCTAATAACTTTTCTTGCGTTTACCATTCTAATGTTATTTCCTTGTTTACTCGTTACCTGCCAGTAAAATATTGATCCCAAATATTTATATTTTTAGGCGCGACTTGTAAGTAACTACATACTTATTTTTATTGACGTTTTGGTATCTATGAAGTTGTTGTTTTGGCTTTTCATATTACGTTTTGTTTTTTTATTTAATTTTTTGTCTTATTTATGTACCAATCTGTTCTTTCAGAACAATCTATTTTAATTTACCTTTACATTTGGTAGGTGTTTTAAATTACAATTGTTTCTATTTAATTTAAAACAAAAAAATAATTAATTTATTTTATTTGTAGTACAAAACCAGTAATAGTTATTAATTAAAGTAACTTTTTACATCACAGTTTTAATCCATAGAAAACGAAATCCCAAAAATTGTTTATTCTAAAGCACAAAACAGTATTCATAATGTCATTGATATATTCAATTGAAAGCAATTCTAAATTTCCTAACTTTGTAACAGCGAAATCTTTAAATTTTTTGAAACTTGGTTTTTATTACAAGAAATACTGTAATACACGTAAAATTAATCCAATTGAATCTAATACAAAATCTTCTAAAAACAAAAATTGCATTGAGTAATATCGCACAACCAGGTATTCACACTAAAAAGTTAATTTGAAATGCATTTGATTTAACAAATGAGGATTGGGAAAAGCAGTGCAATCATGTGTTACATATTTGTGAAAAAATGTAAAAAATAAATAGTTTAGTTGATAAAGTTGTTAAAAGTTTACAGTGTATAATAATGATTCAGATGACGGTAAGCGGGAAACTGATGAACGTAAACGTTTAGGTAACGATGATTCATCAATTATTGACCTTGATTATATTTTCATTTAATAAATAAGAGATAAATACAATGTGTTGTATTTTGTACCGAAATGAGTATGTTTTTACTTTTCTGCTTTGTAAACTCATCAATAAAGGAATTGCTGTTTGTGGTTATTGTAATTGTTAGCAACAATTAAATTAAAACAAAGTATTCGTACAGTAATCAAAATTGTTCATACGTTACACAAAAACATTTTTTTAACTGCATAAGTGTTATGCACTTAATTATACATTCGCTTATTAAGCAATTAGGTTGCCTTACATTTTCTAATTTAAAATGGCAGAATCCTAAGGACACTTTACTGTTTCATCAATAAATAAAAATAAAAGTAAAGTCAGAAACATGTAATGATACTTATTTTAATTTAAAAAAAATTAATTAATGGCAAAAAATACAAAAATTAGGCGATGCAAGCTATAAAATTAAAAAACTTCTTAGTAATTTATTATATTGATTATATGTCATTAGTTCACGCTTTAGAACAAGATCAGAAGTTTGTCAATTAGAGTTTTATTTAAACAACGTTATGTAAATCGTATCAAACAGATAAATAGTACAGAAAGGATGTGAAATTACATCAAACCTGTAAACATTGTAGTTACACATTAAATCAATTTTATTTGATTTTTTAACAAATTAAACGTAAACACCAACAAAGTAAGGAAATTGATAACTTCAAAACACGTAATTATATTTTCAATTTATTAAGATTAGTAATCAAAGAAAATATAATTAGAGTTGTGTAATAGCAGTCGACTGCTAAAAATAACAAAATTGTGAATTAATTTAGTCTTGAGATGTCACCGTAAAATAATATCGTCTTGTTTAATAAAAATTATAAATCTTGCTATTACAATGCTTCATTTTGTTGTACAGTGTGTATTTTAATAATTGTCCGGTGTTTGAATTTGCCGCTTGTTTATTCGTCAACGAACCAATTGTTTGATTATAGTTACCAGAATGACGACGCGGCAAATTCAAACACAGGACAATCATTAAAATACGCACTTTAGATTTCTAACAAGCTGAGTTTTTCTAGTGTGTGGCAATTTTTATAAATAAAGTTTTATTGCGTGAAAACTTTGTAGTCAAAAGTTTAGATCATATTTATACAATTACCGCAAAAGCTACCCAATTGACTACCAAAAAGAAACTAACAGTTTTGTTTATTTTTGACTTGCTTGATTTTTTATCTACCACGCTTACTTAAAATAATAAAAAAAATGTATAAAGACGCCATAACCAAATAAACATTAACAACATCAATAAATCTGAGACTAAACGCCATCTCGTAGGAACGGAGCTACGTACGAGTTAATCCACATGTAGGAAACTATGAAGTTGTTAGTTAGATAGTAAATATTACAATTTATTAATAAATTTAACACCTGAATGAGATAAAACTATGGCAATTTGTGTTATATAGTTGTGGAAACTGCATTAGAGTATTCCAGTGCCGAGGAGTCCAAATAAGACGAAACAGCTGTCCACTGGTCTCTAAAATGGTTTCTGCATTATATAAACAAATTTTTGCACTTGCGTAGTACAGTTAGAAATATTATGCCACGTACAATTCAAATACATTTTTTGAAATTCGCGGTTGTAATATTTACTATCTAACTAACAACTTCATAGTTTCCTACATGTGGATTAACAACATCGTCTTGTCGGATAATCCTAGACAACGATTAAAACTCGCAATTAAAAAGTCCACACAAGCATAGAAAGACTAAATAATAAAGAATATAATTTAAACCAGAAGAGACACTTTAATACATATATAGAGCGTTAATACAGTAATTATCACAGGATAGTTAAATAAACAAGAACCAATTACACTAGTAACGTAGCAGGAAACGTAGAACAAAGGATTGTTTTAGATGCGACTAAAAGCAATCTAAGTATTAAAAAAGATTTAATACTTACATACCAAGTCTTTTCCACTAGATCTAGACGCATAAGGTTCAGCCAATGCTTTAAGGTAAAGTTTGAATAATAATGTACAAACACAATTACAAAACTGAAAGACAAAAATTCACACTGTTTGCTTAGCCAACTCACGTCTCGTACTGAAATGTTATTGTTTTATTGTAAGGTGTTTAATGATTTAAATAATTGCATTTGTATTTGCTGTTTTCTTACTACATAAAATTTTAATTAAAAAAATATAGTATTATTGCACAATAAAACGCGGTACTTCAAATTTGGTTTCTAAAATAAAAGAAAAAATTAATCTTTCCCAACGCATATATTTTCATAAGTGCAGGAGCAGTAGAGGCCTGGGAGCGCAAGCTCCCACACTAATTTATTTTTGAGGGCGCAGTTTCTTCTAGCCTTTGCAAAATCTGTACAAATAAACTCTTAGCGAATTGTTTGTATATGGCCCAATTTATCGACTTGCGTTAATCTTTATTTGAGCGAGCCACTTTTATTGCTTTTTCAACATTGGATCTAACGTCTAACAAACTTTCGGCCAGATGCGATTTAGATTTTGTTATAACAGTATTTTTTTGCATGAAACAACTTACACGTGATCATCACGCTACTCTTGTCTTTATCAGTTTGGTATAGTCAGTAAGTGGTACTGTATTAAAGGGACAAAGACAAAATAAGCTAGGATGGCACTTTTAAAAATTACAACTTTATCAATTTCTTACCGTTCAAAGATTGGCTTTGCGTAGACACACTGAAGAAAACTGAAATTTTATGCAGTTATTAAGTTTTAAATTTGAAGATGTACCTGAATTATAAGGCTGGATATGTTAAACTAAACATAAATGCCTTTGACACGACATCATAATTGAAATCTTGAATTAACTGGCAACTTCAGATAGAAACGTTCACCTAAATTACATAAAAAAATCTTACTTGGCCATAATTGGCGGCAAAACTACGGATATTATCGTCTACGAAACAAATGCCCATATATTTTAGAATTGTAAACAAGAACTTATTATTAACAAGCACTTTTTTAGTCTTTATGAAACCTCATTTACAAACTCTGCAACGTCATATAAAGTTTTTTTTGGCGTGGTCAGTGCTATTCTAGATTCTGATAACGGAAGAATATAAAAAGAAGAAGAAGATTTTGTTGGTTTAAATAGATTAAGCGTTTAACGCGTGTGCTAAATAACGTCGTGAACGTGTTGTTGACATAAACAAATACCAGTTGCGTTTATTTCTAATCGTATAAATATTTCGTTTTCAAATAAATTAGATTTAAAATTTGTTACAATAAATATTATTATAGAACTATATATTACAAATGTTTACATACAAGCACAAAAAGTTTTGTCACCACATTTCAAACAGATATATAATATAAACTAAATAGTAACATTTGAAAACCTTTAGATTTATATAGAGACGCTTTTGACAGAAACAGGTGTTACGGACGAAATTTTCATTGCGTACGCCTATGTATTTTGACGTGAAATTAGCTTACGGTTTGGACGCCCCCTACCGATCTTTTCCGCGTGACTGTCATTTTACGACGAATTCTTTAACTTGGAAACTGCATAAAATGGCCGGTGGGCTGGCAAGTAAAATTTTCTAAAACCATCCACCGTAATGGGGACCAATTTATAAGGGTATTACGCTTATAATACATTTGAGTCGTCACCGGGTAAGATAATAGCTGTCATTTATTAAAACTCTGTTGTAATTTCTCGTAATTTGATAGCCGTTCCGCCACGTGCGGGTATTTGTTCCTAATCGTTAACTATTGATGAAGAATGAATTTCGAATAATAATTTCGTCGGATGAATATAATCTGAGGCATACGACATATGGCAAAAATTTAATGTACCGAAGCTAACTACAATTGTCGAGAATCTACTCAGGCGGCAGATACCTGCGTAACCACCGTTTTCGTCGGGGTATAACAGCACACGACGACCGGGTTCGGCCTTATGTACTTGTGTTAAATATAACTAATCATTTTGTAGATTTCACTTTCGTGAGGAATTAGTTTGACACGACTTGCTATTTAAGAGTGTTTACAGGGTTGCTTGCCGAGGAAAGCGCTTTCTTCGTACAAGTGGAAGTTCCTGTATTAGGGGTAAGTGATTTTATGTGGTTTATTCGTTGTCAGAAAAGTCACTCACGAAATTTTTGCTAATAGTAATTCCGTAACGATTAACGTAATTGTATTACCATTTAGGTAGTAAGTTTGCTTATTTTGTGTTACGTCTGCTGTGTACTACCCATAATTATTATGATAATTTAATATTAATGCCGTAATTGCTATCACTGTTTTATTATCAGTAAGGTAGTATTATTACTTCTTTTGTACGTTTCGTATACGGTGTCTCACCGATAACTGTTAGGATAGTTTAATGTTAATGCCATAATTATTATCACTGTTTTATTGTCAGTAATGCCATATTACTAATTATTTTGTAGATTCCGCATGCTGTATACAAACGATATTTACTACGAACTATTCTTCGCTATTTATTTCACTGTACTTTATTGATGTGATGTGTGCTGCCGATACTACAGGCATTTATGTAGAAAATTTGATGTAATCCTTAATCAAAGTTTCCTCTAATTATTAATGCAAATTGTTACTCATTTTAGAAGTTAAGGTTGGCGCATAAGCAAACTGTGATAGGTATTAATTCTACCTGGAAACCATTAAAGTTCATATCTGCTATTATTATTCAACGTTAAGCCATTAAATCGATTATACTTGTTAATCTTTCTTTTTATCTTTCCTGCTTCTGTGATTATCGTTACCTATTAATTACTTTTGACTACTCGAACAGCCGAGTATAAGGATTACGAACCTAACATCGTGTTACAAGTGTGACCCGTTCTGTCCTGAGCAAGATAGAAAATTACTTTGGGATCCGCTCTGGCGCCCTTAAACATATTTACTGTTTCTGTACTCCCGACTATTGTGAGTTGGCCGTGCAGGTTCGTAAAATACCAAAAAGCTTGTAACACAGGACAAACTCAGAATAAAAAATCTTAAATTGTGTCAAATCAATTCAGTTTAAAAAAAAATACAAATACAAAAACTAGAAGAATATGTCAAAACTCTTCAACTATATATGACGACTTAAAAAATTTTTATGCAGTACCATTTCCCTCAAAAAAAAACTGAACTGTTATCGTGATATTTCCAAATGTCTAAATTGTGAGAAAATTTTAAATAAAGTTATCAATAAGTAAAGTCAAAGACTTAATACGTTTGTCAAAAATTAATTATTAAATTGTTTCTTATGCTACAAAAAACCTTGGTATGGTTTCTCGCGCTGTATACATTTTGCTTAGTCGTAAATGTCATCTACGAACTGGAGTTTACTGCTTCTGATGTGTACATCAATCTTGATTTTGATTTGTTACATGTGGAAAATTACTCCCTGGAGTAAGTATGCATTTCCATTTTAAGGTACTATTTAATTTCTCTTTTGTTATCATAGCTAGTTTGGTCATCCGCACGTGTTTGTTACTGCAGCAAATCTTAATGACTCGCTAATTACTTTCTCTTTCGAATTCGAATTGATGTGTCGGCAAAGAACATAACTTTGCCACTGATCTTTTAAAACTACTTTTACTAGTGCCAACAAAAACTACCCGAACTCCTTTGTCTGGCTCAATCGGAAACTCAAACGTGCCTCAAATGTGTAATTTTCGGAATCAAATTCTATAGACTCTAGAATAGTTCTTGTAAAAAAATGCTTCCTGACAACTGGCGAGTTTGTAGCACATTTATGAAACTTAAAACCAACAGATCAAAACAATTCTTTCAGTATAAACTTCTAATGCCTTCTCTTCAAACGGGACAGACGTAATTAAATCATCCAGGTACATATCCTTAAGAATGTGTACACGCCAAAGGAAAACGCTTTCGTTTGTCTTCTGCAAACTGACAGACGATTGCTAAGGCTAAATATGGAGATGATCAATGCGTCTCGCAAAAAAAGGTAATTGATTGAAATGTCTAAAACGTTAACAAGCTGAATTGTAAGAATTTTCTAACAAATTAAATGTTTCTCAAAACGGAAAACGGACAACATATCTTCCACCTTATCGCAGCTTTATAGAAGAACTGTAATGTTTTTCACATTTGCGGTGATTTTTACTCAAAAAGGAATCTGATTATACAGGGAGCGTAACTATTATTTAAAGTATCACTTGGTGTAGATGGTAATACTGAGTCTGGATGGCTACGAGTTTATTAGGAACAAATGACAAATTTAAACGCACAGTGAATTCCTTCGCCCAAGATTTGTGCTATAGCATTACTGATGGTAAATGGAAAATGTCTAAGCATTATAGTTTAGGAATGACCATAAGGCACCTTACTGGAAGTTCAGCTCTTGTAACGTTGATAAATAGATTTGGTCATTGCGTGTCATACTCGCACTTACTCGAGTTAGAGACAGCTATGTGCAACAAAAATAAGTGCAATGACCAAGTTCTCCCTTCAACAGGTAGCATTGTGTCACACTTGTGTTGGGATAACTTTGACTTGAATGAAGAAACACCATCAAGTAGTGGGACGACCCATTCAACACATGGGATTATTATTCAAGAGAGACATTATCTCTGCAGACATTTATTAATGGCCCTGATGTACCTAGAACTCAACAGCGTTCTGTAAAATTTATTGAGGGATCCTTTTGACCTTGTTTGATTCCAAAGCATTCTGAGCCCAACATTGATGCAACAATAACATATTTTGTAAACAGAGTTGCTGTTAACAATGTTACACAGTCAGATTTTTTCTGGTCCTTTTGTAGATTACATTTTAACAAAAAAAAACAAATACCCGGCTGGGCGGGGTGGGTTTCAAAAACTTCAAATATAGTAAGTGGACAGAAACCATCAACAGTGGGATATATGACACCAGTCATGTTACCAATCACAGAATAATCCACTATTGAAGAAATTCTGACGCAATCTCAGAAGGTGACAGAAAAAGTTGGACAAACCCACACACTTCTAACCTTTGATCTGGCGGCTGCCATCAAAGCATATGCGGTGAAATGACACAGCAACAAATTTCAAGATGTTGTAATAACCGTTGGCGGTTTCCACACAATCTGTTCTTTTTTTGGATGCTTAGGTAAATTGATGGCTGGTTCTGGCTTTAAAAAATTTTTAATTGAATCTGGAATATGTCCAAATGGTTCAATTCCAAACAACACTAAATATTATACATTACAAAATGAATTTTAAGTAACACCTTATATACCCTACTTATCAATGGCCATTTCCGGTTTCGTCTAAGATTTCCTGTATTTTCATAACCTCTTCTCTTACTTCACTGCATTTGTCTCTCATGTGGTTAAGGTCCTCCGTCTTTTCTCCACATAGTCTGCACATCTTTTCTTCTTCTTTTTTCCAGTATTTGTTACCTAACTCCTCGTTCCCACATCTGAATCGTCCTACAATTTTTTTTTGTTGTTTTTATTCCGTACATCCTTTAAAACCCTTGATATCCTTATAATTCCTATTATACCTGCCTTCTTTTATCCTTGTTCATCTCTCTCGTTTTTCGATGTCCCTATTTCTCCTTATTATTTCTTCCCTTATCCTTACTCCCTCTTCTCTTAATCTCTCCAGTTCTTCTATCGCCTACCCGTTTTTTTTGTAATATTCTTCTCTGTCTTGCTGCCCGTACTTCACTTTTTCTCCCTTTATCTCTTTCCAACATTTTTGCAGTATTTTGCAATGTGTTCTTTTTTGTATTTTATGGCCCTTTTTCCTGTCTCTACTCTTATTTTTGCTACTTGTACCTCCTCTCTTACGATGTATCCCGGTGTATTTCTGTCTAGTCCCAAAACCCATCTCAAGTATTTTTCCTGTAACCCCTCTACCTTCTTCCACTCTTTCCAGCCACATATTTCCGCCCCATACATCAACACCCCCTTCATTAACTTTTCAAAAAACAACTTTCTTTTTTCTAAATTCATCTCGAATACTCTTTTCCCCACACCCAACACTTGTTCTATTAAATCTGTTTCCTTTTTTCACACTTTCCTTTATGTGTTCTCCCTCCTTATTATCCTGCTTCGTCGTCTAGCCCAGGTATGTAAATTCCTTCACTTGTTGCATTTCCTCATCTCTCCATTTCCACTACCTTCCTTTTATTTTCCCCTCTCTTTTTCTAAATACCATTATGCTTGTTTTCGGTGTGTTTACTTCCATTTCTTTTTTTTTCATGTATTTTTCCAGCGTTTTCATCATCCTTTCATTTCCTTTTCCTCCTTAGCCACTAACACTATGTCATCCGCATACGCCAACGAACATACCTTTGCTTTCCCTACCACTATCCCTCCTGTCTGTTGTCCTCTCAATGTCTCCTCCAGATCCCCCGTATATAATGCAAACAGGCTTGGGCTCAGTGGGCATCCCTGTTTCAACCCTCTCTTTGTAATGAATTTCTCGCTTTCTTCCCCATTCACTTTAACTCTGCTTCTTGTTTCTTCGTAGATTTCCTCTATTCTTTCTATTAATATTTCATTGATTTTTTTTCTTTTTATGTATTCCTACAGTTTTTCCCTGTTCACTTCGTCAAAAGCGGGTTTTAGATCTACGAATAGTGCCACCATTTTGCCTTTTCTTTCTAGCTCTCTATTCGTCAAGTGTTTCAGTATATATATATGTTGTCTATTGCTCTTCTTCCTTTTCTGAATCCCGTTTGTCCGTCTGGTAGCAAACTTCTTTCCTCTATTTCTTTCTGTAGTCTTCCTTCTCCTTTTATGAATTGGGCATATTATTCCCTCTCTCCATCTCTACGAGAATCTTTTCCTTTTCCATATTTTGTTTACTATTTCCGTCATCTTTATTGGTACATTTTCTTCCTCGTATACCCACTTTTCGCCTTGTATCCCATCTTCTCCTGTCGCCTTTCCTTTTTTATCTTCTTTGTTGCTTCTATTACTTCTTCTTCATTTATTATATCTCTATCTCCTTCTTTCCGTCTTACTACTGCGTTTTTTCTTTTTTCTGATTTTGTTCTTCCCCTCGCAGCAGGTTCCTAAAATATATCTCCCATTCTTTAATTTGTATTCCCTTTGACGTCTTGTTTTTTTTCTTTTCTTTTTTTAGGTATTTCCATACATCTTTTTACGTTTTTATTGCTTTACTGTTCTTGTTTCTTTTTGTTTTCGTCCTTCTTTCTCTCGCATGTTTTCTTGTATATTTTTACTGCTTCTTTGTATTCTTCTTTTTCTTTCCTCTTATTTTTCGGCTGTCTTAATGCTCTCCTTGCATTTTTCTTTGCTTCCTTGCATTCTCTATCCCACCATTTCTTACATCATGTTTTCTCCCCCTTCCATTTTCTAAATCTGACTCTCTCTGTTGCTTTCTCCATCATTTTTCTCATTTCCTCCACACTCTCTTGTAATCCATTCTCTACCCATACCGTTTTCCTTATTCTTTCTTTATATCTCTTTATATCTTCTGCTGTCGGTTTTTTTTGTTATGTACTCCTCATCTTCTTCTTTCTCTTCTCTTTCTCTTCTTTCCATTGTCACTTCCATTGGTTAATGGTCTGACTATATTCTTTCTACCACTTTAAATGTCTTCACCTTTTTTCCAGCCTTTTCATTAGTCATTACAAAATCTATTATTGATTCTCCCCTTCTTCCTATGTACGTATATTCTTCCATTCCTTCTTCTTCTCTGTTCCCATTCATTATCTCCCACCTTTTTTGTTTGCATATTTCCAGCAGTTTTTCTCCTTCTTTATTTATCACTTGGTCCTTTGTTTGTCTTTTTCCCGTCCCTTTTCTTTTTTGTATTCTTTCCTCTTCCCCTATTCTTGCGTTAAAATCTACTTCTATTATTATCAATCCCTCCTCTCTCTCTTCTATCATTTCTTCTATGTTTTTTCTTGTCTCCTTCATTCTACTGCTATAAACCGTCACTACTTTTATTTTTGTTTTTCTCCATTGTATGTTCCTTTCTATAACTCCTCTTCTCGGTTTCACTTTCTCTTTTCTTGATTCAACCATTTTTTTTATTCCCGTTATTATACCTCCCTTTGCTCTCTCTTTATTTTTTTCTCTTTCTGCATGTTGCACCACCCACTCAAATTCCTCCGTCAACTCTTTTTTTTTTTTAATTAATTTTGTTTAATAGGTAATTATACTAGTTTTATAATCAACAATACTAAGTTTTCTAAAATACTTGAGATGTAATGAACCAAATCCAAATGATTACAAAATTCATACTGTTTGCCAAATGTAATGTTTTGCACTCGATGTAGATTTATTAACATTGTCAAAACAACCAAAATTATGAATAAAAGTAAAGAAAAAAAGTATATAATAACATAAATTTAAAAAGAGTTTAAACAATAAAAAAGTATTTTTTTCTGTTTTATTATGTTTTGTTGATAAGTTATCCTACTTGTTTTATTATTATTTGTTTAAAGCAACATGCAATATTATTTCTTTATTTTGGGCTATTTGCATTTTCTTAGCTTATACACGATCTTTCTTTAAAGCGGGAGTCCCGCCCTCGCCTGAAACCGCTCCGTCTAATTTCTGCATTACCTCGAAATTTGATGGGGCAACTTTTGCGACACATAATAGTATGGAACAACGATTAAAATTTTAGAATTATTTCAGAATGTTTTTAAGTTTTTATTGAACATTCTTAACCCCAAGTAAATTTTCTTATACTTTTCCATTAGCCAAATAAAATTTGTTTGCCATTGCGTACTTTACATAGAGTATAATTGTAAATAAAAATTTAAGAAAAAAATAATAAAAAAACTGTTAAAAATGCAAAAATAAAAAAAATGTTGCTTGTGTGCGGTCTATAAACCCGTTCTCGGTTCGAGAGAAAGATAATCATAGAATGGTTTAGTGTTCAAGAAAACAATTAATGTTTGAAAACATTATTTATACGTAAAGCCTTACTCTTATTATTTAATAAAAGTTGCATTTTTCTAATTTTGCCATTTTTATTATATTCAAATTTAAAAAAATAAGAAGGAATGTAAACAAAGCACATAAAATGCAAACTACAAATAAATGTTGAGAATTTGTAATGAAAATTAAGATGGGAATTGTTCTACCACTAATTACATTCTAATGATGATAATACTTCCTTTACAAAAAAAAAATCGAAATTTTGACTTTAATTTAATCCAAATATATTAACAATTTTAGGCTAATTAAAACAGCAATTTTATATTTGGGCATGCAGTTTAAATTTATCATAGCTATTAATAAAACTTATTTAATTATAAATCACATTTTTTTAAATTAACGGTTATAGCAATTATTTATAACTTAAGGAGAGAACATATAAATACATAAATTTTCAAATTAAAGGTACAATTTAGATACATATTTGCAGATAAGAAACATGTTATTCCAACGTTTGAAGCGATACTTATGAATGTAATATCGTTGCAAGTAATGTCTACAATAGCAATCTTGCCAAATTTAACTAACAGTTTTGTTATAACGTAAGTTTGGTTGCCTTGTAATAAAAATTACATTGACGGAATAAAGAATGTATGATAAAAAGTAAAAATAATAATTTGATGAATGCAAAATAATAATTTGACCACGGCAAGCAATCGTAAGCACAGACCTCAAGGTGATGGGTTGAATAGAAATAATTACAAAGATGTGAATTCCTTAAATTTATTACCTATACTTAATTAACTATTTACATTAAAAAACAATATTTGAATTAAACACATTAGAAATAAAACAAGATTTAAAATAAAGTATTTGGACGCCAACCACCTTTTCAATTGGTGATGAATAAAAAGCGTAAAATCTTACATCTAATTATTAATTATTGATATTAAATGCAAATGTCGAAAACGTTTGATTTGTTATGAGTGAACAGTTTTTAATAACACAATTTAATTATTTGAAGATAAAATGCAGTATCTTAATTTTAGTTGACTCACCATGTTTAATATAACGCTATCGGATATCTTCTATTTTTTTGCACATACTTTGTTGTTGTGATAAAATTCTTCTAAAGGAATGTAGATTTCAAAAACACACCAGCAAGCATGAAATATCAACGTATAATAAACTTTATAAACGACAAATCCAAAAATGAAAGGATCCAGAATAAAAATCCAATAAACGAAAAGATCCAATAAAAAGAAAGATCCAAGAAAAATAAAAGACCCTAAATATATATAATTAGAATAGTCATGTACTCACGTTACACCTTCAATGCAACGGTCTTCAAAATAAAGTCCTTTGTCTAACGATTGCGTAACATTACGAAACCACTAAAAATGTTGAATTCAATAGAAAAATTATATCAAAATAAAGGTAAACTCACCAATAATTAGATAGAATGAATAAAAATTAAATTACATGCGTTTTTACGCCATAATCAAGAAAATTTTGTCTTCTCCGCATTACTACTACACGCACGCCAAAATTGTTTAAACGGAAAATGGAAGCTTAACCTTCTACTCAAGTCAACTACGCAGACGCTTCCGAAATACAACGCGACGTTGTCAAACTGAATAAATTTACGTGCAATATTAGTTGCAGAAAATAAATGAATGTAAAATTGAATTTTAATGTAATGAATTCAAACGGGACGTTACAGCCTATCTTACAGGTCGCGCTTAAAAGTGTCCAAAATTACTTGATTATACAGAAATTTGTACAAATACAAGTTTGTTGCGATTAGATTCCAAAAAATGCTGAAAATATGCACTTTTAACAAAAACATGCATTTACAGAATTTTGTCAGAATATGCACTTTATATGCATTTTGCATATTTCGCGAGCGTTAGTGCTTCCAAATGTTAACAAATTTTTAGATGTCAAATCGGTTTCAATAGAAAAAAACAGTCATTAAATTAATCAAAAAACAAAAAATTGTTACAATAATGTTTTTTATTACTACTTTTACCGTAAAAACTTAAATAAAATTCTTTTTTTAAGAAAACACTGCTAATTACATATCTGATAATTGTTATATTTTAATACATTTTCAGCTGTTTTCAATATTTTCATTGTTAATTTACCAACATCCCACACTTTTATATTACTTTTTTCATTTGTTTGGTTTTGGTATTTTATCGCGTGCTTTTTAAAATTTTTTATACAACGTTTATTTTATTTTTTTTGTATCTGCTATTTTTGTGAAGGCGTACTATTAACATTTTTCTTAATAATATTAATTTCTAAGTGTCTATAAAGTGCTATTAATTTAAAAAAAAATAGAACATATTAAAACTATATGTATTTTCCCAAAGCACGCCAAATTTCATAAACTTATTACACCACAGCTTACTTTGTACTCTCATATTTCAGCAATATAACACAAAAAACTTTTTTTCATGTACAAATTACCTTAGTCTGAAAGGTAATTTGGACCTGTCAAACTTATCAAAAGTTTTTATTAAAGTAGACGAAGCACTATTTAACTTTACAGAAATGAATAAAACAAATGCTTAGTTTTTGAACTTTTACGTGTTTGAATGCTAGCGTTGATATCTGTAATACGGAAGAAGCTCTGCAATATAAGTAAATGAGTTCAATAAACTCGTTTTTTTACTAAAATTAAAGTTACAAAAATTATTATTCATAGACGTACTCAAAAACAACGTATATAAAAGCAGACTTGTTAAGGTGTTTACTAAAATTGCTTGAATATTTATTAATTAAAGAGGAAAATACGCCACAAAAAAGAACAACGAAAATTACACGTTAAAATGACTTTTTTTATAATTTGAACGTGCTTGTTAAAATTATAACAAATCGTTTTTAACTTTAGTTTTTATAAAATTTTAGCAACGCCAATTTAGGATAACGTGACTTGACATACAAGTATAGATCTCAACTTTAATTTGAAGCGCTAACGGTAAGCCAGAAAAATCAACAAGGAGGTATTTTTCGTCGCACGCTTAGTTTTTCAGCGTCTGGTCATGACGAGATAAAACTATTTTAAACTTACTTCCATAATTTTTGTTGTTGAGAAAGTCGTGTTTTGCTCAAAATTTCTAATAAATTATTTATAAATAAATAATATTGTTTTTGGCAAATGTCAACATTTAACTTTGGTAATTAATAATTAACGTATTTTTTTAAATTGGATTTTAATACAAAGCATATAGACCATTCTTACGAAATTGTGCTTTTCCTCGTAACTTAAAGGGAAACGTCTAACTCAGTTTGATTCAGCAAGCGGGTTGCAAGTGCTAATCTTACACTAAAATAAAATAATTATAAATCGCGAAAAAGTAAAATACGAGCACAAAAACTTTCCCAACCGACAATTCTTTGTAAACAGTAGTATCTTTTACTACTTTTTTTAATTTAAGAACAAAATTATGCGTGGTATATAAGCTTATGTATAACGGTTAACGTTATTTTGCCTTTGGCTATGACTGCGTTTAAATAATCAAAGAAACTTGACAAATTTCATGTGAACGTACTCAACGACCATACATAATCTAATTAGTATGATCTACGTTATAATTACATAAATTAAATTATAGGCTATAAGCTGACGGTTAATAAATACAATTAAAACCTATTGCATAAAAACAAAATTATACGATACTAAGAACTAGTACGTACAAGGCTGACAAAGTAATAAATATAAATGCAAAAAGGTATACGCTATACTAAGTAAGGTGCATACAGTTCATTAATTAGTTACAGAAGTAAATTAACGAAGTAATACGATACTGATATTTTAGAAACAAGTGAGTCTTTTTTCGTTTCTTCGGATTACATGTCGTGAAATAACACTCACATCCACGAACGTTTATAGTGGTTTCAAACAGGTAAAGAGCGAGTAAAATGGCCGTGAGTTGTTGTATCGCGTTTATCACCACCCGTAAAGTAAATTGACAATCAGTACCGGCGTATAAACAGTGCAACCGTTAATTTTAATTTAGAATAAATATTTTTAAAAAATACAAGATAACGACATGTAAAGTCGGACAACCTAAGAAGCAGAGAAAAAAATCAGCAATTTTGATCACTACCACAAAGTTCGAAAAGCCAAACACTACATAAGTATTTGGTGCAAAATCCAAAACCGCAACACACAAAACAAAACCAAAAAAAATAAAAAAGAAGCGGGAATAAATAAAAAAGAATAAAAAACTTCAAAGCTGAAGAACGAATTACAATATTCTATGAACTAAAAAAGTTTATCTCAAGTTTTGACCCTAACACAACACAACTAAACAAAAACCCACTAAACCCGATAAAGCAAAAAATGGTAACTGAAAAGTAAAACAAAAACAAAAAAACTATAGTTGCCGTAAACACTAAAACAGAAAGTTACTACAAAGAAAATAAAGTGTTTAAGTAACAAGAGATAAGAAAAAAAAGTAAGACAGACAAAAAAAAAGAAAAGCGACAAACCGAGAAAGATATGACAAGATGTAGATGTCTGCTTTGTTCTTCTCTTCGTAGAAGAAACGAAAAAGAATGACCAACCCTTTAATTCTCAACAAACCACCCAAAAAGCGAACCATAAAAAAAGACGGAGAAAGATAGGGCTTAATGTTATTGCCTAATTTGTTTTTCTCCCTATAGAAAACAAAAAGAGAGATTACCCTACAGTGCCAATCCAACCTCCCAAATTATATAAAAAAAGAAAAAGAAGAAAAAAGATATCAGTTAGTCATAAAACAAAAGCGTACTAATTGCTGTTCTAAATCAGAAAGTTTACCACAAGACTTAAATGCCGACAAACAAAACAAATATCCCAAACAAAAAACTGAACTAAAACCAAAGTAAGAGTCATCCTAGTAACTTAACAATCTCAAAATGGCCGATTAAGCGGTAAGCGGACGCAACTAAAGAGGCCGTGTGTTCCAAAGTAAAATAGTTAGAAAAAAAAAACAAAGAAGTTTACTAAAAACTTAAGTAAAAAAATTTTAGTACAACAAAATGAAAAAAAAAACAATTGGGTAGCATCCTAGCTATAACCAACAAAATATTACCAACATACTCAAAGAACCAAAACACAAAATCTAAAAACGAAAATCAAAAGAACTAAAACTCGAAATCCGATTGCCAAAAATAAACTAACGTTTGCAACACTGATGAAAGAAAATGGAACGATTAAAATAAGAAAACTACAAAACACAACCAGAAATATCAAAACGAGTAACTGTTGATAAAAAAAAACTAGTTTTTGCATATTTAGAACGACGACGAACTTTAGAAATCGCAGAAGTCCTTCGAACTAAACCAGAATAGACAATAGAAAACCAGCAGTAATATGATAGCACATTTGATCTGAACCGACAAACTAAACAATAACGAACGTACTCCGCCACTTTAGGTCTTATATCAGACCAGTAAAATTGACGCCAAAGAAGAAGTAACACTACAATGACCCGAGGTGGAATGGACGTGATGACTGTGAATAATAGGTTTACGATGGTCGTTTGGAACTACTAACTTCCACAGCTGTTTATCATTAGAAGCATAGCACATTTAGAACTACAACAAACAAGAGTATTAGAAATACCGGTAGATACAGAACAAGAAAATGAAGAAATATCAAGAAAATATGCAACCGGATTAGACAGCGACTGACCATCATGGTGTTCACTTGTGTTAACCGAAGATGTTTCAAAAGAAGTAGTTTGAGAAAGCGTAAGTGGTTTATACTTATCTATGAAAGCTTTAGATTGAGCGAGCTGTCTTCCACACGTCATTAATTAGACAAACGTAAAGATCGATATTAATGCAAGCCTTGACTGATAAAAAGAAGTTAGAGTTACTGCGTAATGGTAACGTACATCCTGATAGATCTGTTAGCTCTACAGATTTGTCATAATCTACAGGAAGAAATTTCAATTTCAACAGCACAGCAACATCTTTCAAAGAACGTAACAAACTTCGGTTTAATCTAAAAACAAGAATAAAAACAAGAACTTTGCCAAACAAAGCTTCAAAAGCTGAAAGAAGAAGTTGATGCAGTGAAACACCACGACACAAACACAGTTCGTCAATCTGAAGTAGAAATTCTATAAGTAAAAAAGAATCTTCACCAGAAAAAGTACAATCCAATCTTCTAGGTTCATTTCCGAATTAGATTCTCAGGAAGTAAGACGTGGCGGTTCTTCGTCTTAAGAATACATATCTAAAACAATAAAAGTTCAAACACTAAACTAATCAAAGTAGTAACCCATAGCAGAAGTCCACAACACGTGTCTGACTAGAAACCTACTAACCTAAACAAAAAAAGACTCGTTAACTAAAGCAAGTCAAGCCAACGTAAAACTAAAAGGCAGCAAAAGAGAATCAAATAACCTACGAAGTCATGTCCTAATACAATACAAAAAAAGCAAAGCAAAAATGTGTCGTGTAGTCAAATCTACTAAAGTCATTTAAAAAGTTAAAAAAATAGAAGAAACTAGAACTGCACACACAAAATCAAACCCTAGACAGTCGAGCGTCAAATTTTGTTACGAGAATTTTGTCGTAACTTAAAAGCAAGCGTTAACTCAGTTTCATTTGGGTCGCAAGTCGCAAGTCTCGGTGAGTGTGATTGAGTTTAATTTAAATGTAAATATTACAGGATTAAACTACTTCGTTTAATCGACAATGATAATAATGAATAGCAAAAAAAGTAAAATATGAACTCAAAAACTTACCCAACCGACAATTTTTGTAAACAGTAGTAACTTTCACAAGAACTAAAATATGTGTAGTCTATAGGCTTATGAATGACGGTTAACGTTTTTTGCTTTTGGCTATGATTGCGTTCAAATGATCAAAGAAATTTGACGGATGTTTTGTTAACGTACTCAACGACAATACATAAGGTTACAGATAATATAAAGATAATATAAGGTTTGCTTTGAGAATTGCTTTCCTACCTGAAACGTCGAGTAATTAAACCAATCGCCAAATTCGACTAATAACACGTTTTTCTTAGCCGTTAAAAGCGTAATAGAATTGACGACAAAAGAACATTCAACAGATAGAAGAACTACTTACATGTCGTAAAATAACACTCAAATACACGAATATTCACAGCGGTTTCAAACAAATAAAAGGCAACTGAAATTGCCGTTACGTGCTGTATCGCGTGTATTTCCACTTGTAAATTGACAATCAGTAGCGGCGTATAAACAGTGCAGTCGTTAATTTTAATTTAGAATAAATATTTTTGAAAAATACAAAATAACGACATGTAACAAGTTCTTCCCAGCAAAATTAAAACCTGGAAACGACAAGAAAAAGCACAAATAAAAGAAGCTTTTTCAATTCGTTCAGTATAATTAAACGGATGTGTCCAGAAGTTGCATTAATTAAAATCATACATTCAAGAAAAAGGAAACTTTAACCAACAGAAAAAAAGGTATCAAATAAAAGGCACTCGTAAATTCAATACGCTAGTAAAGCAAGAAAATCAACGCAGTCCCATAGACTTGACCGAACAAAAATCCAGAACAAACCAAGAGAAAAAGTGGTTGGTAACAACCACGTCGCTATAACTAGTTAAAAAGTCGGTAAGTGGGCGTAGTAGTGAAACTGTAAAAAAAAAGAAAATATAAGCACTATTCCTTTGTACTAAAATAAAAAAATCTTTGGCCCGGAGACTTCATAGATGCATTCTTCAAAAATAAGATAAAAGCAAATAATTATTAACGAGAAAACAAACAACTTTGTTACATGTATTTTTAAAAAGTGACAAGTAATAATAAAAGAGAATAAGATCAGCAAACTCAATTGGTTATATATTAACATTGTAGACTAGTGTTTTTTCTTTTCTATAACGTGAACGTAATATTATTATAATAACACAAAATCTACTCTTTACTTGAATTACTTTATCATAAGTAGTTAAACAATTTCGTACTTTAGTAATATTATTTCTCAATCTGTTACAGAGTGTAAGCTTACAATCATCGGATACCTTAACCAAATTCTGTCCTTGACTACAAATAGAAATTAAGGATACTCGGTAGAAATCAAGTCCAAGTATACAATTAAATACGCTAATTTGTATAGGTTTTACCTGACTTATCGTCTCGAGTAAAAGCACAAATAAAACATTTGAGTAATCACTTGCGGTGATCAATCCCACATTACTACACCTGTCTGAGGGATATAAAACGTTCATCTGTTATAGTTGGGCTTAAAAAAAATTTCAAGCTTAAAATTTTAAGTTCACAAAAGCAACATGGTGCTTATAAGCATACCTGCGAGTAGTTATATAATGTTGGTTCTAGATCAAAACTTTCCGAGTTTTAAAAAAAATTGAATTTTGTGTAAGTTTGGATGCGCTTGCAACTTTCCAAGTTTAAGTTTCGTGTAAGTTTGGGTGCGCGCGAAATTTTCGTGCAAGTTCGTATTTGGCTTGGGTAAGTTCAAGTAATCGGATAAGATCGAGTTTTTCCGCTTTTTTAAATTTAAATCTTAGATAAGATGACCGTTCAAGCTCAAACTTTCTAACGTTTAAAAATTATGCATTTAAAATTAATGCATAATTAAATTAAAGTAATTGAGCAAGTAGAAATCAAACTACCATCAACAATAAAGTAGTTTGTCTAACCTGTTTATCCCAAAGTATTCCTATCAAAATTTTTTAGAACCGTTTTAAAATCACAAATCCTTTGTATAAAAGATTATATATTCAATTCCGTATTTAGTATTCGAAAATAAGAAAACAATTAATTTTTTGAATGTAAATTTAAAATGGTCAATGAATATTTGAAATAATGGTGCCATATTCATAACCTATAATGATTTAATTTATTTGCTATTGAATACACTATTGCCAACTTAAGATAACAAAATTTAATAAATTTTTATAGCGAGAAATATAACTAACCTCAATAATTTTGGCTTACTCTATAAACTTGATTAAAATAATAAATAAAATCAATACGAAACCATAGAAAATAAAATAAATAAAGTTTTGTTACACTTTGCTAAATATTAATTCTTTATATAAAGGCGTTACATTATTAATAAAAATTCTCATTTAACTATTGTGTTTTTTCTACATTTTGTGCTACAATTATAGATATTACAATGACATTATTATTTTTGCAATTGTGAATTTTGGTTTTGTACATTACAATGTTTATGTAATTTCTTCATTAATTTTTTGCATTTTTGTAGTAGTTCTTCAATAAGCTTAACTTATCGTTTCATTAATATTTATATACAAAAAATGTTTATTATTACATTTAATTATTGCGTACATTTTGTTATAATTGTAGACATTGCAAAGAATGTGCTTATATAATGTCTTCAATGAAATAGTATTAGGGTTAACCTTATTTAAATTACAGTTTAAATTCATTAATATTTTTTATAAAAACATCACATAGCGTCATAGTAACAAAAAAAACAGTGTTTTTTTCTGTAGTTTTAACATTAATAACATGACACACTTTAATAATTTTTATAATTTTAATTTAAATACATTAAACAAATATACATAATATAAATATATATATATAAATAAAAAAACAAAATAAATTTAGACAAAAATAAATAATATCGGGTATGATCGAGTTGCGTTCGGGTTGAGGTCAGCCAATGATGGTCGTGAAAGTTTGTATTTAGGTTTGGTATTGGGCGCTTTTGTTATCGTACGTTCATGATTCACTATACTATTATTTTAGAATTCTATCATAAATTGTTAAACAATATGCGGTTGTTTTATCAGGAATAGTTACATTCTATGTTTATGTCTACTAGACTCTTTTTTAGTGCCTCCTTTTGCTTAGAGCAATTTATAACTGCAATTGCAGCATATCTTTTAAATTCTACTGGAGTGAATATCGGCTTGCTATCTTTGTAAAGGAACGAAGTGTGAAATTCGAAAAAAAATTCATACAACAGAACATACTGGTTATTTGCAAAATTTAAATTTAAGTTGTCATAAGGGTAAAAAATATTATTCAAAAAATTTTAATATTGGTTAAATTGCATCTATCAAAACATATGCAATCTTCATTTATTTGATTTTTTTCTATCGGTCTGAAAACCAAAAATTATACATTGTGGTTTTTTTACTGAAAACTGAGTAACCTAAGTATGTTGTTGTGTTTGCGGTAATAATGGGTATTCGTGTAATTATCTGTTTCTAAATGAAATGTATAATTCTTCTGCGTTTTTAACAATATCAAGCAATTTTAATTGTTCTTTAACCTTCGGATTACCAAGCAATTTTTGAGGCGCCGATTACCAAGCAGGGTTTTTTTATTTAAATTAACATTAGATTTCATATAAACTAATAAAAATACAAAAATAAAATGTAAACATAAATTAGTGAAGGCAACAACTATTACATATTATTGTAGTTTTTTTCTAGCAATGTTGTTTACATACAAAGAGTTTGCACTTTTCGCATGATTCCGAACATTTTTTGTCATTTGCTCTTGGATATATCTTACAATGACCTCTTTTTGGGCGAGCTCTGGTTCTGTGTCTGCCAAACAATATTATTTTTACGTCGCAAAACAAATAACAATTGAAAAATTTGTTATATATTATTAAACATTGTAGACAGAAACTTAGCTAAAAAAATATTGGGACAGTTGCAACAAAAACTTAAGAAAACAAAAACAACACGTCTGGGGTCAAAAAAAACCCCAATGGTAATCGGAAGGTTAATTGAAACAGATATGTGAAACTCGCCAGTTCACCTTATGTAGCTGAATGTTTTCAGTTTTTGTATTGTCATCAACTACTAAAGCGTTATTATATGTATTGCTGTGAAATAAAACCAATTCTTGTCTACAATTAATCACAACAAGAACTGTCTATGGAAAACCAACTACCATTTTCAAGATTAACAAATTGAATATTAGTTGTTTAAATTTTTTCATTTTTATTGTCATATGCTTTCACTTTTCTTAGTATATGAAGAAATTTTGAGATTTCGTTGTTGTATAGAAATTCCGTTTTTTTCGTTATTTCTAAAGGAACTTGTTGCATAAGGTAAATGACTTTGTTTGAATTTTGTTATCTTAAGTTGGCAACAGTGTATTCAATAGTAAATAAATTAAATCATTATAGGTTTTGAATATTTTAAATATTCATTGGCTATTTTAAAATTACATTCAAAAAATTAATTGTTTTCTATTTTCAAATACTAAATACGCAATTGAATATATAACACTTTATTTATAGAAACGATCCCCTATATTTTGGGATAAACAGGTTAGCCAAATTAATTTATTGTTGGTGCTAGTTTTATTTCTACCTATTCAATTTACTTTAATTTAATTGAGTATTAATTTTAGATGTATGATTTTTAAACGCTAGAAATTTTGAGACAGAACAGAACCTAAAATTTAAATTTAAAAAAAAGCAGAGAAACACGATTTCATCCGATTACCCGAACTTACGTGAAATACAAACTTGCACCAAAGTTGCGAGCTCGAACGAACTTACGCGATCTTACCCGAGTGGCCAAACTTAGACAATATTCAAATTTAAAAAAAAACGCCGGAAAATTGTATTCAGAATAAACATCTAATAACTACTCCCATCCTTTTGATTAAAAAGAAAGATAATAATTGCAAATTGCAGTTAAAAATTTTATGTAATTATTGTACAGAATAGTTTGGTCCGAAGAAACAGACACGTTTTTAGTCTGCGAAACGTCGCCAGTAATAATATCCAAAGCAAATTAATTTGTTGCCCACCACACGATCTTCTATTAGGATTGAAACAATTACTACTTGAAAAAACACAAGGAAGAAAATAATTAATATAGAAATCTTTTTTTTTTAACATTGCAAAATTTAATTAAAAATGTTTAAATGTTATTTAAAAGCAAACATTTTTATTTTTTACGTACTATTTTATAACAATATAATTAAAAGAGTTCGTTTCAGGATTTTAATAAAAACAAAGTGTAATTTTTAGTTAATCTTACATTTATATGTATATTTACAATAATAACGCAAGCAAAAATTAATGGAAAAGTTATTGTTAAAGCAAACGCAATTCTACATGAATAAATTTTAAACAAAGTAACTCATACATTGTTAATTTTTGTTACATATTTTAAATTACATAATTATTGAAATTTACGCATGTTACAATAACCTCAAGAAAATTAAAGCAAATTTTATTATAAAAAACAATATTAAGCAACTACTTAACTAAAAATAATTAATAACAAAATTCCAAGTAAGCCTGAAACACTAGCTGTCGTAAAATAAACCGCACTCTCTATATAATTTGTTGGAAATTTCCATACATTCTACATTAATTTGTAATTATTCTACCTTGTCGTGTAAACATTTAATACACCTTAAAATAGCTAAAACGAGGTATAACGCCATGTTAGCATTTAATTAAAATTAAAAACATTAAATGAAAAATAGAATTTATTTAACTTCATTCATTGATTGACCAGGAACTGTAATTGCTAAGATGTCTTGTTTACGAATTCGTTCGTTTAAATAGAAAAATACTTGTTTTCGTGTTTTTCTTTTCATGAAACTGAGAAGGGTTTAAGTGATCTGTTTTCTTTCGATTTATTATTTTTAGAAAATGAAGTACATACGGTGAAACGATTCAGTTTTTAATTAATAAAAGTCAAGGCAAAATTTTTTTGCCATTCTTAAATATTTTAATAATTCCAAATTTGTTTTTAATTACACAGGTTCCATTACATTAATTTTTTGTTACACTTAAAAGTTTCTTTGTGTTTAGAGTAAATTTTCTAATTAAATTTGGTATTCTGTTTTTTATCCACCGCCTCAAGCGTTGGAAGAACATGTTTCTTACCTGCAAATATGTATCTAAAGTGTACTTTTTTCGCTGAATTTTCTATTTGTGTATTTATGTGTTCTCTGCTTAAGTTTTAAACGAATGCTATAGCCCTTAATTACAAAAATTCTAATTGTTATTTATAAATGAATAAGTTTTATTAATATACTATAATAAATTTAAACTGCATGCTCAAATATGAAATTGCTGTTTTAATTAGACTAAAATGTTTAATATATCCGGATTAAATTAAAGTCAACATTCCGATTTTCTTTGTAAAAGAAGCATTTGAACGTAATTAGTGGTTGAACAATTGCAATTTTAATTTTCATTACAAATTCTCAACATTTATTCGTAGTTTGCATTTTTTTTGCTTTGTTTACATTGCTTGTAATTTTTTTAAATTTGAATATAAGAAAAATGACAAAATTTCAAAAATGAAATTTTTATTAAATAATAGGAGTAGGGTTTTACATATAAAAAAATGTTTTCAAACATAATTATATTTCATGCGCAAGTAGTAGTACGCAATGGCAAACAAAAATTATTGGGTTAATGAAAAAGTATAACAATTTTTACTTGGTTTATCAAATTTCGAGGTAATGCAGAAATTCTAAGTAGACGGGGCGGTTCCAGGCGCGGGCGGATCCCCTGCTTTAAAGAAACATCGTGTAAAAATAAGATGAAAAAATGCAAATAGCCTAAAATAAGAAAATAATATTGCATCTTGCTTTATACAATAAATAATAATAAAACAAGTGCAATAACTCACCAACATAATATAATAATACTAAAAATACAACTATTTCACCAAATAATTACAAAACATTATTAATTTATAGTGTTTAAACTCTTTTTAAATTTGTAATATTATATACTTGGATTCGTGCGGTACCTTTTGATGTAGAAAGTTGTATTTACATTTAAGGAAACGTAAAAGTGAAAAAATACAAGTATAGAAGTTGGAGAAGATAGTTAGTGAAGGAACTAGCGTTAGTATTGGTAGTAAGAGGGAAGAAGGAGAAAAATGGGTGGGTTAAGGTGGAAGGGTGTAAAATAATAAATTGATTAAGTGAAAAATAGAAACCGTAGTGGAAAAGTTTAAAACTGTGACGAACAAGTGAGATAAAGGTGAATAAACAGCATAATCGAGAAGGTCAGCGATAAAAGATAACTTCCAACATTAATAGAAGTTATTGCATTTAAATCGAAATTAAAGCAAAATCACTACAAATCGGACGTTTAAAAACACGAAAAGTAAGAAAAGAAGGTAAGGCGGAATAAAAAAAATAATAAAAAAAAATAAATAAATAAAATTAAAAAAAATATATTAAAAAAAGGGGAAAAGAAATAAATAAAAGAGACACAGAGTAAGAAAAAAAAGAAAAAAAATACAAAAATTTGAAAGAGGAATGAAAACAATAAGATCACTGGACAAAAAAAAATAACGGAAGAAATCGAAAGAAAAACTTCAAGAACAGAAGGAGGAAAGAAAGAAATGGAGGAGTTAAAAGAACTAATAAAAAAAATGATGCAATAGATGGAAGAAATTTGCAAGGAATAAGGCAAGAAATCAAAGAAATGAAAATGAAATAGGATCAAGGGAAAACAAGTAGAAGAAAGAAAAAGAGAAACTGGTGGAGAATAGAAAAACTGGAGAAAAAATCGAAAGATGACGGAAGATTGAAAAGGAGAAATAATATTGTGGACATCGAAAAACAAGAAAGATGGACAAGGATTAAAGAAGGCAGATATAATAGAAATTATAAGAATATCAAGGGTGAAGGGGTGCCAGAATATTTAAAGGATATAAAAAATAAAAGCAACAAAAAGAAAAAATGATAACACGGTTCAGATGTGAGAACGAAGAGTTAGGTAACAAATACTGGAAAAAAAAGAAGAAAAGATGTGCAGGCTATGTGGAGAAGAGACGGAGGACCTCGACCACATAAAAGATAAATGCAGTGAATTAAGAGAAGAGGTTATGAACATGGAGAAAATCTTAGACGAAAAAGGAAATGGAGCAAAGTGGATGGAAGAACTATGGAGAAGGAGGAAGAGTTAAGAGGAGAGGAGGGATAATGAAATGTATATAAAAAAAAATATAAATTGTAAATAAAATGTAAATAGAATGTAAGGTAATTGTAAATAAAGGAAGCACGAAACAATTTGTAAGCGTAAGCAACAAATAAAGTTAAACATATATTAAATACTTTTGTTGAATGCAATATTGCGGATGTCTAAAGATTTTTAAATTAAAATTTCATTAAGCATTTCGCTAACACGTGCTGTCTTCTTTAGGTTAACACAAACGAAAATAGCAAGCAAATTCAAAATTGCAGAGAACATGTATAGAACGGTAGAAATCTTAACAACGTTTTTCTAACATAAGTGATCTTTCAACTCTTATACGTAGTCGAGTAGTCTATTTAGAAAACGCAAAACGTTTTTTATCAACTTGCTGACATAGTCTTCTTCAGCAGTTTTTTTTTAGTATTTGTTCAAATTGTAGGTTTTATGGCATTCAAAATTTGCGACCAAGCATAACACAAGATGATGTTGAACGTGTGTTTTTGTAAAGAGATTATCGATACGCTTTTATAAACAGGTGTTAAGTAACAGCGTCGTCTTGGTCTTTTTAATCCCCAAGAATCGTCAAACTGTTGTAACATAAAAACTTAGTTTTACGGTCTTAATCGTAACACAACTTCAACGGAACTCTAAACTGACAAGAACTTTTTTACGTCTGCCACTGCATTGATCTCACCAATGTTTTATACATTTTTTTTGTGTTACTATAAAAAAGTACGTAGCAACAAAACAAAACAAAATAATAAAACAAATAATAATTATTATATTTTAAGCTTTTTTGATATATTCTGTTTAAATTTAGACTTTAGAGAGAAGCGGTAATTTACGTTAAAATTGTTAACTTAATTTATTATAAAAAGTAAATTATTTTATTCAAGAAGTGTCATTATATATAAGGGGCGTCAATGCAATTGTGGGAACTACATTAGAGTGTATCTCCTACTACTGATGAGCCCTAAAAGGGCGAAACAGCTGTCTAGTAGTTCACTCTGGTGGCGTTTACACAATTGCATTGACATTGCTCACCCCCAATGTCCTTTTACGTTGTGGTTTTATCCCGACAAATTATTCAAAGAAGATTTTGAATTTCGCGGGTGTTAAACTAATTCAACGTGTTTACCGTCGTTTATAGCTATTTACAGTTAATGAATGATGTGATGTATAATTCAGGTTGCACAATTATTCGCCTACATCACAGGAACTTGTTTATAATGAAATTATAAAAATTTCAGTTCAGATAGAAATTGGGTATCAAGTTTTTCACGTCCCTAACTTTAGCAGTACAAAGTTAGCAAAATTAAATAAAATATAATTAGGAATTTTGATACTAATTTCTTAAAAAAGGAAATACTTGTAGCTTTCTTACTTTTTTAATTATGCTTAACCTAACTTAAGGCAACTTAGTAGTACACCATTCTAAGCAGTGTTTATTAATGAATTTGGTTTAAAATGTGTGTTAAATTTGCTGCTAAATTGTTGTTAATTAATTGCAAAAGCTGATAGCTTTATTATTATGCTACAATATCTACACACGTTTTAAACAGGAAATAGATTCATTAAAGCACTTTTTAGAATGGTGTACTGGTAACTTGTCTCAAGCAGAAAAACGCATAACTAAAAAAGTAAGAAAGCTAAAATATTTTTTTCTTTCGCAAAAAATTAGTAACAAATTCCTAATTATATTTTGTTTGATTCTGCTGACTCTGTACTGCTTCAGATGAAAAAATCTTCTGCACTTCCCAAGATAGTAAAAAAGTTTTTTGGAGGCTATGTAATTCTAGATATGAGTAAACATTTTGTGCAGTCCAACAAAAGGAGTAGGAGAATTAGTGCTGCTCAAACTTACCTGACGATTTTGAAAGACGTTATGTTGCCCTCCGTACGAACAGTTTATCCCGAAAGACCAATTTGGTTTGTTCAGGACAATTTTCTCATACATACGGCAGCGGTAGTTCAAAAATGGTTCTTACACCATCCAGAAGTAGAAAAAACCCTAAGTCACCGGATTTGAACTCGCATCGCCATATTAATACCGTGTGGGAGAGATTTCAAGAAGCTAATGTATGTGCCAATTTAATCAGTCAATGCCAAACCATCTACGGAAATGTATAATCAATAATGGACATTACACACATTATTAGCATGTAAAATACAAATATTTAAATAGTTTTTTAATCGTGTTTTTTATTAGGATTTTCTTTATCTGGTTTTGTTCTTGTAAGTACAGTTTATATATAATTTTTAATAAAATCTAAGGTATTATTTCTATCAAAATCTAGTAGGTACTATAGTAATGTAAAACATAAAAAAATGCAAACTACGTAATTGCAAATTTCAGTTCATTTTTATTAAATTTATGTAATTTCGAAATAGGTAATATTTAAATTAAATGTTATGAGAAGAGCGCGAAAAATGCGTTTTGCACTTTTCTAATTTTGTGATTTTTTGATTTACAGCATTTTCAAATTTTATTTAGACTTGATTTTATAAAGGGAGATTTATGTATCTTTTAATTTTTCATACGGATAACTTAAAGGGAGTAATGGGAATTTATACTGCAATTGTTCGACCACTAATTACGTTTTAATAGTGATAATATTTTCTTTGCAAATCGGAATGTTGAATCCGGATATATTAAGACTTTTAGGCTAATTAGTACAGTAGCTTTACATTTGGACATACAGTTTATCATTATTCAAGCTATAGATGGAACTTATTTTATTATAAATAACAATTTAAATTTTTTGCCGATTTTGTATTTCCTTTGTATTTTTTCGATTGTACTATAATTTATGGTTCCAACTGTTATTTCTTATTTAGCTTCTGAGATACGAGTAATTCGATATTTTAGCAGTCTTGTTTATTTTAACATCATTCAGAGTTTTGTTTATATTTTGCTATTGTTGCAATATTTGTCGTGAGAAACTTCGGTAAGCACACGTGTTGTTTTATTTGAACACCTTGTATAGTTTATTTATTTTTGTGTATATTTTTTTTGAAGATTTTACGTCTTAACCTTTTTATGTTGAACATCTCTTTTCGTTGCATTAACATCAAATAGATTTTTTTTAAGTTCTTTTGGCGGTTTACGTACCGTTTATAGATAAGACAAAATTTTTAGTTAATTAAGGATTCTAATTCAATCTCAGAATACATTAACATGTGGTAGTGCCGCGGTTTTTCTAATTTCAAGATAACAATTTGCTGCATAACAATGTGTTTGTAAAATCTCAGGGTGGAAGTTTGATGTCTTGTTTTCGTTTTGTTAACGGCTTTAATTGTTAGTCAAATACAACCAACTATTCCCATATGGTTATAGATGAAAAGTTTAGTTTCTAATTTTCGTAATTCGCTCTGTAATGAGTTGTACTAAATTATTATAGCAATTCTGAAAACATCTACCACTACTTTATCTAGGGACTGTGGCTAATCATGAACACGTTGTTCGAAAATGAAACTGAATTAGAATCGGATATTTATAAATAGCAATTACGTAATTATTTTGTTTGTTTGGCTATTAATTGCTAAAAAGTTTTGCCTAAATACTTAAGTTTGTTAATTATCGTCTATTACAACTTTACATACCGACGCTTCAAATTGGTGTTTGGTGTAAATGCACATTTTTGGTAATTTATGATTGGAGACAATTAACCAAATTTAGTGTAAATAATAAAGTAACTATTTAATGTACCTTTAACTAGATTAAGATAATTAAGAAATCTAATTGATTCTATTAATTTTGCGGCCCAAAAACCTCTAAATTTAATTGCATTATAGTATCATTTTAAATTCAATTTACGCTTCAATAAAATTTATTTGGTTCTATTTTGTAATCGATTGTTTTATGAATTTATTTTGTGTGTTAAGTTTTGTTTGTTCATTTCATTTTTATTTTATTTTTTCTATGTAATAAATGTTAAATTGTTCAAATGAAACAAAGTTTTTACGCAATTAACCTGTTTGCGAATAATTTTTTTTTGTTTTGTTTTCAGAATTTAGTAATTTTATACACTGAAAGGTAGATCCTAATAGTACGTACATCGCATAGCATGTTTTCTAGTTGACAAGACCCAGAAACTTAATTAACCTTTCTAACGCCCTTTTGATTTTGACTTTTGTTTTTATATTTTGAGTTATTTCAGCACAGATTTTTGAGTATAATCTAGGACCGTTACCAGTGAGCTTAAGCTTGTTTATGTTACTAATATAAAGCATTTTTTTAAAAAACATCTTTAGCAAGTAACAAGAGAGCGAGATAAATGAATAAAAAGAAAATTTATTCAGTTTGTATCTAAAGACAGAAATCTGGTTTGTTGTAATAATGTACACTGCCTCAAAAAAGCGCGAGGTCGGCAACCAAACTTACGTTATAACAAAACGCATAGTTAAATTTGACAACATTGGCATTGTAGCCAATGCTTGCAGCGATATTACAAAGTTACTAACTATTTTTCATCAGCACTAAGCGTTTAAAGAACATGTTTCTTACCTACAAATATTTATCTAAATTGTACTATAAAGTTTTAAATTCTTTTTCACCAAGTTTTCTATTTATTTATGTTCTCTGCTTAAGTAACAGTAAAAAAATTTAATAGTTTTTATGATAAAATAAGTTCTATCTATAGCTCAAATAATAATAAACTGCATGCCCAAATATAAAACTATTGGATTAATTAGCCTAAAAGTCTTAATATATCCGGATTAAATTAAAGTCAACATTTCGATTTTTTCGTAGTTTTAATTTTTTTGTTTTAGATTATTATAGTATCTACCAGTGGCGGCTGGTGGTCAATCATACCAGAGGGTCATTTTGAAATATTCAAAAAGACGCAATTATCACAAAATTCGTCTATCTTTAGAATTAGCAAAATGATCGATAACAAGTTCATTAAAATTTACAATGTTTTTAATTAAAGATTTTTCCATGTTTCTTCACATCCACAAATCCATTCTGGTAAATCGTACATAGATTCTTTAAAATTACGGTGTACATCTTTATTTTTATGTTTACATGTTTGTCGAATTTGAAGTAAAGGCCGAGGACGACCATTGGTTTTAAATTCTAAACGTCTTTCAAAATTTAAACTATTATTAGCGATTAATTTTTTTATCAAACAAAAACGGTAATATGTACTTAAACATAATTAATTTTCTTTTAACTTGTGAAAGTCATTGACATTGGTGACAAACAAATATTATCAAACACCTAAAAAATCGAGTGCAAAATTTGTCGTATGAGATAAAAAATGTGCAATCCAGCATTTTTGTTTTACAAACACGTATTGCGGAGATAATAATAAATGACGTAAGCATTGCATCGACGCGAAATGGGACTCGGCTGACAACCGCAGAAACCATTTAGTTGTCTTTTTCTAATTCGCATAAGATTGTATTATGCGTGTTGCACTCTTGACTACAATAACTATCATTTACGATTCGGCTGCATTATATAATACAATATAATACATAGGGACTATAAAACACAACAGCCTCGGGTAAATTCGTAAGTTTTCGCATATGTTGCGCTTACAATGAAAATTAAAATTCAAACGCTGATAATTTGATTTAAACGCGAGTTCTTGTAATTTTAAAGTAAATAAAATAATTTTCTAATCCATTTTGGAGGGTCATTGTCCGAGTGACCTAATAGAGAAGCCGCCACTGGTATCTACTACATTTTAATAGAAATAATACCTTATATTTTAATATAAATTATACATAAACATTATTTATATTACAAGAACAAAACTAGATACAGAAAATCCTAATAAAAAACATGATTAAAAAAGTATTTATTATTTTATTTAAATATTTGTATTTTACATGCTAGTAATAGATGTAATTGATTAAATTAACACATGCATTAGCTCCTCGAAATCTTTATCACACGGTATTAATATAGCGATGCAAGTTGATTATATGTTGTATTTCTATGTTATTGTTCAGTTGATCGTTCCACCCACGCACGACCACCAATCACAAATTTTATTCTTTCCATTTCTGGATGCGTTAAGAACTTGAACTCTTGAACTATTGTTGCTGTATGTATAGGAGAATAGTCCTGAACAAACCGAATTGGTTATTCGGGATAAACTGCTCGTACAAAAGACAACATAACGTCAAAATCGTCAGGTAAGTTTGAGCAGTTAAGCGTTCATCGACACTTGTTAAGTCCTCTGAGCCAGCAACATTCATCCATCTCCAGTACGCAGTACTAGATCTACTTTTATGGGCGGTCTGCAAAGGACGATTATTTTCCGCGCCTTGTTCTTCGCGTTGAACCCAATAATGGACCACACTTTAGTAATAAAATAAATAATAACTAATTAAAACTGGGCAAAAAAGTTCATGTTTACTGAAAAGCACCGATAAAGTAATGTTATTAATTTAATTGTTACGTCATTTAAGTTAGCAGCACAAGATTAGCAGAATCAAATAAAATATAGTTAAGAATTTGTTGCAAAAGAAAAAAAAGTGTAACATTCTTACTTTTTTAGTTATGCGTTTTTCAGCTAATTTGAGGTAAGTTAGCAGTACACCATTCTAAATAGTGCTTTAATGACTTTATTTCTTGTTTAAAATGTGTGTAGAATAATAATAAAGCTATGAGATTTTTTTTACAATTAATTAACAATTTAGTAACAAATTCTACACAAATTTTAAACCGAATGCTGATTCATTAAAACACTGTGTACTACTAACTTGCCTCAAGTTTCATGCATAATTAAAAAAGTAAGAAAGCTACAAGTTTTAGAAATTAGTAACAAATTCCTAATTATGTTTTATTTGTTTTTGCTAACTTTGTATTGCTAACTTGAGGGACGTGAAAAACTTGATACCCAATTGCTATGTGATTGAAACTTTTATAATTTCATTATAAACAATTTCCTGTGATGTAGGTGAATAATTGTGCAATCTGAATTATACATCATATAATATCTACAAAATAGGTATATATACCCATGATTAAAATTGAAAAAACTGCTAATATTAAAGAATATTATCAAAAGCAAAATAAAAAATTAACTTACTGATAAACCCATACGTGCAGCCTTTCCTCTCGTTTCTAGTGATAACTCTGCTTGTCCAGGAAGACAAGGCAATTGACACACAAAACAGCACTAAATATTATACATTACAAAATGAATTTTAAGTAACCACTTTATATACCTTACCTAGTAATGGCGGACAGAAAGAAGCATTACTGGGGATATGGAATATATCCCTGAAGAATAGAGTTTTGGGTCTCGGGAAACACTGCTTTAAGCGTAATTTTGATGTGAATTTCTGTATTCTTTCTTCTCAAATCTTAATTCAATCTTTGATTTTGGTTTCAATACGCTAAGTACTAGTAATAAAAGTAAAAAAGCATTTGTAAATTTTTGTTTAATAGGTAATTATACTAATATTATAATCAACAATCTTAGGTTTTCAAAAATAATTAAGATGTAATGAACCAAATCTAAATGATTCCAAAATTCCTTACGTTAGCCAAATGTAATGTTTTGCACCATATATGAATTTATTAACATTGTAAAAAAAAAATCAAAATAATAAGTAGAAGTAAAGGAAAAAGTATATAATAATATAAATATAAAAAGAGTTTAAACACTATATATTATTATTAATGTTTTGTAATTATTTCGTTAACAAGTTTTACTTCTTTGTATTATTATATTTTGTTGATGTTATTGTGCATGTTTTATTATTATTTATTACTTAAAGCAAAATAAAACATTATTTCTTTACTTGGGGATATTTGTATTTTTTCATCTTATTTTTACACGATATTTCTTTAAAACGCCCGCGCCTGGAACCGCTTCGTCTACTTAGAATTTCTGCATTACGTCAAAATTTGGTGGGGCAACTATTGTAAAAGATAAATTTGTTTCTAATAGTGTGGAACAGCGCTTAAAATTTTGGCATTTTTTTAGTTTGTTATGAAATTTTTATTGTACATTTTTAGCCCCAAGTAAAAAATTTTATACTTTCCATTGGCCCAATAATTTTTGTTTACCATTGCGTACTTTACATGGTGTATAAATATAAATAAAAATTTAAGGAAAAGTAATAAAAAATTATTCAAAACGCAAAAATGTAAAAAAGTTATGGTAATTGTGTAGGGTCCATAAACCCGTTCTCGGTTCAAGAGAAAAATGATCATAGAATGGGGTTTAGTGTTCAAAAAAATAGATAACAATGTTTGAAAACATTTTTTGTAATATGTAAAACCTTAATTCTATTATATTTAATAAAAGTTCCATTTTTAAAATTTTGTTGTTTTTTTATATTCAAATCAAAAAAATAAAAAGCAATGTAAATAGAGGACATATTTAACATTATACTTAATCAAAATTAATTTGAATTACTTAAAGAAGCAGAAAAAATAAGAAAAGCTAATATTTCGCGTAAGGTAATGCTTTAAAAACACAGGACGCTCAAATACAAAAGAAGACTAGTTTTTCCAATGTTTGGTGATATATTTCCATTACTTAGTATTAGCAAAAACCTGCAAGAATTCTGTTTTGATTTATAGGTAACGAAACTCATTAGTTTTGATTTTCAGTTCAGTTACACCTAACTAAAAGATAATATCTTTTTAAAAAAATATTAGTTTTCTTGCCACTTGTTCTTTTTGTTATAATATAAATAAGATTTTACAAATGCCGCTTGAAAATAAAACTTTACAGGCACAGATAAGTAATTTTGAGTTACGCATACCTTCTGTCTAATACTTAAACTAGTAGGATCGATATCATCCATAAATTCGGTTAAATCAGCAAAGTTGAAGCATTTTTTCAGTTGATTATGACAGTGTAATCAAAAAAACAATTCAACATAGCATTTTACCTATGTTCATAAAAATCCATTTTCTATGAAAAAATTGTTATAAAAATTTGTAATAGAAATTAAGATGACAATTGTTTAACCACTAATTACGTTCAAATGATGATAATACTTCTTTTACAAAGAAAATCGCAATGTTGACTTTAATTTAATCCGGAAGTATTAAAAATTTAGGTTAATTAAAACAGCATTTTATATTTGGGCATGCAGTTTAAATTTATTCGAGCTATTAATGAAACTTGTTTAAATTTATTTTAATTATAAATCAAATTATAAATGACTTATAACTTTTTTAATTAAGAGCTATGGCATTCACTTAAAACTTGAGCAGAGAACATAAATACACAAATAGAAAATTCGGCAAAAAAAATTTAAATCTTTATCGTACAATTTAGACACGTTTGCAGCAAAAAAACATGTTCTTTGAACGCTCGAGGCGGTGCTTATAAAGAATGGTTAGTAACTTCGTAATATCGCTGCAAGTAATGTCTACTATGCCAATGTTGTCAAATTTAACTAGCCGTTCTGTTATAACGTAAATTTGGTTGCCTACCTTGCAGGTCGCGCTTCAAAGTGTCCAATAACTTTTTTGAGGCAGTGTACATGGACTAACAAAGTGTTTTGAAATATGTTTCATTAAAATGGCGTCTTTTCATTGATTCGTTTAAAACTAGTTTCAAATAAGTCTTCTTGCTTTTCCTATAAAACATTTAGTTTATATGGAAGAAAGCGGTAATGGCAAAGCTACGATTTTTGAGAAAATCAAATATCAAGAAGATTAAGAGATGGTTTGTAGAGATTTTAAAATATTAACCATGTTTTTGAGTCAGCATAGATATTATATAGAATATCTTTCCTTTTTTTTTGTTTATGGAATTTAACCCCCGATACGACTTTGATTCCGCCAGAAAAATTATTATTGCCACTTGTTCATATTAAGTTAAAGCTTATGCTTATACATAAAGCAGTTGGTCAAATTGCTGCCAAAAGATAGATATTTTAGATATTTGTGTATTTGTGTTCCAAGTTTGAAAAACTGTCTAAAACCATGTTAAAACAGGAGAGTTTTTACTGGCCCTAACATGAAAATTTTCTAAATTATCATTTTAATAGAAACCAAAAAAAAAAGAAGCAGAGGACTTAATCTCTAAATTTTAACAAAAAGATTCTTACGCATCAACATGGATAGAAAACTTATCGTGTTAATGGCAAACTTGTCAAAACAATCGGTTGGCTAAAATAACACAAAACGATGCGTTTAATTCAAAAAATATAAATGATTGTTAACATAACCGGTTGTCTTGAAATCTCATGATTTCAAAATGAGGCAAAATTCTAACATAGAGTTAACATATAAGATACAAAAATTATCTTATTTTCTACTAAACGGTATTACACTAAAGTGACTTAGCACATTTAGTTCACTAACACGCACTGTATTATAAACAACTTGATATTCGAATCATTAGATAGAGCACAGAGATCATGCACCGAACCGAATTTTAAAGGAAACTGAGCGGATAATGTTGTTTGAAAATGGAAGAGTTTGAAGAACTCTTCCAAGTTGCCATTGTAGTAAGGGCCAGAATGCTTCTTTTATTAAAACTAAAGTGCTTTTTTATTAGCTTTGGCAGAAGTTGGAACCACTTTGTTCTCTGTTGTAACTTGGGAAATACTTGCTAAAACGGTTGATTTCATTGTTGAAGACGCTGATATAATTGTAGTCAATCCTCTTTTATTTGAGTAACGTTACAGTTTTAAACGATTAGGAAATAACCAAGCATCAAAAGGTTTAAGTCGTTTGGATCGGTTGAAAGCGAGGAAAAAAGCTTAGAATTTACAGTTCCTTTGAACTATACTAGTACAGTAGATAAATTCTTATAAATGAGCATTCTTTTCAAATGTGTTTTGACTACTTTTACGATAGTTTTTCACAACCTGCTTTGAAAACTCCTTGGAGTAATAAATCTTCATTCGATATTGATGGAAGCTATGAAGTTTTATAATGGCTCTATGACTAAAAATTTTGATAAAACTCTGTAATTGCTCTAGTAGCGCTTCTAAAATTAGTGGCATTATCTAATAACATCAAAGTTGGTATTCCTCTACGGCAGCTAAACCATCTAAAGCTTCAGCAGTTAGACTTGCAAGCAGTTAAAGGTATATAGTCTTGGTAACCAGGCATTCAAATAAACAAATGTATGCCTTGACTTCTTTGGCATTACGTAGCTTACGGTTTTTAATTGAGATGGGCCCTGCAAAGTTAAAATTACTCAAAGAAGCCTTTAGAGTCGTTTGGGCTTTAACAACGCTATTTTAGTTCCAAAGCCCTCAAACTGACATAACTTGATCAGCACTTCCACAACATTTTTATTTCTGATATTTGTAAACTGCCTAAAATTTGCTTAGAATTTGTTAGACAAGGATTATTAAAAGTCGAAAGATCCAAGATAATATTCTCTTAAATTTGAATAGTGAAAAAAAACTAAATATGAAGGACGATGTAAAATTGAAGAAAGTGTATGTAAACTCATCATTTTTCTTAAGTTCACCGGCAGAAGAATTATCATGCACTTTCTGTAAAAATATTATATTGTTTACCAAATCGTATGTTTAGCATCTTCTGGATATAAGATCAGCTGGATTGTGCTTAGATAAGACATAGCGCCGTTGATAAAGACTGCTCAATTATTGAATCAATGCGATTCGGTTTGACACAAGGGTTACAAACTCAACACTACTGAGAAATCTAACCATAACTAGACGGCCAAGAATGCTAACGTAAGAGAAAATTGCACTTAATATAGACGCACCAAATATTTTAGAACTGTTCCCACAGAACTCATAAAGCTCAAGCTTTACAAAGTTAGATTAGTTTTAAAAATGCTTTCTCGGGTAAGTTTTTATCTCAAGAAATTTTCAAGGTCTAAAGACGTTGAATCTTACTTAGGATGACAATTGGTAATATTAATTCTAGAAAATCGAATATTTGGGAAACTATAGATAGAATAGCTCTTTTGGAAGTAACATGGTTGTTGTGTTTTCATTTAAATATATCAAATTGAATATATACATACTAAAGTGACTTAGCACATTTAGTTCACTAACACACACTGTATTATAAACACTTAACATTTGACTTATTGGAGAGATCACAGAAACCATGCTATAAACCAAATTTTAAAGAAAACTGTGCTGCTAATATTGTGCGAAGGTGGGTGAGCTTTAACAACTCTTTCAAGTTGCCATTGTAGTAGGGGCAAAAATGCTTCTTTTATTAAAACTAAAGTGCAATTTTTTATTAGCTTTGGCAAATGTTGGAAGCACTTTGTTTTTTTTGTAACTCAACGATCACCTCACCTCACCACCTAACTGATAAGCCTAGCCTAAAAATGTAGGGCAATAAGATGGAAAATTAAGATAGTTAAGAAATGACTCTTTAGAATTAAGATTAGAAGTTTCTTCTACCAACTTGAAAAAACGGCTATCGTCTATGAAGGGATTAAGTGGTGGAATATTTATAGAGGCTTTTTAGAGTCGTTCGGGTTTTAACAACTCTATTTCAGCTCTCAAATGGACATAAATCGATCAGCACTTCCATAACATTTTTGATTTCTGGTGTTCGTAAACTGATTAAGATTTGCTTAAGCTTTGTTTGGCGATTAAAAAAATTGAAAGATTTAAGATGCTATTCTCTTAAGTTTGGATAGTGAAAAAAAGTATTAAATATGAAGTAGAATTAAGGAAGGTCAATGTAAACTCATCTTTTCATCTTTTTTCATCGACAGAAGAATTATCATGTACTTTTTGTAAGACTGGACGCTGGTTTTTAGTTGTTGTCAAAAAAGACGAACCCTGCCAGCGTATTTTTTACTGTTATCTGTAACATGTGATAAATTTTTTGTAAGACCGATTATGGTGAAGTGCCAGATACATTTAATATAAAAAATAAACTTTAAATTTTAACAAAAAGACCGTTAAATCATCAATTGCTTACATAAATAATATAATGATAATTCCTATTCGCTGTTTATCTTGGTTTTAGTTATAAGAAAAGTTTTTTATATTTTTTGTACTAATTTAAGTACATTTATTAGATTGTTAAAGGGATACATTGTTATTGGTTAATAATTATTATTATTTAAATTATAAGTCCACCAATAATAAATACCAATTTTCAAATATATTTTTTACATATGTTTCAAGCTTACAAATATAAAGCTCATCTTCAGAAAACTACAAAAAATATATATTAACAAGTCATAAAAAGTTAAGATTACAAAAAATTTTAAACTTACATTTTTTGAAAAATGTCAAATTTTGAGAATTTGTAACTAGATATTTAAAAAAACAAAAAATGTAAGTTTTACAAAATGTTAAATGTAAATTAAAGAAAGATGGTGCAATTTAGAAACAAATCTAAGAAAAATTAAGTTTAAAATCATAGTTGAAATTGGTTTGATCGCTCAACAAAAAATTTTTATCTGATTTTAATATAAATCAACTCTAGAAATTCAAGAATTTGTTTGTTACTTAAGTTGTTAAAAGGACGAAATAATTTGTAAGAAAAAAGAGAAGAAGACTATTATCTAAAACATGTTGCGCAAATGTAGATTGCACTGAATTTTGATTATTAATATATTTTGAAGTATTTTTTTAAATATCTAAGTTGTTCATTAAGTCGAGTTTGGAAAGATCTTTGGGTCATACCAATATAAAATTTTTGACAAGAACAAACTAATTTGTAAACTCCACTTTTATTTAAATTATTATTATTATTATTTAGAAAATTACAAAAAAAAAGATTCCGAAGAGATATATCATTAGAAAAAGAAATTTTGAAATTGTTACCTTTACTTAATTTATTAAAAAAATTAAGAAAATCTGGTATAAAAGGAACCGAAAAAAATTTCTTAGTAGAATTTGTTGAAATTGGTATTAATTTAGTGTAAGATTTAATATAATGTTTATATAAGTGTTTGTGATAAACATTATAAATAATATCTAAAGGAAAATTATTAGTATAAGCTAAATAAAAAATAATATCTAATTCAATTTTATAATTTTTAATTGATAAAGGAATAGTGAGAAGTCTGTTAAAAAAATAATGAAATGAAGCTAGTTTATGAGAAATATTTGAGTCGAATAGTATGAAATGGTTAGTAGTTGTAGGTTTTCTATAAATTTCAAATTCGAAAGTGTTATTATTATTTAAAGAAACTAATAAATCAAGAAAAGGCAACTTATTATTTTTTGAAAATTCAACGGTAAATTTTATTCTATTATGAATATTATTAAAAAATCTAAAAAGTTATGAACATCATCATTTGAACCATTAAGAATACAAAAAATGTCATCAACATATCTCTTCCAAAATATTATTTTTGTGAGAAAATTTGGTGTTTAGAAATATAATTATTGTCTAAATTGTTTAAGAAAATTTCAGCAAAAATAAGTGATAAAGGAGAACCCATTGGAAGATCTAGATTTTGTTTAAAAAATTGATTATTAAATTGGAAGAAAACGTTATTTAAACAAAATGTAGTAATTTTTAATAAATCATTTGTTACAAAATCAGGAAAAACAGAAAGTGAAAGAAGATTAGAGATTATAAGTAATACATCTGTAAGAGGAACTGAAGGAAAAAGGTTTTTAACATCAAAAGAAACAATATTAAGATTTAAGATTGTATTAGAAGGAAAAATTAAATTATTTAAAAAATCTATTAATTCTTTTGTATTTTTTATTGATGAAGTAGAAATAAAATTCATTTCAAAATTAAATATTTTAGTTAAAAATTTGCTAATTTTATAGGTAGGTGAATTAATAAAATTTACAACTGGTCTAATAGGAAAATTTGGTTTATGGATTTTTGGTAAACAATAAAGTAAAGTGATAGAAGGATTATATACTTTCAAACTAGACAAATGAACAATAAAAATTAAACGTGTTTTCAGTTGAATGTAAAATATGAATAGTACTAGTAACAAATTTAGTTAATGGAGATCTTTTTAATTTTTCAAAATCAGTACAATCTAATAAATTTAAAGTTTTATTAATGTATTCTAATCTATTAATAATAACTGTACAATTACCTTTATCTGCTTTAGTAATTATTATTTTATTATCAATAATTTTTTGTTTAATAGATTTAATTAAACTTATTTGATTGAAGTTAATGTAATTTTGTTTAAATGAATTTAAATTGTTTGGAATATTAGAAATATCAAGATTTGAATAATCTAAAATAGGTAATGATTCTAAAATAAACTCAATAGAAGGTTTAAAATTATTAAAAGAAGTATCATTTAATGGTAGTGAAGGTGAAAATTTAAGACCTTTGTTCAAAAGTTCTATTTCATTTTGTGTAAAATTGACATCAGTTAGATTTAAAGTATTTTTATGAAATTCAAAAGCTGGTTTTATATTTTTATCAAAGTTATAACAAAAATTATTTTGTTGAAAAAGAAAAGAATTAAATTTAGATTTAAATTGTGGTTTATGAAAATAATTTAAATTTTGTAATTTATTACTAAGTTTAATATATAAAATGTTACCAAATTGTTCCACCTTACTTCTAACATTATAATCAAGTGAATCCCAAATCGCTGGATGTACTGTTGAAGAAATATTCGAATAGAAGATACCATAGTTTAAAACGAGTATCATTTATTTTGCTGTACCATTTCTTAATTTCCGATTTGATGTATGTGGTGATGTAATTGTAATAAGCTAACTGTTGGGTTTTTGTTTTAATATTAATTTTAATTTTAGTAAATTTTGGTTGTTTATTTAAATTCAGACAATTCTTGAGAAACCAAATGTTCAAATAAAACTTTTTGACGTCCTATGAATATTTTCTGTATAAAATTATCCTCTTGCTTAGACTAGCCATTTTTAAATTGTTAAGGGGATACATTGTTATTGGTTAATAATTATTATTATTTAAATTATAAGTCCACCAATAATAAATACAAAAAAAAACTTACATTTTTTGTTTTTTAAATATTTAGTTACAAATTCTCAAATTTGACATTTTTCAAAAAATGTAAGTTTAAATTTTTTTGTAATCTTAACTTTCTATGACTTGTTAATATATATTTTTTGTAGTTTTCTGAAGATGAGCTTTATATTTGTAAGCTTGAAACATATGTAAAAAATATATTTGAAAATTAGTATTTATTATTGGTGGACTTATAATTTAAATAATAACATTTATTAGAGCCTTACATTTTGTCACAATTGCAAGTTCTATAGTAACTATTGATTTTGGTTGTAGAAGTCCCCATTGAATAACCAACCAAATCTTAATAAGTTTAATTAATGTTGTGAACTTATCAATACCTAAATATCTTTAGTAATGTAATTCTCTTGATTAAGACGCTAGCTGCAATTAACATACACAGAATAAATAAATTTTCTATAAATTTCACACGTGTTTTTTTTATTAGAGTTAAATAAGTTATTTTTAATTTTCAATATTTATTTAGCAAAAAATCGAATCAAAATATTTGTTTTAATTACTATGGAGCAATAATTCTGTTTGTTAAAAAAATTATATAATTAAATTATTTGATACCAAATTGGCAAACTTCGTCCTCATGTAAAAATAGCTACCGTAATTAGTATTTTTGCACTTAATGTTATTGTTTTTTTAAGTCAAATTAGTGTTTGTATGTTCCAGTTTTTTAAACTAAAATTATAAATTTTATTGTATAATTATTTTCTATTTTTATACAACGAATGTCACTTTTAACACTTTTACAAAACGTCTATTCGAAAGTTCGCATAAAGTTTGCTTTAATGTTTTTAATTGCAAAAGTTATAGCTTATATAGTTATTTTAATATTTTAAATTTTTTAATTGATTTAAATAATTACAAAGATTTATAAACCGTTGTCGTAATTTACAATACAAAATATGACTGTGATGGTTAAGTAATAGTTCAAAAATTTAAATTCACACCTTTATATATTATAATTTGAAAGAATAAATAGTGTCATAAATAATTCAACAAATTTGTTTAAATTAATCCAGCATAGTACAATTACAAAGTTTGTAATTAAAATACAATGTGGCCGTATAAAAATTAAAAATTTATTTGAGTTGCCACTCGTACATAAAAGTAAATAATTGCGAGTAAATAAACATAAACGCTTGTTATTTTTGTCTCAAAGTGTATCGAAACTACGACCAAATGTTTAATTTTTTTTGTTGTGAATGTTGTTGTAATATCTTTTTGTAATTTTATGTCACAATTTGTTTCTAGTGGTATTTGTTTTGTGTATTTATTAAGATATACATTATGGTATATGACTTTTATTACTTGCAATTATGTAATTTGTAGGTAACTTAGTTTAAGAAATATTTTTGTTGTTTATTGCAGATAATAAAAAAAATATTTTTATAATTTTATTATAAATTACAGGGTTTCCCATTACTCCGGCTTCGGTTTCTAGTGGCTTTGTATAAATGTCAGCATAAAATGTTTAGTACTGTACTCATTTTTATTAAAATGCTGCAAGTTTTAAAAATATTTTTGTTTATACAGGGTGTTTAGTTTTTGCTGGGCAGCATAAAGTTACCCTCACTTTTATTAACGTTCGTTATGCTATGTCTTACTTTCGACTCTTGGTACGTAAATTACTATGCTGTGTAGATCTAATATTTTAAACTCGTTTTGTGTTTTTATTTTTAGACATCGCTTTTAATTGGTGCATGCATAAAATAAACATTTGTTTAACTTATTTGTACCTCTTTATAACGATCATTTTTTAATCCAATTTTTTTATTAAATAGTTGAGTATAAAATACTACGTTTTTTAGCTCCAAGTTTACAAAATAAAAAATTTATTAATTAACGCTAATAATTAGCCTAAAAATTATTGATTTTCTAAATTTTATGTAAATTAATAATTATTTAATAAAATTGATGTTTTTGTAGAACAAGAAAGTTAATGTAATAGCGAAGGCTTCCACGGCCGGAATCTACACTAGCATTAGAATGTCTTCCGAGTTTGGACCGTGTCATTGTTGTTGTAATCGAAGTTGTCAACGTTTCGTCCACTTTCCCACAAAATAGATTATGATAATGTTTCGTTGATTGCCAAATCTCCATTCTTTTTCAATAGAAAATTCTGAGAAAGCATAGAAATAATCAAACACCCCAATAACTTCAATCGCGATCATGCTTTCAAATTGTCTCCTCTTTGGTTCCCGGTTATTAGTCATTTATCAAAACACGCCCCTTATAGACCGTAACCCAATCAGAGTCGAGCTTAACCATCCGTGACGATCCTTTTATATACGGAGAATGTTCTTAAGTCACTTCTACGGACTTTAGAAGTTCTTAGTTAGATTTCGGTTGCTTGTTTGAGTTTTGCAATTTATCTCACGATCTGATGAAGCCCCTTACAAAAGTAGGCGAAACGTTGGCAACTTCGGTTACAACAACAATGACACGGTTCAAACCCGGAAGACATTCTAATGTTAGTATAGATTCCAGACGTGGAAGCCTTCGTTATTACTCTAACAATCTCTACGAGGAGAATATTTCTTCTAATTCTTCCGTATTTTCCAAACTTCGCCACAAACTCGTCAAATTTTTGTGCAATTCAACCTTTTTTAGTCGCTGTTGTGACCACAACATTATTCCTGCATTCCTCAGAATCAAGTTCCACATTCAGACACGTTCTTCTAAAAACATCCTACACCGTGCTAGTCTAGCGTTAATACGCGAACGGATTAAGCAAACTAGGCAAGAGTTAGACACCATTTCGAAACAACTCTTTTATCTTCATTTTGAGTTGGCCAACACTCTATTCCCGGATAATTGGAAACTCTTCGACGACATTACTTACCAGCAGCTTGATACCACTCTACGACTAACCACTGAAGGTCATCTCAAAAAGTTTCAATTATTGGAATCCAAGAATCGTAAAGTTTCATCTACTACTAATTTCTTAAAGACGGTTGTCAATTTATCAAGTTTGGTCCTCACCTCAGAACAAGAATCGGTGCTCTCTAAAGGTTTGAATTTTGCGGTTGCTCCCAAACGAATTCCTAAAGAAGATATTTTATGTTCTGTTGAGTCTTCTATAAGACATCTTCCTCGCCACATCTCAGATCCCGTTCGTATTAACACTAGCAAAATCTTTAAATCATCTAAAATTCCAAAATCGAACATTTCTAAGTCGGAAGAGTCAGCTCTAAAAAGTCTTTGTAAGAACCCTGATATTATTGTTTTTGCAGCCGACAAAAGCAACGCTACTGTAGTTTTGAACCAAATTGATTATGTTACAAAAATCATTTCTATTTTGTCTGAGGAAACTTACGCTCTTCTAACCCATAACCCCACTTCGAGAATTGAACGTGAGATCAACCAAATCATCAAATCTTCCAATCTACCTCCTAAAACTAAACGTCGACTTATCCCATCAGATTCTTTTTTCTTTTTTTTCCCTCCTGGTTCAGCCTGTTCTAGAGAGCGATCGAAACACAATCAAGTTTTTTTGTCGGTCGCTCCGAAGCTATAGCTGCATCGCATCGTTATTCTACCGGTTTGCTAGCTAGATGGAATCAGTCCTGTGCTCATTAATACAGGTAAAATATAATAATAAAACGCTTGTACATGTATTTAAAATATTGTATATAGTCCTGTGCTCAATGATAAAAGTAAAGTATAATAAAAAGCTTGTACATGTATTTAAAATTGTTGTATATAGTTGTGTATGAGTCGATGGTACAAACATAGAGAAGAACACAAACCTACAGTTGATTATTTAATGGTCAGATTAAAATCTTTTATGTGGGATAGCGTACTTGGTATTTTGATGCTCTTTAATACGGCATCTGAAGCCCAGTCGTTGTTACTCTTGGTCCGCGGTAGTTTCGTTTCTCCCCAGCCTAAGGTAGTCTGCTTTTTTCATGTCCATTATTCTAACAATTTTTGAGTTTATGCTTTCCCATTTTTGCCTGCAACTCAGCATCTGTGGGATTAGGAGTTCCGGTGTCATGTCTGGTATGTCGTACCTTAGGCTGGTCTTTAGGCCACTTTGCCATCTTGCTTGCCAGTGTTGGAGCGTTTCCCTTCTAGCTTCTTTTCTGGTACCGAGGCCTTCCCTCAATCTGCGTCTTTCATTAGCTAGGAGGTCTCATGGGATAGTACCGGCAAGTAATTGTGCTGTTTCCGTGGCGATAGTTCTATAACACATAATGATTTTAATGCAAACTCTTCTCTGCATGTTGTGGATTATACCCCGGTACTTTCCTATCTCCATTGCCCCGGCCCATATGGGCGCTGCATATAGTATGCTTGATGTTACAACTGATGATAGGAGACGCCGCTTCGACATACTTGGTCCGTCTACGTTTGGCATGATGATAGATATAGCCGCCGCCGTTTTGGCAGCTTTGATGGCTGCCATCTTTACATGGTGTCCGTAGTTTAAGTACTTGTCTAGGTAGACGCCAAGGTAGCGGACGTGGTTTTGTGGCACGACAGATTGTTTGTGGACGGTAAAAGTAATGGAGCCCACACGGCGTCTGCCTGAGAAGACTATTGCTTCCGTCTTGTTTGGCGAAAGTTCTAGCTCGTGGTCTGAGAGCCATCTGTCGATCCGAGCTATCGCCGTGTTAGTTGTTATCGTGAGCTCGTCTTCGGATCTTGCCCCTGACGCATCGATGCTGGATCTTTGTCTCTCAAGTATAAGATGCTCGAACCTCTTATCAAATGTGTTTAATAGACATAGGGGTCTGTAGAAGACAGCCTCATTAGAGGTTTTCTTCGCTTTGCCAAGTAAGACGAGCCTGGCCTTTTTGCATATGTCCGGGAATGTTTGTGTTTGCAATAGGTGATTCATTAGTTGGGCAATTGTTGTAGGGCTGTTAATAACGATATTTGCCAGAGCTTCTGCCGGAATTCCGTCTAGGTCACTAGCCCTTTTGTTATTTAAGTTCTTGGCCGCGGCAATTATTTCCTCATCTGTGATCGGGGATGTGGGGTATGCGATCGGAGACTTGGAGGTATTCCTTGAAGGTTCTTCTGGGAATAACTTTTTAACTATTGTGTGCAGTTGCTGCTGGTTAGGTTGAGCACCGCGCTGTGGTTTCCTCAACCTTTTCGTTGCTATCCTATACCCCTTACCCCAAGGGTCACGGTCTACGCTTTTGCAGAGCTCCAGCCATGCCGTTCGCTTGGCGGCATATATGGCTCTGCGGAGTTCTTTCCTACACTCCTTGTAGTGATGGTTTTCTGTGGTTAATCGGCCGTTGGTTTTCTTATTGGTTCTCACCGATGATCTTCTGGCGCGCTAGCATTCCCTTTTAAGAATTGCTAGGTCGTCGTTCCGTCAGTAGATCCCAGTTGCACTGTGCTTGTTTTCTCTGCGTCGGGGCATGCTAGCATCGCAGCATTGGATTATTATGTATGTCAAGGTTTCTGGTGTTACTTCTTTGCATAGGTGTATAGGTGTATGAGACGGTCGAAGGTGTTCCTGAGTTTCTCTTTGTTCAGTCTACTAATATTCCATGATGGGAGGAACTGGCGGTAGTTATGGAGAGGCATATCGGCGGCTATTTTATAAGAGATGTAATCGTGGTCGCTTAGCGAATCGTCATGCATCACCAACCATCCCTTGATCTTGGAGGCTACCCTGGCACCCGCGCACGTAACATCGATTATAGAAGTGAACCCGCGTGAGAAGAAGGTAAGGGGAATTTCCAACATTTATCACGCACATGTCCTGTGAATCTAGCCACTCCATTAGAGTTCGGCCTCTTTTGTTCTCTCTGTCTTCTCCCCACCCGGGCGATTTAGCATTAAACTTACCGGATACTATAGCGGGTATGTTGTGTGTTTTAAGTGAGCACTTGATGTCCTCGAGGAGTTTGAGGAAGTCGTCGGGGGTGTCGTTTGGCGAAATGTAACACGAGTACAGCCACGAGCTGTTAATCTCTACTGCGACTACCCCCCTCATTGTCTCGCATCTTTGTATGATCATTGATTCATTCAGAATGGCGATGGCCGATAAGCCCGCAGGGTCCATTAGCCAGTTGTCAGCTCTGGATTTATTTATGTTGGGCTCAGAGATCATCATTAGATCCACATTGTTAGCTCTGGCGGTCGCTAGTAGCAAATCTTGTGCCGCTATTCTTCTGCTTATGTTGATTTGGATAATACGTAACCTATTGTCCATGATGTATGAAGTAATCAGGTCTGTTCCTTCTGCAGCGGATTGTCCCGGTTCCCCATCAGATTCTAAACCACCTGGTCTATACGGACTTTCCAAAATTTACAAACAAGGTATTTCTTTTCAGCCTATCGTCAGTACACTATCGAAACTGCTACCTACAAGCTAGCCAAATTCTTGTCCAACATTTTTTGCAAATTTACAGGTAAAACCTCTTCTCACATCCCCAACTTTCAACATTTTATTCAACGTCTAGAAACTATAAAACTTAAACTCCAACTTCTTCTCGTGAGCTTTGATGGTACTTCACTTTTTACTAAAGTTCCTATTAAGGATTCGCCTATTATCATCAAACAGATTCTGTCTCAACATGGCAAGGACTTGAGTTTATTGAAAAGTGTCTATTCTCTACTTACTTCTAATTTAATAACAAGTTTTACGAACAAGTTTCTTGTGCTGCTATGGGTTCTCCTCTATCACCTGTTGTAGTTAACATTTTTGGAATCCTTTGAAACGGTTGCTTTGGAATCATCAATATTAAATCAATCAATCAATATTAAAACCACAGAAACGTTCTGTTATTGAATCTTTGGTCCATCGTGCCTTTTCTATTTGGCAACCTGAGAATCTAGACTCGGAACTCCGTCATCTTACTAGAACCTTAGTGAACAATGATTATGTAAAGCGAGATATTCATAATGTAATTAATCGTCGTCTACATCCGCGTACTCGGTTAACTAAGGACATTTCTACTACCGAATCCAACCTGAAATTGGCGTTTTTACCCTACATTCACAAGGTTACAGATCAAATAGAGAAACTTCTTCGTAAGAATGTTATTAAACCCATATTCAACTCGACAGGCAAAATCTCTCAGATTCTTCCTTTTCCCAAAGACAAATTTCCTACACTTTCATCCTAGGTGTATACCAAATTCCTTGTTCATGTAGTTAAGTCTACATTGGTGAAACCGGTCGTTCCGTCATTACTCGCATTTCAGAACATGATCGTTGTATAAAAAAAGGTATATTTCCAAGTGTGGGGTTGCTGAACATCATTTTACTACAGGTCACAAGATAGATTTTGATAATGTTTCGTTGATTGCCAAATCTCCATTCTTTTTCAACAGGAAATTCCGAGGAAGCATAGAAATCATCAAACACCCCAATATCTCTTTGGTTCCCAGTTATTAGTCATTTATAGAACACCCAATCAAAGTCCTTTTCCTTTATATACGGAGACTGTTTCTTCTTAAGTCACTTCTACGGAGTGGTTCTTTGTTAGATTTTCGTTTGCTTTTTCAAGTTATCGTTTTCTTTCTTACCTTTTCAGAGTTTAGATTATGGCTTGTTTCACAAGTAGATAACCTAACTTTTGAGAAGTTCTTAGATAGATTTTGCGAGTTTTGCGATTTATCTCACGCCCTGATGAAGCCCTTTACGAAAGTGGGCGAAACGTTGGCAACTTCGGTTACAACAACAATGACACGGTCCAAACCCGGAAGACATTCTAATGTTAGTAATAAGAAAGTTGTTTTTGTACTAAACTTTTGGAAGATTATTTAAAAAAAACGCATTTTCTGTATTTTCTAATTGCAATAATTGTTACAATACAGTTTTAAATAAATATTATAATTTTTTTTAATTAATTTGCATAGTATGTCGTTATTTTGTTCAAGAAAGCCTATAACGGTTATATGTTTACAAAGACAAACTTTATATTACTATCTAAAAACGTAGATAAAATAAAGAATTTTGTTTGTTAGAAACCAAACTCAGTTGTGATATAACAAACCAAACGAAAATATTTTATAAATAAAATAAAACCCAAGTCAACTGAAATAAGTCAATTAATGCTAATTGAAACTTAACAAAACTGAAACTATTCGAAATTTGGATAAAAAAAATTATTATTAGCATTGAAAAATGTCAAAATTAAAAAAATTAATATTCTAAAGATGTGCTTACTTTGTTAATAAGCTTCAACATTACTTTAACAATTTAATTGGTTTTAGTTTTTTTAATATTAATAATTATAAAATATTTTCAAAATAAACTACCTAATAGCATTTGAGAAAACACTAAAAAAATATAGTAATCAGTTCATATAATTTGTTTTTATATCGCTAAAAAAAAGCTATCAAAAATTTTATGTTTCTAAAAACAAACTTTATGTGTTGGTATCTAAAAACGTATATAAAAATAAAATAAATTGGTAACATTTTTTTGTTTATTTGGAAACAAGCTCAATTGTATTAGCTATATATTTGCTATAAAAACAGTAATATTTCTGTCAAATTTATTTTAAGAAAAATAAACAATTTAAAAAATAATATTTTATTAAAAACCCTTCTTGTTTATATTTAAATAAACGAATAAATTGTAATTGTCAAATGCAAAAAATATTTGAAATTGAGAAACTACAAAAAATTGTTTTAAATTAAATTAAAAAAATATATAAAACTAAGTATTCAAAGTCAATTAGTATATAGTAACAGGTGGCGAAGATATTTAAAAAAATCTGAAAATGTAGTTAAAATTGAAAAAACAAAAACAATGTTAAAGTCAATTTCAAATTTGACAGATTTAGTAATTAATATACTCGCAAAATACTTTCAAGAATGTTTTTTGCCTATTGTTCATAACTTGATTTATCTTTTATGAATTTTGTTGTTTAGCATGCTTTTAAAGCACCGATGGTTTTTCTTATTTATTTAATATTTTTTTACATTCAATTTTTGTAGGATTTGTGCTTTACTATATGTTTTTGCACAGTTTACTTCTTATAATTCTTTTTAAGATTAAAATTTTTGTTTGTTTTTTTAGTTTGTTTATTTACATTATAATTTTTGATTTTGCTATAAATATATATATTACTTGTTTCTACCATTGTTGAGTTTCTTTTTTTCAAATGGATTTTTTTGCTTTGTTTGCTTTATTTAATTTTTGTGTTTAAATCTTTTTCTTGTTAAGTAAGTATACTTGTACTTTTTAATATTTTTTTCGATTTATGCGTTTTTACTACTTCGCCACTTTAATTGTCTTTTGCAATATGACTAACGACCTTAACACTCAAACATTATTTACAAATTTCAATTATTTCTGTAAAACGGAGCAAATGTCATTCAACGTTAACTTTAATTAAATTGCGTTAACTCTGCTGTGTACATTATAATCAAATTATTAATTAACTTTATTTATAAAAATATTTTGTCATGGATAATGTTGTTTTTTATACGTTTTAAATTAAAAACGCGCAGCAAATAAAGGACAATTACACCGAAACACGTTATATTTACAGGATTAAGAAATGTTCAATTTGAAATAATCTTATAATCCAATGTGACGCTATCAGATGTACTGGATAATAAAATTAATCTAACAAAGTATTGTAGTTAAACTGCGAAGACAATTAGAATTTAAATTTAATTGTGTAGTTAGAGCGTATGGAAAGTATACCATCTTGGTATTAAACAAAATTGTAAGCACCGTCATTATTAAATTTTTTTGTAGTTTGTGTAAACTTAAACACAGTCTCAAGAATTAATTTTTATAAAGACAAAAAACGTTTAGCATAACAATATTTATATATTTTATAATAAATTGAATGAAGAGTGAAATTTATTGTTAAGAAAATAATTAAGGAGGATAAAGAAACCTTACCATTTTACCATATCGTAGATTTCTAGTTAGTTGAATTGTTCACGTTTGTAAAATGAATAGGAAAAATAGCACAGGAAGTTTTGTCATAAATAAGCAAAAGCACGTGCATGTTTTATATAGTATTTGTTTACCCACTTTTGCTGGAGTATAAACATTGAAACGATATATGACTGAAAGTTACTTATAGTTTTAAAAATCTCGATGTAATAGACCAAACTATTTGTAACAAAAAACCTTTGTTTGTGTCTTCATAAACCAAAAACTGAAACAAATTAATAATTACGAAATTAAAAAAAATGGAAATAATCTAGCTGATAGTATATAAGTTTAACTTTATTTGTTGCCTAAGCTTACAAATTGGTTCGTGCTTTACAATTACTACCTTACATTCTATTTACTTTTTTTTTAAATACATTTCATTATCCCTCCTTTCCTTTTAACTTTTTCCTCCTTCTCCATACTTTTTTCATCCATTCCGCTCCATTTCCGTTTTCGTCTAAGATTTTCTTTATTTTCATAACCTCTTCTCTTAATTCACTGTATTTCTCTCTCATGTGGTTAAGGTCCTCCGTCTCTTCTCCACATAGCCTGCACATCTTTTCTTCTTCTTTTTTTCCAGTATTTGTTACCTAACTCCTCGTTCCCACATCTGAACCGTGCTATCATTTTTTTTCTTTTTGTTGCTTGTATTCCCTATATCCTTTAAATATTCTGGCAACCCTTCACCCTTGATTATAATTCTTATTATATCTGCCCTCTTTTATCCTTGTTCATCTTTCTTGTTTTTTGATGTCCCTATCTCTCCTTACTATTTCTTCTCTTTCCCCTACTCCCTCTTCTCTTAATCTCTCCACTTATTCACTCGCGTACCCGTTTCTTTTGTAATACTCTTCTCTGCCCTTCTGCCCGTATTTCACTTTTCCTCCCTTTATCTCTTTCCAACATTCTTGCAGTATTTTGCATTCTGTTCTTTCCCTCAGTTCTTCCTCGTATTTTATGGCCTTTTTTCTTGTCTCTACTGTTATTTTTGCTACCTGTACCTCCTCTCTTACAATATACCCCAGTGTATCTCTGTCTAGTCCCAATCCCCATCTCCCGTATTTTCCTCCTACCGCTCTTTTCAGCCCCATATTTCCGCCCCATATATCACCACCCCCTCTATTACCTTTTCAAACAAAAGTTTTCTTTTTTTATATTCATCTCGAATACTCTTTCTCCCACGCCCCAAACTTGTCTTATTATCCTGTTTTCTTTCCTCACTCTTTCCTTTATGTGTTCTAGCTCCTTATTATCCTGCTTTGTCGTGTAGCCCAGGTATGTAAATTCCTCCACTTGCTGCACTTCTTCATCTTTCCATTTCTATTCCTTTCTTTTTCTTTTCTCCCCTCCTTTTCTAAGTACCATTGTTTTTGTTTTCTCCTTGTTTACTTCTAATTCTTTTTTTTTCATGTATTTTTCCAGCGTTTTCATTTCTTTCATTTCCTTTTCCTCCTTAGCCACCAACACTATGTCATCCGCATACGCCAACGACCATACCTTCGCTTTCCCTACCACTATCCCTCCTGTCTGTTGTCCTCTCATTGTATCCTCCAGATCCCACGTATATACTGCGAACAGGCTGGAGCTCAGTAGGCATCCCTGCCTTAACCCTCTTTTTGTAATAAATTGTTCGCTCTTTTCTCCATTCACTTCGACCCTGCTCCTCGTTTCTTCGTAGATTTCCTCTATTCTTTCTATTAATCTTTCATTGATTTTTTTTCTCTTTATGTATTCCCACAGTTTTTCCCTGTTCACTTTTCAAAAGCGGCTTTTAGATCTACGAATAGTGCCACCATTTTTCTTCTTTTTTTTCTAGCTCTCTATTCGCCAAGTGTTTCAGTATATATATGTTTGCTACAAGCTTCTAGTAATTTACGAACCTGCACGGCAACTCACTGTAGGATTAAAACCATACCTGTGGGAGAGAGGCGAGGTTCAAGTGACTTTATTTTAAAGGGCGCCAGATCTTTTGTTCTTTGTAGAAATAGCTCCTGCTAGATCAGCACAAGAGGCTCAAAACTTGTACAAAATTGTTAAGGTTCCTAAAGCTGGAAGATGCTGTTACAATGTCTTTTCGTCTACGATGGTATTAATTTATTGCCTCCGAAGAGAAATTCAATCGTGTCCGGTACTTAGGCTCTTCCGAACAAGAAAAATAAATAATTAACGGTAATAATTGCCTCCGCATAGAAATTCTGTTATTGTATCGCAGCGTTCTTAGGTCTACAGCTTCGGATTATAATTTTCCCTAGTAGATGTTAAACTCAGACAAGACCACCCATATTTAGAAGGTAGCACATGGCGCTAACGAAAAGACATAAAAATTACCTTTAATAAAAAAAACGAATAAAAGCCACTTACCTTGCGTGGATTAAATTAGTTAAATAAGAATAGTTTTATTACCCATCGTGTCACAACACGTGGATGTTTTAAGAAAACGATTTTTAATTCACGCAGACATATGTTATATCGTGAACGATGTTAAAAGTCAGAATGACAGTCCATCGTCTTCTCCATACGAAGAGACCAACGAGCCCGATAGATGGCGTCGAGAAATAGAAAAGTAATTTTTAATTAAACCAATATACAGGGTAGTGCATTATTTAAATTTATGCACGTAACATGTTGTCTATCACTCTTCTTCCTTTTCTGAATTCCGCTTGTCCGTCTGGTACCAAACTTCTTTCCTCTATTTTCTTTTGTAGTCTTCCTTGTAGTACTGTCGCATATAATTTGTATGCCGTGCTTAATAATGTTACCCCTTTGTAATTCTTCACTTTATTTCTTTTTTTTTATGGATTGGGCATATTACTTCCTCTCTCCATCTCTCCGGGAATCCTTCCCCTTTCCATATTTTGTTTAGTGTTTCCGTCGTCCCTTTTGCTACATTTTCTTCCTCGTATACCCACTTGTATCCCATTTTCTCCTGCCGCTTTTCCGTTTTTATCTTCTTTATTGCTTCTATTATTACGTCTTCATTTATTCTATCCTTATCTTCTTCTTCCCGTCTTACTGCTGCGTCTTTTCTTTTTTCTTTTTTCTGATTTTGTTCTTCCTCTCCCAGCAGGTTCCTAAAATATATTTCCCATTCTTTGATTTGTATTCCTTTTGCCGTCATGATTTTTTCCCTTTGTTTCTTTAGGTACTTCAATACATCTTCTTCCGTTTTTATTCCTTTGATCTGCTCCTTTTGTTTTTTTTGTTTTCTTCCTGCTTTCTCTCGCATGTTTTCTTGTATATTTTTACTGCTTCTTTGTACTTTTTTTCCTTCCTTTTTTCCACTGTCTTAATGCTTTCCTTGCATTTTTCTTTGCTTTCTTGCATTCTCTAACCTACTATTTTTTCCATCTTGGTTTCTCCTCTTCCACTTTCTAAATCTGACTCTCTATGTTGCTTTATCCATCATCTTTCTCACACTCTCTTATAATCACTTCCCTACCCATACTGTTTTTCTTATTCTCTCTTTATATCTTTTTATAGCCTCTTCTGCCCACCTATTTTTTGTTATGTACTTCTCATCTTCTTCTCTCTCTTCTCTTTCTCTTCCTTCCATTGTCAATTCCAGTGGTTGATGGTCTGACTCTACTCTTTCTTCCACTTTAAATGTCTTCACCTTTTCTCCAACCTCTTCATTTGTCATTACAAAATCTATTATTGATTTTCCCCTTCCTCCTATGTACGTATATTTCCCCATTCCTTCTTTTTCTATGTTCCGGTTCATTATTTTCCACCCTTTTTCGTTGCACATTTCCAGCAGTTTTTCTCTCTCTTTATTTATCACTTTGTCCTTTGTTTGTCTCTTTGCCGTCCCTTTTCTTTCTTGTAATCCCCCTCTTTCCCTATTCTTGCGTTGAAGTCCCCTTCTACTATTATCAATCCGTCCTCCCTCTCTTCTATTATTTCTTCTGTTTTTCCATGTCTGTTTCATTCTACTGCTATAAACCGTCACTACTTTTATTCTTGTTTTTCCCTACGGTATGCTTTTTTTTTGCAACTCCTCTTCTCTGTTGCACTTTCTCTTTCTTTTTCTGACTCAACCATTTTTTTCTTATTCTCGTTATACTTTTCTTTGACCTCCTTTTATTCTTCTCTCTTTCTGTATGTTGCACCACCCACTCAAATTCCTTTGAAAACTCTTTTTCTCACCACTCCCATTCTTTTTTTTCCATTCATCTCTCCTGTAATCCCACTACATCCTGTTCGTTTATGTACTTCCAAAAATCGTGTTCCTTGATTTTTATTCCCGCTACGTTCCAAAACAATACTCTCAGCTCACTCACCTCCCCCTGTGCTTCTTCCTTACTTTCTTCTTATTCTCTTTCTTTTTCTATTCTTTTTCCATTACTCATTATTCCTTTTCTTTGCCATTTCGTCAACTTTCTTTCCTCCGGAGAACTACTATGGATGATGACGATTGGAACCCGAGCAATTGCAACGCGAACAAAAAAACGACTCTGAAATAAGACTACTCCTGAACTGGAAAGAAAACGACCGACGACCAACCTGGGAGGAAGTGAGTGCTTTGGACGGAAATATCAAAGCGTACTGGGCGCAGTAGGACTCTGATAGTAGAAGACGGTCTTCTTAAGCGAACCTTAGAAAGTGTCACGGGAAACAGACTACAGTTAGTAGTGCCGAAAAAACCGGGTGTTAAAAGTGTTGAAGCATCTTTACGATGGTTCATCAAGAGGGCACTTTTTCATTGATATTGGGACATTGGGGAAAGTTTTAGAACGATTCTACTGGGTGAGCTGTAAAAAGGACGGCATGAAATGGTGCCGTAAATGCACGGTCTGCGCATCAGGAAATGGTCCAGCAAGAAAGCGCAAAGCACTCATGAAGCAATACAACGTAGGGAGCCCTTTGGTAAGAGTAGCGATTGACATCGCAGGGCCGTTCCCAGAATCCGATTCGAGAAATAAATACATTCTGGTGGCGATAGATTATTTCACGAAGTGGACGAAAGCTTACGCCATACCCAATCAGGAAGCAGCTACAGTCGCAGACGTATTAGTAAAAGAGTTTTTCTGTCGGTTTAGAGTTCCGTTGGAATTACAATCCGATCAAGACCGCAATTTTGAGTCTGGGCTGCTTCAAAAAGTTTGCCAACTGTTGGGAATTAAGAAAACTAGAACGACGCGTCTCCATCCTCAATCTGATGGCATGGTTGAGCGGATGAATCGAACAATGGGCAAGTACTTAGCCAAAGTAGTGTCCGAACAACAAAGAGACTGGGATCAGTATTTACACTTTTTCCTAATGGCATATCGATCATCCGTTCACGAAAGCACAGGCCAAACACCATCCTGTGCGAAATACGACTGCCATGCGACCTTCAATTTGGACGAAGACCGGAAGAAGAAGTTGCTGGAGAAGATTACGTTAGCAAGCTGACCAAGAAGCTAGACGAAGTACATGAAGTACGTAAAAACACACAAATTGCCAGCGAAAGGATGAAGACTAGATATGACGTCAAGGCACAAAATGATGGGTTTCAACCTGGCGACATGGTCTGGTTGTATAATCCCCAAAGGAGACGTAGTTTGTCACCGAAGCTGCAAAGGCAATGGGAGGACTTTTATGAAGTCGTGCAGCGTATTAATGACGTTATATGTCGGATCCGAAAACCACCCAGAGACAAGCCAAAACTGGTCCACGTCGATCGTTTAACCCCGTTTGCTAGCAATAACCATAATACACAAGTTCAGGTCCGAACCAGAGTAATAAGCAGGAGAACCAGAAATCGAATCGAAGGAATAAAGTTTGAGAAGTTTATGGACTTATACGGAGGCTCTGGAAAAGCTAGGTTTGGAGTTACCACCAAGAAACATCAAGATCTGTTCTAAACACAAAAAGATTACGCCATCGCACATTGCGTGAGCGAGGATCTTGATATGTCTGGAGGGGTTGCAGTCGTGTTTAAAAAGAAGTTTGGGCAGCTAGATGAATTACGAAGACAGCAACCGGCAGTCGGAAAAGTTTTAAAATTACGTGGTGACAGACGCTTCGTTTGCTATTTGGTCACCAAGAAATCCTCACGTACTAAACTGTTATACGAAAATCTGTGGCGAACATTATGGAATCTCAAGAGAGGAATTGAGTTCCATCATGTTAAAAAGTTGGCAGTACCCAAGCTTGGTTGAGCCTTAGATCAACTAAATTGGAGGACAGTTCAAAACATGTTGGAAGTCGTCTTCCGAGAAACAGGGGTTCAAGTGTTGGTCTGTAGTTACTAACCAAGAAGAATATCGGGTCAGGGAAAGTCCATTGACTGTTACTTTTATGGTCAAGGAAGTTGCCGAAATGGAGGAAGCTGCCGTTGTTATCCATCTTCTAGAACGAATGCCAAAAGATATGAAACATTCGAGAAGGATTTCCAAAATGTGTATAAATACGGAACAAACAAATCGCAAGTCAGTTATTTCCCGTAATTCGAAGACGGCAGTGTTAAGAAGATTATTCAAGTCTAAATAAATAAGTCGTTAACGCGTGCGAGACAAATCTACGGTGTATAACTTTGTACGTGACTTTAGTGTAAACAAAGAATAAGTGTTAAATAGTTATCCGCGGACCTATCTTATCTTATCTGTAAGTGATAGTGTTATACATAAATTATAGTGTAAGTGTTTTTACTCTATTTCCTTAGATTTAATTAGTTCGGTTAGTTTAAGCGTGTATATAGTATAAGTAAAAATAAATTAGTAAATAATAATAAACGTTACAGTATGTACGAAGTATACATACAAGTTCTTTTAAATAAATATTAAAATTATTGATTTACTTTTCAAAAATTAAATATTTATTTTTAGTTATAGCATCTATTTCTTAAAAAACGTAAAAACAGTTTAAGCAGCTAGTACTGATTATGAGATTTCCTTGTTACACAATTATTGTTTACATAGGAACGTTGTGTATGTACTTTAAGCTTCAAGTTGTTAGATAAACATAGGTTACTTTGTTTTATAACACAAACCTTATAAATGATTTAATTTTATACAGGACAATACGTATCCTTGAGGAATCAACCTCATGTTCAAGTATTGTTAAATAGCTGCAGCGGAAATAGGTTTTTAGACTCGATTCAATTTCATATGTACTACATCTAAAGTTTTAGCGCTGAAGTTGCTGCGTGATTCTAATAAATATTTAATAAGATTTCTATGTATTTTTTTATACTAAACTTTTTAACTTTAATAAGTTTCTGCATAATTGATTTTTATTTCAAAAGTATAACAAAGAAAAATTGGTAAATTTTATACAACAATAATATTTTAATTACATCTAGATGACGTAATATTTTTTTAGCCTCATTACATGTAAACGTTAAATTAACATTCACAAGACATCTACGGAAACCTCATATTTAGTCAACTGGATTTTTACCGCTCGCAGTGTAGTTGTTGGATCATAAAAAATATAAGTTTATGCAAATTTTTTGCTTCAATTGAGATAGCGTCATCTTGTGTTTGATAAATTACGGATTATTATAGTAGCGCTGGATACGAATATTTTGAAAAATTAAACTTACTGTCTTATATGACATGAAATAAATTTGTCGGCGAAAATTTATTGTGCGTTAACGATTTTGCATCGCTCAATTATTAAAGCACTTCGCTACGCGTTGTGCTTCAAATTCATTTTAAGCTGTAAAATGTAAGTTACCGCTCGCACAGGTAAATAATTATTACCAAATAATTTAATCTTTTTGTTGCTAAAGTAGCACACGAAGCCAAAAAAAAGAAACTTTTTTGGTAACATATTGTTACGTTTTAAAGCTGTTAAATGTATATTGCCTGAAAGAAAGTAACATAAAAGTAGTATTTGCTGGCGCTCAGTGAAGATGGGTTGTGAGTTAAATTCGGAAATCTGTGAATAATTTTTGGAAAACTCATAAACGGAAAATTAAATGTCAAAATTAAAGGGCACCAGAAAATAGTATAGTCCAAAAGGATTTTTGGCAATTGCCAACCACAAGCCCGTTCCTGTTGGATACACCCTAAATAAACCAAAAAAAAACTAAAAATTCACTTTGCCCTTCTTCATAGCTTCCACGGATACCTCAAATTCTTAAAGGTTGAATTCACCTCAAAATCCGGAACTACGTTTGGATATTTGTAGTGCTTGGTAAAATTGCTAACTCTCTTCTAAAATGAAAAATCAACGCTTATATAACCTCAGGTTACCCTAATACTGTTAAAATCAAAAGGACAAACGAGACAACAAAAACGTTAACAAAGATAGCAATTAAAAACATTAATAACACGGGTGTGTGAGATGGCTCCTACGAGAAACAACTAAATCAGCAAGTAGCAACTAAATTATAAATTAAACTCTTAAATGCTTTTAACACAAACAAACTCTGTTGAAGTATATTAAATTACTTGTATCTCAAAACGTAACATAAATCATATAAAATTAGCATTTTACTAGGACAAAGAAATGTTAAATCAACGTAAATATAGAATACGGATGTTTAAGCTACGTAAAACGTCAAATTAATTCAATACAAAATTTATTTACCAATTTGAATTGACAAAGATGAATTAGAAAATTAAATTAAAGTGAATTAACTCACATGATCCCAAAGTAAACTAAATGAATAAAACAAACTCAAATACCGGAAAAGTCGTCCAAATTCAAACGATGGTCACAATATCTTTACTAAAAAATAGGGAATTAGAAAAGAGTACTTGATAAAAACATTTAACAAGAAAAAATATTTTTTAGTTACCCAGAAATTAAGAAAAAAAAACTGATAATCTGTTAACATATTAAAAAAAAAACAGTAAATGATGTGTTGCGCAAAAAAATTGGCAAGAGTAAATTTGCTTGTAAAATCGCAACGCAAAGGTAGATAATTGGATTGGTCGGTGAAGAAAAAGTGTAAATAATACGTAAAATCTAATTTGTAAATTATTTGTGCAAATCTTTTTTTTTAAATTAAAAACAAAGTAAAAAAAAAACTGACTACTAAATTCCTTGAGCAATAATTGCAAATTTAAAGAAAACGTTACAATAATATTGTAACTTCCTAAGAGTCATTTTTTTTGTTTTGTGCTCTGTGATATTAACGTTTTTCCGCTGATGTCGTACAGAGGTTTGTTGAGTTTTGATCTTCTCACTCTCTCTTTGTTTTTTTTTTGGTTGTCAGTAGGTAGTTTTTGTTGTCTATTTATTCCTATTTTCTTTCGTTACATGACCCATAACATTTGTGTCTAATTATCAAAGTTTTATATAAATGTTTAAACACGTATCAGCAAAGGCTTTCACGGCCGTAGTCTATACTAAGATAAAAACGTCTTCTGGGTTTGGACCGTGTGACTGTTGTAACCGAAGTTGCCAACGTTTTGCTCACTTTTGTAAGGGGCTTTATCAGGGCGTGAGAGAAATCGAAGAACTCAAACAAGCAACCGAAATCTAACTAAATACTTCTCAAAAGTTAGGTAATCAACTTGTGAACCAAGCCAGATTCTAAACTCTGAAAACGTAAGAAAGAAAACTATAATCTAACAAGGAACCACTACAGAGTTAGGTAATTAACTTGTGAACCAAGCCAGATTCTAAACTCTATAGAAGTGACTTAAAAAGGAATAGTCTCCGTATATACAGAAGAAGTATCGTCACGGCTGGTTAAACTCGACTCTGATTGGGTTACGGTTGAAAGGGGGCGTGTTTTCGATAAAGGACTAAGGACAGGGAACCAAAGAAGGGATAGCTCAAAACCATGATCACGATTGAAGTTATTGGGGTGTTTGGTGATTTCTGTGCTCTCTCGAAATTTCCTGTTAAAAAAAAATTAGAAAAATGCCTTTTCCTTATACAACGATCATGTTCTGAAATGCGAGTAATGACGAAACGATCGGTCTCACCAATGTAGACTAAACCACATGAGCAAGTAATTTGGTATACACCTTGAGATGAAAGTGTAGGAAATTTATCCTTGGGAGAAGGAAGAATCTGTGGGATTTTGCCTGTCGAGTTAAAAATGGGCTTGATACCATTCTTACGAAGAAGTTTTCTTATTTGATCTGTAGCCTTGTGAATTTAAGGTAAAAAAGCCAATTTTGGATTGGATTCGGGAGTAGAAGTGTCCTTAAATAATCGAATACGTGGATGTAGACGACGATTAATAACTCTATGAATATCTTGCTTTATATAACCATTGTTCACTAAAGTTCTAGTAAGATGACAGAGTTCCGAGTCTAGATTCTTAGGTTGGCAAATAGAAAAAGCACGATGAACCAAGGATTCAATAACGGAACGGTTTTGTGCAGGATGATGATGAGACGAAGCATAAAGGTATCTGTACGTATGGATAAATTTGCGATAAACAGAATGGCCCAGAAGTCCGTCGAGGTTACACTTATTTATAAATTGATGCACAAACTTGTAATTAGCAGTACATTTTAAATATTTTTATTTGTTTATCGTCAAGATAATGTGTAACGTTTAACGTTTTTAACGGACCCTATAATTTGCATTTAGTCTTTAAATTAGTTAGTTGGCAATATTGCGTTTATTCCAAGCCATTACTCATTAAATGCTGTGTTAGATTGTTGTAGAAATAAATATAGTTTTAGGAAACGGTGCTATAGTAAGATTAGATTAAAACAATTTATTGCTTGATTGTAGCATGCTATGCACTACGTTTATTAAGCTCGTGTTATACACTGTTAATAGTTGTTTTAAGCACAATAATATCACGTGTAGAGTCATTCTTGGTTACCTTGTTCGTGAATGACGATTTTTTGAAATCGAAACATTTGATATTTTTATTTTATTTACTAAAAGTTGATACTTTCCTCATGATTAGAAAATGTATCAAGAAACTAATGAAATGAAATTAGCTGAACAATCTACCAATGCAGCACTACGTAGGATAATTTTATTAAAACTTTCCAAGTCGAACGTATGTTTTTGTTTGATTTTAATAACACGTTTATGTTTGAAATAATAATTTGTTATGTGAAAAATATTCTGATATACATTGCGAATTGTATAAGTTTCGTCCCGGAACGCCTTTTTGCTACATTCAGAATGATGGCTGTCATTTTTTTGTTTTTTTTTGATGTATGGAATTATTTAAAGAAAAAAATAATATATCCGGTGACGTGCGCATCCAGTGAAACTTTCATTTTTAAATATTCGCTTTCATGTAAGTTATAAATTGGTGTATTAGTTTTGTTTCATATGTGAAGGTCTTTTTGGGGTAAGCACTAATTTTTATTTTTACGACTTCATTTGATTTTCCCGTAATTGTGATAGCTACTTTGGATACCGCTACGTGATTGACAAGTCGTTGTCGTACTTCGAGTATTATTCTAAGAAGCTTATAAGCACACCTACGATAGAAATAGTAAAAATGACTCGGAAACTTAACCTTTTCGGTTAAGACGTTTCATTGTTTGACTACAAGTACCCTACTTATGTTATTATTTTATATCTAGTTATTTTTTTTAAATACTTTTTTGCCATTTTACAGAACGATTTAAGTATGCCGATAGCTATTAGTATGACTAGATATTCGTTAGTACCATTTTTTTAATTCCTATTTATTTGTGTATTTGTCGAACGTAAAACATGCGCGACGTAGATACAGATGTTATTACAACTAACAAACGCAAATTTATTGGTACAATTACGGTTTCAATTGATGCTAAGTGCGATTTGCTTCTGGTTGCCAATTCACTAGATTTACATTATTAAAAGTTCTTTAAGTACATACTAATTTATATAGTCATACTGTACTACAATAATTTTATGTATGGATTGTTGTTTATCTTAGCTTAAATCAACGTTATGAACTGTAATATTTATCGACGAACTTAATCGTTACTACATAGGGTTATTCACGCTATACGGCTATACTGTGGCCAAAATTCGTAACTTTCAAAAAGTTTTACTTTTGGAATATATAGTGGTCTATTATAGTTACTTTTTAAACTTATTTTTATAGTATAGAGAGTGTTACAAAAACTGTAAAAGCATCAAAGTTGTGTTTTTTTAAATAAACCCTTTGGTAAGTTATTACATTTTTGGATTTTCCAATAAAAATAGGCGTGTGTTTTAATAACCTTAAGATACTTTACATAATTTGTCAAAATATAACCTAATTTTCATGTTTGAAAAATTGAGGTTATAATTTGACAAAATTCATACTATTTAAAAAATCTTAAGATAAACGTTAATTTGATCGGCAAATCCAAAAACGTAATATTCTACAGAAAATTTTATTAAAAAAACACAACTTTGATACTTCTACGAGTAACCGAATAGACTTTTATATATCCCAAAAGTGAAATGTTTTAAAAGTCACGTATTTTGGTCACAATATTTTGAGCCGTACAGCGTGAATAACTATGTATATGTAATTTTTCCTCGTTTATTTTTTTAACCTCTTTTTTTTCGTTGTTAACTATAAATATATTCGTTGTTATAATTTGTGTTTTGTCTTTTGTTTTTTCTTTCAGTATTGGATAGAGTTAAACGATATCTTCCATTACTAGTTTTCAACCGTTTTGGCGCATTTTTAATTTATTGTAAGATTAGCACACCGAAACTTGTAACTTGCTTGCCGAGTCATACTGAGCTAGACGCCTGCATTTAAATTATGATAAAATTCATATTTGTGATATGCGTCTGCTACATTTTGTTTTAACTTCTATGGATGTATCATTACAAACAAAACTAGATGTAGTAGACATGAGTATTAACTGTAAATTTCTTTATTGTTTTCATAATTAAACGTTGTCGATTTGTTGCGACAAATTTTATATATTATTGTGCCACTTGCACTTTGTAACTAATTTGGCAACTGTAACAAAACTGTAGTGTTACGTACTTTGTTTGCATTGTACTACAGTGTGTTGTTGATTTATACTTGTGTACCGTTGTGAATCTTTTTAGGTGTGGGTTAAGATTGCTATCTCAAAAGATTTTTCAATTACCGTTTTAATGGCGCTTTTATAAATTAGTTATTTGACTTAAAAATTTGTTCTTTTTGTCTTTTTCTCTTAACTTTTTCCTCCTTCTCCATACATCTTCCATCCACTCCGCTCCAATTCCGTTTTCGTCTAAGATTTCCTCTACTTTCTTAACCTATTCTTTTAACTCTCTGCATTTATTTCTCATGTGATTAAGGTCTTCCGTCTCTTTTCCACATAGCCTGCACAACTTTTTTTTTTTTCCAGTGTTTATTACCTTCTCTTACTCTTCTTTGCCACATCTAAACCGTGCTATTTTATTTCTTCCTGTTGCTTTTATCCCCTTTAACCTTTAAATATTCTTGCACCTTTTCACTTTTGATATTCTTATAATTCATATTGTATCTGCACTCTTTTATCTTTGTCCATCTTTTTTGTTTTTCGATGTTTCTAGCTTTTCTTATTATTTGTTCTCTTACCTCTACTCCCTCTTCTCTTAATCTCTCTACTTCTTCTCTCGCGTACCCGTTTCTTTTATAATATTCTTCTCTGTCATCCCGCCCGTACTTCAGTTTTCTTCCTTTTATCTCTTTCCAACATTTTTGTAGTATTTTGCATTCTGTTTTTTCTCTCAGTTCTTCCTCGTATTTTATGGCTCTTTTTTCTGTTTCTACTCTTATTTTTTCTGCTTGCACTTCCTTTCTTATAATATACCCCGGTGTTTCGCTGTCTACCCTAATACCCATCTTTAGTATTTTTCTTGAATCCCTTCTACCTCTTTATACTCTTTTCACCCCTATATTTTCCCTCCATATATCACCACAATTTTTATAAATTTTTTAAACAGCAGCTTTTTTTCTCTATGTCCACCACAAACACGCATTCCCCCACATTTGTCCTATTCACCTGTTTCCTTTCCCCACTCTTTTCTTTATGTGTTGTTCTTCCTTATTATCCTGCTGCATCGTGTAACCCAAGTATGTAAATTCCTTCACTTGCTGCACTTCATTATCTCTCCATTTCCGCTCTTCTCTTTTTCTTTTCTATCTCCTTTTCTAAATACTATTATTTTGGTTTACTCCGTATTTACTTTCAGCGTTTTCATCATCTCCTTCATTTCCTTTTCCTCCTTAACCACCAACACTATCTCATCCGCATATGCCAACGACCATACCTTCACTTTCTTTACTACTATCCCTCCTGTCTGTTGTCCTCTCATTGTCTCCTCCAGATCCCTCGTATATACTGCAAACAGGCTTGGACTCAGTGGGCATCCCTGTCTGAACCCTCTTTTTGTAATGAATTTTTGCTCTCTTTTCTATTCACTTTGACCCTGCTTCTAGTTTCTTCGTAAATTTCCTTTATTTTTTTTTATTAATCTTTCATTGATTTTTTTCCTCATGTATTCTCACAGTTTTTCCCTGTTCACTCTGTCAAAAGCAGCTTTTAAATCTACGAATAGTGCCACCATTTTTTTCCTTTTTTTCGCTAGCTCTCTATTCGCCAAGTGTTTCAACTTCTTTCCTTTATTTCCTTCTGTAGTCTTTCTTGTAGCACTGTCGTATATATTTTGTATGCCGTGCTTAATAATGTTACACCTTTGTAATTCTTGACTCTTTTCTTATAGATTGAGTATATTATTCACTCTCTCCGGGAATTCTTCCCTTTTACATATTTTATTTAGTATTTCCGTCATCCTTTTTGCTACATTTCCTTCCCCGTATACTCAATCTTTGCCTTGTTACTTCGTCTTTGTTGATTCTATTTCTATCTCCTTCTTTCCGTCTTACTACTGCTTCTTTTCTTTGCCTTTTTTCTCTTTTTTGATTTTGTTTTTCCCCTCCCAGCAGGTTTCTAAAAGATATCTTTCATTCTTTCATTTTTATTATCTTTGTCGTCGTTTTTCTCTTCCTTTCTTTTTTTATGTACTTTTATACATCTTTTTCCGTTTTTATTTTATTGATTTGATCCTCTTGTTTCTTTTTGTTTTCTTCTTTCTTTTTCTCACGTTTTCTTGCATATTTTTACTCCTTTTTCATATTCTTCTTTTTTTTTTCTTTCTTTTTAATACTGTCTTAATGCTTTTCTTGCATTTTTCTTTGCTTCTATGCATTTTTTATCCACTTTCTAAATCTGATTTTCTATGTTGCTTTCTCCATCATCTCTTTCATTTCCTCTACACTCTCTTGTAATCCCTTCCCTACCGATACTGTTTTTCCTATTCTTTCTTTGTATTTTTTTATACCCTCTTCTGTCTACATTTTTGTTATGTACTTCTTATCTTCTTCTCTCTCTTCTTTCTTTTTCTTCTATTGTCAATTTCAGTGGTTGGTGGTCTGACTCTACCCTTTCTCCCACCTTAAATGTCTTCAGCTTACCTCTAGTTTCTTCATTTGTTATTGCAAAATCTATTATTGATTCTCCTTTTCTTCCTATGTACGTATACTCCCCATTCTTTTTTCTTTTCTGTTTCCATTCATTATTTCCGCCCTCTTTCGTTGCACATTTTTAGCAGTTCTTCTCCCTTTTTATTTATCACTTTGTTCTTTGTTTATCTCTTTTTTGTCTATTTCCTTTTTTGTATTCCGCCCTCTTTCTCTATTCTTGCTTTAAAGTCTCTTCCTAATATTATCACTCTCCGCCTTTCTCTTCTATGTTTTCTTGTCTCTTTCATTCTGCTACTATAAACCATCACTATTTTTTTGTTTTTCCTCACTGTGTGTTCCTTTCTACAATTCCTCTTCTCTCTTGCGCTTTTTTTCCTGACTTAACCATTTTTTTATTTCCGTCATTATACCCCTCTTTGCTCTCCTTTTACTCTTCTATTTTTCTGCATGTTGCAGCACCCACTCAAATTCCTCCGGCAACTCTGTTTCCCACCACTTTCATTTTTTTTCTTTCATCCATGTCTTCTGTAATCCCACTACATCGTGTTCCTTGATGTACTTTCAAAAATCTTGTTCTTTGTCTTTTATTCCGACTACGTTCCAAAACAATACTCTCAGCTCACTCATCTCCCTTCGTGCTTCTTCCTTATTTTTTTTCCTTTTTCTTCTTTTTTTCTCTTTCCATTACTCATTATTCATTTTCTTTGCCATTTCGTCAATCTTCTTTTCTTTATCGCCTCCCCCCTTCGCTTTTTAGTTTTTTGCTTTTTGGTTACCTATTTTCTCTCCCCTTTCTCTGCTCAGGTCCCTGTCCCTGTTGTTCTATATGTATCTTCCTCTGTCTATCTCCATTTTCTTGTATCTTACCCATACTCTTTTCCCTTCCGTTCTTTTTTCCACCGATATGTTTATTATTTCTCTTTGTACTCTTCTTTCTTCCCATGTCAAATCGTGATTTATATATATTCTTGTAATCCTTAATTTCTTTTTCTCCGCCATCACCTTCTGCTTTTCCTCTCATTCCTTCCCATTTTTTCACTTTTGCTTTCACATTTAATTTTTCTTCCAGCATCATTGCTAAATTTTTTTGTGGTTCTTTACTTCTCCACTCCTTTATTACAATATTATTGTTTTTTTTCAATGTATTCTCATATTCCGCTTTTTTTCCAGTTTTTCTATTCTCTCCACCAGTTTCTTTTTCTTTCTCTCACTTCTTTTCTTTTTCTCCTTTTTCTTTTTTTATTTCTTTACTTTGTTGTCTTATTCCTTGCTTATTTTCTTCCATTTGTTTCATCATTTCTCTCATTAATTTCTTTAGTTCCTCAATTTCTTTTTGTTCTTTTTGCTTTCCTCCTTCTGTTATTAAGTTGTTTTCTTTGATTTCCTTCGTTATCTCTTTTATGCCCGATGGTCTTATTGTTTTCTTTCCTCTTTCAAATATTTGTTGTCATTTTCTTGTTCCTTTCTCTCTCTTTTATTCATCCCTTTTGTATTCCTCTGTACTTTTTTCTTACTTTTCGTGTTTTAAAACGTCCCACTTGTAGTGATTTCACTTGAATTATATTTTAATTATTAAAAAAAACTCTACAAAACTACAACACGGAAACTCTTATCGTAGACAGTATACAAATAAACAAACTCGTAACAATAGTATGTACTACATCAGGCATTAAAAGATATTGATTATTATATTAGAGTGAACCATTGTCATTGACTGTTAAATATGATTTGAGAAATTTTAAATGTTCTGCCACTAATATTATGGACGGATAAAGCAATTTTTTAGGGCGCATAGTGTCAATTTGCGTAATCAGTATTATTGGTCCAAGCAAAACCCACATTGGATGCAACAAGTGGAACATCAAAATCGCTAAAGTCTGAACGTATGGCGTGGAATCGTAAAAAGAAGCATTATAAAACCACATTTTTTTCCAAACAAACAGAGAAAAGTTTTTGAAATTTTTAAACGTTTTTTCGTTCACCGCATTTAGAAAACGTTTTCTTGGAAACAAGAAGTAGTATGTGGATTCAGCTTGATGGTTTTTCAACGCATTCTAGCCGAAACGTACGTTAGCATATAGACGAGGAGTTTGCACATCGTGTTATTGGAAGAGAAAGTTTATTTCCTTAGCTGGCGCACTTGCTTGATCTAACCTGTTTCGATTTTTACCTACTGAAGATTTGATTTTTCAAGAGAAACTAAGAACGAGGCAAAATATGACGGAAAAAATATAAAATGCCATTAGAAGTTTCTCTAGGGCAAAAATTAAAGCAGATTTTTTTTACCAAAATTAGACTGAATAAATGCTAAAGTAACTTAATGTTGTCAAAAGACCATAAAATGTTTTTTCCAAAGAGATTAAAAATATTCAAATAGATTAAATGGTTCAAGAGATATTAAAACGTAAATATAGAAAAATGCATTAGCTTCTCTCTATCTTATTATGACAGATACGAAAAAATATCGTAAATCAAAGTAATATCGTATCACTCAAGCTATCAAATTATGTTTTCAAAGGTATGGCTTATCGCCCAACTTTCTGAGATACCGCAAACTTTATGTTTTTTAATAGAAGTTATGCCCTCTAGCGGTAAATTTACAAACTTTTGCTCATTTTATTTATAAGGATTTTTTTTTCTATGTCTAGCATTGTCGAGATACTACCGCTCCGTGTTTTTATCCAGTATATTTCATGTAAATGTTTTAGTTGGCAATTCCGTTAGCTAGTTTTTGTTCTGGTCGGATTGTCACTTTTTGGTTTACAGCGTAGTGTTCACGCCGGATTAATTTTTACGCTCAAATTTTGGTTTGTTGATTCTCATGACACAGTTTTAATTGTTTTACGTTTAAACTTAGTTCGCCCTCTGTACTTGAAACACATCTATAAGACACGTGTCAACATTAAATGATTAATAGTTTTGAAGCTCATTTATACGGGTGATACTACAATTAGCCGTCTAATTGTAATAATATTTGAAACTTTTTGATGTCATAAGTAAAATTTTAACAACACCAAACAAAAATTGTATTCCGTATTAACAGTTAATGTATGTCTTATTATTCATATTTCAGTGTGTTGTTCAAAACTCATCGACTAGATCTAGCCGAAGAAACTTTGTAATAAGTATATGATTTCTTTAACTTTTTCGTGTCGTCTAGAGTTGAATCTAAGGCGACTTTGTGTTTTTTATGTAATAATAAAGTTTGCCACAAATATTTGTTGTTTTTTAAGTTATAGTTTAACAACGTTTGTAATAAAAACTTAGTGCTACGCACAATAAAACATTAAAAGACTATAAAGCAGGCGTTAAAATATTATAAAAAAGTTTTGGTTAAGTGTTTTAACATAAAACTAAATAACTAATACGAAAAAAATTATTAAAATTATAAATAACATTTATTCTTAAATAACTCTATTACTTATCTAACATATAATATTTTATTGTCTTTTATGTATAATAAACTAAGGATAAGTTTATTTGAAATTTAGCTTTGTTATATGAAAGAAAACTCAGTGTATTGATTGTTCAAATAAGCTAGGGCTTAGACGTGTTATTCAAATCCATACATTGGAGAATGTGCTAAAAGTACAAATCAGCTTAAAGGGTTACGCAACGTGTAAGTTTGTAAAGTTTAATTTGGGTTTAATAACTAAACACTTTGAATAATCAAACATGCGAATTGCTTTAAAACCGAAATTTAATATTTAGGAGACACTACGTATTTTCATAAATTCGTAATTTCAAGTGTAATAAATATAAACAGATCATATTCGTATACGAAATACGTTGAATTTTTTGGTACTAAAAAGTTATTTGGGTAAAAACTTACGTATGCAATCATTGGTATATTCCATGCCGCAGCTACTAAAGCTTCAGAAGAACATGTATCATCTGGACCAATAAAAGCAATAGTTCCATTATCTCTCATTGCGGTCATGATTTTAATTGCCCTTGCTGCTAATGACGATTTCTTTCGTGCTAAACCAGACGCTCCTGGATTTGTACCAATATCAGCCGTTATGTAATTTAATCTTCTACCAGGCAGAATATCTGTAACAACAAAAATATTTAACTTTTTTAGTGTAAAATTTATATCAACAAGAGCGGTTGTATAGGTGACGGCAACATAATTTATAAAAAAATTGTGTTTAATAATATAATTCATAACGAGTATGAAAGTTGGCAGCTGATCCAAAGACCAGAACTACAATTTATTCGAGTTGAAAATGCACACTTTTTACGAATTTACACCACACTTTTTCTACGACTATACATTTAATTATTTATTAAAGTCAAGTAAAAAAATCCATTAAAAAAAAAGAAATGACGCAGAAAACATTTAATCTAAAGTTATTAGTTTGTGTTGGTACTACCTAAAACACTATTAATTATTTGAATCACAATTTAAAAAAAAATAGTATAATAGTTTAAAAAAAACTAAAAAAAAACGCTTTTATAAATAACCGAACTAAAAAGAAGAAAATAATTTATAATTACAAACACAATTATTAAATTCAGAGCAATAATATATAATTATAAACAAAATCACTAAATTCAGAGTTAAAAGCGTGGGGTGCATCCGGATACACGGTAGTCTTTCGCGCTAAGTATCTGTTATTTCTTTTTTTTGTAATTAATTATATCAATCATTGTTTTAACATGTATTCAGTTCGACTATTGCTGTCAATTTGTCATTTGACTGATATACATAATACTGTCACTAAACACGACGTTTAAATACATACGTGACGAGATATTCTACAGCTGCACTGTTTTTGTTAAATCTAATAATTTTTTTGTAAAGATCAGAGGTTTTTATTTTTTTATATTTTGTGTTCACAGAAATAAATTTATCATTGTTTGTAACAATAGTTTAACGTGTACTTGGCGAGACATTATACAGTGAAACTGTTATTTGTAGGATTTTTCTATATTTTCATAACTCTCCCCTTATTGATAGCTGCCTTTAGAATAATTGTAACAATGATTATAGATGCACCCCACGCTTTTAACTCTGAATTTAGTGATTTTGTTTATAATTATATATTATTGCTCTGAATTTAACAATTTTGTTTGTAATTATAAATTATTTTCTTCTTTTTAGTTCGGTTATTTATAAAAGCGTGTTTTTTTAGTTTTTTTTAAACTATTATTCTATATTTTTTAGTTCGGGTACCTATAAAAGCGTGTTTTTTCAATTTTCTAAGCTATCAGTTATTTTCCGTATTTTTTAATTCGATTTATCAATAATCAATTTTTGCGGACATGTAATTATGAAATATCTTACGAACTAAAAACGTATCGGAAACAGTAGTTATCGACAGTAAGACCTTATTTCTCGGGGAGGGAACCTGAAAAACAGCTATCACATCCAAGGCAGGCAGCGGGCGTGCAAATTACCTGCTCCGACACGAAGTGGTAATAGTGAAATACACTGGAACGATTTAAACGCGATAGGCTTTGTCGAGATGCACGCCTGCGCAGTTCACGCGCTCTGTCTTTGTCACTCTCATGCAGAGGATCCCTAAAGAAATCAATTAATCCTGACGATCCTAATTAGGATAATAAAAACTTTTTAATGAATTATTGCATTGTCATCGGTCCGTGAAACGCATGCAAAGTTTCAAGTTAATCAAACACCTGAAAACCGCTGAAAATTAAGCTCAAAGATTCCGTTACATACATACATACATACATACATACATACATACATACATACATACATACATACATACATACATACATACATACATACATACATACATACATACATACATACATACATCCCGAACTAATAAAAGCGTGTTAAAAATGGCTAAACTTTTGTATTAATTTATTTTAATTTATCGGGGTTTATATTACAAGTTGTAAGCGTTGTTATTATTTAATTTTTGATTTTTGGTCATTTCTATTTAGAAAACGGCGTGTATAAATTGTGTGCTTTAATGCATTAATCTTAAATAAAAATTAATATAAACGAGTCGGATTAGTTAAAAAAATGTTAATTATTTACATTTTGCTTTTGTAACCAGTAAATTAAAAAAATCTATTCATGCCGAAACCTGAATCTTTAACAGTGGTATCAAATTCTTTCAATAAGTACAATTAGTGTTAAAACGTTTTTTCTTAAATGCTGCAACAGAGTAACAGTGATTCTCTTAGAAATGGGGCCTAACAAACTAAGAAAGGAATATAAAACATTTATTTAAAAAAGTGGTGGTTTCAATACTTTTTTTTTGACTTAAACCTATTTTAATATTTTTATAATAAACATTTGCATTTAAAAAAGACAAGAAAAAGTTAATGATATTAATAGATCTAATATGTTACAAATTTTTTTACTGCAAATTTAGTTTAAATATAGAAACGTGGCGATAAAAAGAAATTAATAACGGAACAAATGTATTATAGCTTAACAATCTTGTTACTTAAGAAAATCATACTGTTGCAGAAAACAAAAAATGAACTACCGAGATAAAAAGAACAGTGATTAACTGTTTTTTTTTAAATATGTAATTTTTTTAAATGTATTACAAGACTAGTGGTCTTGTAACACACGTTAACACCATAAGAATGGATTGTTTCTGTGATATTTATCTTGCGTCGTTTATTATAATGTAAGTACAAAATTATTATAATTATTTTCATAACATGCAGTTTAGTTAAGTAAAAGATACGGAACCAACCAAAATTTCTAACAAGGTACCGGTGCTGTACAAATTAATGTTTATTGTAACTAGTTACTTGTTTGTTGAACGTTTTATATCTTTTGTTTATTTAATTAATATTACGGTTCTATGTCATTTAAATTACTTTTACGATTCTATAATTTCTTTTTGTAAGGTGATTCGAAAGTACGTTGCGTATGTTACGTGTTTTAGTAGAGTGCGTCAAACCAGATTTAATTCGCTTGACTCTTGAACAAACAATAATGCTATTTCTGTATTATTGGTAGGTGTAAAGGCGCACAAAGAAGATACAGGACCTATTATAACCAAACCGAAGAGTGTCTATACCGCTGCGGGAAAGACATTTAAATGAAATTGCTGCCCTAAAAGCGCCCAAACAAATACCTCGTTTTCTAACAGTTCGTTAATACCATTCAGAACATCAAACTTAGAGTCAGCAAGTTTCATAGAACCGAACCTTTCTCTCAAACTATTAGAAAAACTTTCTATCGGTAATCGTGAAGTCAAGGTTGAAAAAATCTCGACTTTAAATTTTCTTTTTAATTGATGATCGAAACGGGGCGATATGATTGACTACAGCCAGTGATTCTCAAAGTGGTCTATATCGGCCCCTAGGAGTCTATGACAACCTGCAAGGGGTCTACCTTAGCGAAAAAAAAATTTCGGTGTCTATGAAATGAAAATGGGGGTCCACGATACTGGATCTCAACATACACTGATAGTACCTGTTTACTTACATTATACTATTTCATAATATAAAGACATTTACATTATTTATAAAAGTACCTATGAAGTAAAAAAAATATTATATATGTTTATAAAATTGTGTAAGTTGTAGGCATTCGTTTTGTGGTCGCAATACATTTCAAACTTGTAAAAAGCTGCACATAATGATATACCAGCATCATCTTGTTACAAGCATTCGCGCAGTCTCAGAACTTCGCGAACTTACAATTAGTCACTCTATAAATACGAATGTTAGACAAATACGTATATTCGTTTCCTGAATCTTGAAAAGAAAAGTGCTAAGAAAATATTTAAAAAAATATAAACTGGTAGTTTATCACACAAATTATAGTGAATCAGCGTTATTTTGTTTGATACTGCCGCAGAAAAGTAAGTACAATATTTTTTATTAAATTTTAGTTTTGTACTCGCAGTTAGCAAAGATAGATAAATTACGCCAACCATGACAGTTATTAGTAGTTTAATATTCAAGTCATGCTAAATTACACGAGTACAGTGCAATATCCGTAATCCGAACTAATTGTTGCAAGGAGATGTTCGGATTATGGAATGTTTTTGGAAAAATCTAACTGTACACACATATTACGTAAGTATTATTATTATTATTAACATACAATATGTTACCACTTTGAAAGATAAATTAAGAAAATAAGAAATCTACAACTGTACAACTGCGTGTTTTTTGAAGAATTTATAATGCACACTCTCATTTGTTTGTTTTTTTTAAATAGAATTTAAATGTTTACATATAGAAAACATATTTAAAAAAAATATTTTGGAATTAAACTACATATTTTGGCCGGTCACATAAATAAATACGTACGTGTGTCAATATTTACTTATTTACGACTTTGCTAGGCATTTATTATTCTTTTATAAATACATATATCTTACTAAATAACTTCACAAAAAAAAGTAAAAAAAGTGTACTTTTGTCCATTGGTCGTTACACTGTGGGTAAGTTCGGATTACTGGAATGTTCGGATTACGGAAGTTCGGAATACGGATATTGCACTGTACATACTTCTCTATATTAAAATTAAAATTTTTTATTATTGCTGAAGTGGAACCAGTGAATTTTTACACATGACAGTCAAATGTAGAAATAGATCGCATAACAATTTGTTATTATTATTCGTTGTATAATATTTTATTTTAACATTTTTTGTCATGTTACTTTTAAATTTCCTTAAAATTCCATCATATCAAAACCTTAAGTAACATGCATAACATTCCCTTTCTCTCATTCATTTATAGTGGCTGTACGCCTATGCCTGCCATAAAGTCTAAGACCATACGATTTAAATTTGACTTTGATTTTTTTAATATACAGCTGCTGGACTTTATGTCTTATTTAAACATATTAATTTTGCCCACAGATGATTGATGCCATGCCCGAATGTAAAAAGAAATGTAGACAGTACAGTGTTGCTTATTTGAAACTTGGCTTGATTCTATAATTGTCGGACAAACAATTGCCTATGTGCCTTTTATGCAACAAAGTTTTGGGCAATGACGCTATGAGACCATCTAAGCTGAAGGATCATCTAAGAAAATATCACCCTGATAAAACAGATAAAGATTTGAAATACTTTCAAACACTCAAAGATTTTTTGTTGGATTTTATGTCTTATTTCACCTTTGGATTACCAAGTAATTTTTGAGGCGCCGATTACCAAGTAGGGTCAGATTTAACCCCAAGTTTTTCTTTCTTATTTTGTAAAGAAAAACCGATTAATTTGTAATGGTAACCTTTATTAATATTTTAAATTAACATTAGATTTCATATAAACTAATAAAAATATAGAAATAAAATGTAAACATAAATTAGTGAGGGCAACAACTATTACATATTATTGTAGTTTTTTTCTGGCAATGATGTTTACATACAAAGAATTTGAACTTTTCACATGTTTTCGAACATTTTTTGTCTATTGCTCTTGGACATATCTTACAACGGCCTCTTTTTGGGCGTGCGATAGTTTCGTCTTGCCGTCCCACTTCCTCTGATTCTGTGTCTGCCAAAACCATCGCTATTGCATTCTGCACATGTCTTGGTAATTCTTGAAGTGTACGTTTTTTGATATGTGCGATTACTAATTCAAACCCAAGTTTTTGCAAAAATATTCTTCTTCGAGATGTTTTTTCTTTTTCAAATTTTCTAAATTTTGTAGTGTATAGAATAAATGCATTCATGGCAGCAATAGCAAGGAAATTAAAAAATAGAGTAAAAGGCCAGCGATTTGTATTTCTTCTGCATGAGTATTCCTTCACCATTTTATCGACGCTGTCCACAGCTCTTTTGCAGCTATTATAGTCCAAGATAACTTGCGGTTTGTAACTGAGGTCTTTTCCGGACAATTCCAAATCTTGGTGTTGTGTTGAAAGTAGCATAACGCTTCTATATTTTTTAGGTACGTAAGATACTAAAATTGTGTCTTCTCCATATAGAATTTTGCTTGAGTATTCTGCTCGATTTCTTTTTGGCAAAAATTCTTTTGGTATTTCTCTACGTGTTTTACGAATTGTGCTAGTCAAAGTTTTTGATTGCTGCAGTGGCTCCTTTGTCAAAGACATAGACGTAAAAAAAATTATCTGTGGTAATACCATAACCCTCTGTAACGTGTAAATTCAAAATTGAGCGAAAATCCGCCTGAGAGTAGACAACTTACCGTAAATACGGATAAATACTCGACCTCGAGTCGTGATTCTAAGTTACGCTCGCAGAGGGCGCTCGAAAGTAGTTGGCCATCTACAAACCTCATTTTTATTCTATCGTTTGGTTGTGTAGGAACGTGGAAACGTCGGAGGGGTAAGAAACATGGAATTTCTTTTTCATCGTTTAACATCTACTACAACGACGCTTTATTTTAGCAATTAATAACAAATCCGACTAAACGTTCGATGCATATAATACCAGAGCGATGTATTTTGCTTCAAAACGCATAAAGTAGGTTAGTATTTCACACGTGGTTTAGCAAATGGAGGCGTATCAACTAATTCTCGCTATTTTAGCTCCTTAGTTCCTTCGTTCTTTAGTTCTTTTGTCGTTTCGTCTGTACTGTTGGGGTTCTACCATGTTTGGGGGAATTTTATTACGAGTCTGGTGAAGATGGTGGACCATGCGCTTTCGGAATCGCTGAACTAATGCGAATCGTAGTCGTAGAGGAAAACAACAAAAACAAAGGATCCCAGTGGATCGTTGGCGCTGTGCTAAAGTGAGGGAATGAAGTATCGAGGTATTTATAAAATCCTTAACTTGGAGTCGCGAGAGACTCACTAGCTGTCGGCTCATTTCGTCCACGCGCTGCAGGGTCAGGACTGCTGCTCTCGCTACGTACGTTTCGTGTTAAGTGAAAACAGTGCGGACTTCATGTAGTAAACACTTTTGTAGCTCGAACGTTCTCTCGTACATCCGGTACACCTTTCTTTTTCTTGTCGACTACAATTATCTTAAATTTCTTGGATTGAACGACACTAATGAACTTTTGTAACGGGCATAATTATGATTAATAATATTTAACGTCATTTTTTCTTTAGAAGATTAAGAGTAATGAACTTTTGTAATTTGCATAACTACGATTAATAATATTTAACGTCACTTTTCTTTATAATAGTAATAGTAATGAACTTTTGTAACTTGCATAATTATGATTAAGAATATTTACCGTCACTTTTCTTTATAATATTACTAGTATTTACTTACAAGGTTATCAGACGCCTTAATTGTAATGGTTGATCTATAACGATTATTTAACGTAACTTCCACTTATTAATTTGTGTTTCATATAAAAGAATTTTGCTATTATCAAGGGTAGAAATTTGGGAGCTATGCCGTCTCTCGGAAACTAAATGAACGATACTTTTATTACCGGTCGTGCTGAACTTGATATCAAGGTCCACGGGCGGTGTTGCGTACGTTAACGCGGTTGAGATTTGCTACGATTTGCGGTAGCCGCGGAGATAATTTTTTTTTAAATAGCAACGTTTTAAATTTTGTTGGCTCCCAGAGTCTGTTTTTGGGACCTGCTTTCAACTTGTGTGTATATTGTATGTATATTATTACCATTTCTGGTGGTGTTATGTAGATAATTAATTGTGGATTATACCAGTGGCGTAACCGTCGAGGGGCCTTTTCTTCCGTTCCGGAAGGGGCTATGAGTCAATAATTTTAATAAATGGTTATTGTTAATTCATACTATGTTTCTTTTGGGGGACCTCGGGTCTAGGCTCTCCTTTTCTCCTACCTAGACTGGATATCTGCGATAAAAAGAGAAGAGGTGGCGCACTTGGGCATTTAGCCTACCTAAAGAAAACTTGGTGTCTTACGATTTTCTTTTACCCGACGACCATCTACGGTGAGGCTAGCCGAAAGGTAAGCAACAACATCTCGGTAATTATGTTTAGGTATTGTATTCTTCTTTCTTTCTTTTTCTTCACCTCCCCCATTGGATCATAACAAATATTGTAACACCTCTCTTAAACCCTCAACCAAATCTAAAACTACCCGCTTCCCTAGAAATGAAATTTTATACTCGTGCATAAAACGATAAAATTGTGTTTTACCTTGTTCCCGTTCTGGAACGTTTTCTACCATTCCAGTATATATTTGGAAATTCTAGCAATATCTATTACTAACGTCGCATAAAACCCAGATTTTAATTCCGTATTTATCTGGCTTCGACTTCATATACACTCAAAAGGGACATTTTCCACGGAAAGGAACAAGTTGTTCATCAATACATACTTCAGCATAAGGGTTATTTGATTTTTTGCAATTTGCAGCGCGAATATCGGAATGTTACGAATAGCTGCTAATTTGTCTGTTGCCCGTTGTTCTTCTCGGGTGTTCATATCGTCAAATCGAATGTATTTCAAAAGGTCTCTTATTCGATTACGAGACATTGCAGTACAAAAAATTGGTCTATGGAGAGACATGTATTTTGTACTCCACAGCTCCAATATTGGTTCTTAGCGTGCTTTCAAACCACCAGCTAGAAGCAGTAATCCAAAAAATGCATGTGTTTTCTCCAAATAAAATTTCGCTTGAGTATTCTGCTCGATTTCTTTTTGGCAAAAATTGTTTTGGTATTTCTCTACGTGTTTTACGAATTGTTCCGGTCAAGGTTTTTGATTGCTGCAGTAGCTCCTTCGCCCAAGACATAGACGTAAAAAAATTATCTGTGGTAATACCATAACCCTCTCTCAAACCCTCAACCAATCCAAAACTACCCGCTTCTCTAGAAATGAAATTTTATACTCGTACATAAAACGATAAAATTGTGTTTTACCTTGTTTCCGTTCTGAAGCGTTGTCTACCATTCTAGCATATATTTGGAAATTCCAGCAATATCTGTTACTAACATCGCATAAAGCACAGATTTTAATTTCGTACTTATATTTCATATACACTCGAAAGGTACATTTTCCACGGAAAGGAACAAGTTGTTCATCAATACATACTTCAGCATTAGGGTTATTCGGTTATTTGCAATTTGCAGCGAGAGTATCGTGAATGTTACGAATAGCTGCTAATTTATCTGTTGCCCGTCGTTCTTCTCGGGTGTCCATATAGTCAAATCAAATGTATTTCAAAAGGTCTCTCATTTGATTACGAGACATTGCAGCACAAAAAATTGGTCTATGGAAAGACATGTATTTTGTACTCCGCAGCTCCAATATTGGTTCTTGGCGTGCTTTCAAACCACCAGCTAGAAGCAGTAATCCAAAAAATGCATGTAACTCATCCGCATCTACTGGCTTCCACGTATCGCCTACAATTCTTCTAGCTCGAATGTTTGTTTCCCTAAGTATTATGTCCATAATGTCTTCCGAGATAAATAAATGGAAAGCATCTAGGCATGTTGAAATATGTTTACTGAATTTTGTTAATCCTGGCGGTGTTTTTAGAATATTTCGCTGATTTCGTCTTCTAACATGAGGCTTATCTTTTTTCTATATAGAACCATCTTTACCCACCAGTATATCTTTATCATTGGGCGAATTATTATCACTGTCATCGTCTTCCAAACTTTCAATCGGGTTTACATCAGGTACACTTACTTCTTCAAATTCGGCATTACTATCGTCAGATAAAATTTCATCTTCAATTTCATTCAGTAAATTAATATTGCTAGCTATTTCTTCCACTTCACGCTGAGACAAATATTTTCTAGCCATAATTCAACAACTATTTCCAATCAAATGTAATAACACAGCAGACAGACTTTTCAACTGACTCGAACAAACTCACCGAATGTAATTACTAAAGACGGAATGGTAGTAATCATGATTCAGACGAATAACACGTTGAAACAAGCAGATTAGATGACAAATGCAAACAAAATATTAGAATTACTTTTTAGAACTTCGGTTACCAAGTGGGGTCAAACATGATCACAATGACAATATTTTTTTACGTCGCAAAACAAATAACAATTGAAAAATTTGTTATACATTATTAAACATTGTTGAAAGAAACTCAGCTAAAAAAATATTGGGACAGTTGTAAAAAAACTTAAGAAAGGACAACAAAAACAACACGTCTGTGGTCAAAAAAGACTCCAATGGTAATCGGAAGGTCAAATAGATTAATTTTACTCACAGATGACAGTACAGTGTCGATTATTTGAAACTTGGCTTCATTCCATCATTGTCGGACAAACAATTGCCTATGTGTCTTTTATGCAACAAAGTTTTGGTCAATGGCGCTAGGAAACCATCTAAGTTGCAGGATCATCTTTGAAAATGTCACCCTGATAAAACAGATAATAAATTGAAATATTTTCAAACACTCAAAGATAAACTTCAGAAGAGACCCACGCTGGACAGAATGTTCGCTTCGACGTCACTAAGAAACGATGATAGTTTGCGGGCGTCTTACAATATCTTGCTATTTATAGCAAGATCCGGAAAACCGCATACTATCGGAGAGAAGTTAATTTTGCCAGTCGTTGAAGAGGTTTTAAAAACTGTTTTACACAAACCTGCATCTGATATCATTAAAAGAATTCCCTTAAGCAACAATATTGTTGAAAGACGTATTGATGAAATGAGTTCTGAGATTGAAAGCTGCTTGTGTAATTATTTGCAAACGACCCATTTCTCTATACAACTGGACGAGTCAACTTTATCTGCTAATGCAGCATTATTATTGGCATATGTTCGTTATATTATGAATCAAAAAATCTACGAAGAACTGCTCTTCGCAAGAACTTTGACCATCGACACTAAAGGTAAATCAATATTTCATGTTTTGAAGGATTACTTCATTGAAAAAGCAATCCTTTTATCAAATATAATATTAGTAGCAACAGATAGAGCACTTGCCATGGTTGCACGTTATCGTGGATTTATAAGCTATTTAAAACAAAATGTGTCAGGGGTGTTAGTAATACATTGCGTCAAGCATCGACAACATTTAGTTGCTAAAAATTTGATTGTTAGATTGCATAAATCTCTTCAATTAGTCAGTGATGCAGTTAACCGAATCCAAAACAATGCGTTGAATACGCGATTATTTGCGCAGTTGTATGAAGAAAATGAAGAACACTTTCATCAATTACCCCTTCGCACTGAAGTACGCTGGCTGTCGAAAGGCTTATGTTTGACAAGATTTTTTGTACTTTTTGAGACTATTTTAGAATTTCTGGATAGTAAAGATAAAATTTTAAAAAACAATTTAATGAAGTGGAAAACAGACATCTCCTATTTAACAGATTTGTTTACAAAATTTAATATGGGTAATTTGCAGTTACAAGGCGACAGTCTAAATTTGATTAAAACAAAGTCCATCTTATCAGCGTTTCTTGCCAGAGTTAAACTAATGAAGCAAATTGTTGAACGGGGCGAATTTCCCCAGTTCCCCAATTTGTCACAGACAAACTGCCAGGAAAACGACGTTTCAACCAACGTTCAACATTTAAATGCCCTCTATTCAGATTTTGAAACTAGGTTTGAGGATGTTTTGACTATGGTAATACCACCGTGGATAATTATCCCATATGGTGACATAGAAGAAACGAATGTCATAATACAAGAGGAACTGACTGAACTAAGTACAAACGAAGAACTTAAGGTTCAGTTTAAAAACGGATATCATCAATTCTGGCTGCAAAACAACATACCCGTTACTTATCCCGTTTTATAGAATATAGCAAGGAAATTTTTAATTTCCTTTCCATCGTCATACCTAGTGGAAAGGGGGCTTAGCGCTGTCACCAATCTTAACAGTAAGCTTCACTACAGTTAAAAATTTAGAGAAAATCAATATCAGGTAAGTAAGCAGTCTACCCAAATCCAAAAAACATGGCAAGGGGTCTACGACACAAAAAAGGTTAGGAACCTCTGGACTACACTCTCCTTTAGAAGCTAAAGTAGGTAAAGATTTTATTCGCGCAAATACAACTCTTAAATAAGTAGGTTGAATGCCTCTGCAAAGACTTTATCAAAAATCATCTTTGAGACCCACTATCTAACACAGCCTTGAAAGGAACCAAATGGCCAAAAGCGTCTTTAATACGTAATACAACTATGCCTAACAAATTGTTTGCAGATGAAGTCGTAGATAAACTAGTTTGTAACACCGTCATAGTATTGATGTTAGAAGCAGGCAAGGATGCGTTAGCTTCAATAGGTTTAACTTTCTGAGATTCATAATTTTAGATATTATTACTAGTAGAGAGCTTAGCCAAATTATTTTAAGAACGCCTAAGATAAAGAAGAAAATGGTGGCGTTCCTTACAAGTTTTACAATGATACGAAGACCCACAATCACTGATTTTATGCTCTGATAAAAGACAATTAAAACAAAGATAATTTCTTATCTTGGACCAAATTAAGGTAAAGCAAAGCCGGAATAAATTTACAGATACGCCAAACACAAATATTTATTTAGCCTAAACAAAAGGCAAGGAATATGCATTGACACTTCGTATAAATTACAGTCTCGCTTTTGGCTCGTTTTTAAACTTTCATACTTCTTGGCAATTACTACCATTCCTAACTCGTTGTACAATATACTATTTTTACTTTTTTACATGTTGCTTTTGTATTTTTTCAAACGTGTTTTCTAGATGCCATGCCGTTTAAATTTTTTTTTTGTGTAAAAATTTTGATAGCTATAAAAATTTCTTTTTATTTGAATGTTTTAGAGTATTTAATTAAGTTACTTTATTCATTGAGTTTTTTTAACAATTTGTGCTATTATTATTTTTAGTTTTTCTGTCAATAAATAGTAATTATTATGAATTCATGTTTTTCTATTTATTTATAACTTTTTTTGTAATTTACTAAGTAATGGTAAGTGGTATGAAGTAACTAACTATTGATCTTTGTGCTTCTAGACTATAGTTGCTATAATTAAGTTGTTTTGTATACAAAAGTTTATAAGATAATTAGTTTATAGTGTTTATGTAATTTTGATCAAATATGTATCAAAATATCGTGCTTTTTTCTATTTCTTAGTTATTTTTTCTTTTGTTTGTTTGTTTATCAATATTATTATGTTTGTAATTCTTTGTGTTTTTTATTAGTTATTTTATAACAAATAACAGTTTACTACAATAACGTTATTGTAGAAATTTTATACTGTTTTTGCTAATTGCATTTTTTTATATAATTATAAACAAATCTTGAGAAATAAAATTATTTCTTTATTACACTTTTAATGGCGTCGTATTAACGGCAATTAAAATAAGAAACATGATACATAAAAATGAGAGAAAAAACAGATGAATTTACAAGACGAGCTAAATATGTTAATAAAATTAAATTTCTTGCGTAAATTTTAATTACAGTGTACTGAAAGCGCCCGTGTAAGTTATAATTAACGTTACGCCATTGCTTGTTTTTTACTTCGGTTTATATTTATAGTTGTTATGTGAAAAGTTCATATATTCTTTAGGTTTTTACAGTAACACACGTTGCAGCAACACAATTATCCTTTCAGTCGTTTTAAGTAGTAATTTACAATTCTACGTTCGTCGGCAAATAGGAATTGCCGCATCAGCACTTTGCTTTTTTTTTAGAGGTGGCGTTTTAAGTAAGATAATAGGCTGTTAAAAAAGCAAAATTAGTTTTTGTAGACTTCACTTTTTAATAATCAAAAATATATTTAATTTGACAAGCAACATATAAATTCGGAAAAATTGTTATAGAATTCGTTTTGAAGAATAGGTGAAGCATAAAAATTTGATTTAAATGTTTTTTTTAGAAGCTAAAATAATCAATCAATTTTCCGTATGAACAGTTCTATTTTTATAAAGAATGAGTAGATTGCATAACCTGTTTTTGAAAAACAGTTTGGCGACCTAATTTTCTGATTCTTTTATCATTGTTTTTGATTTTTTTAGTAACATCCATGGTAATTTTACAATCTGTTCAAATACAAACAATCAGTTAATGGTTTAACAATTGATAAAAAACTGACATAGTAGGAGATAGCACACTGGCTAGCTCCTGTAAAATCTTAATATAAATAATATGTAAAAAGTACTAATTATATTAAAGTTTGACTAAGTAGGGGAAAGTGGGGATACTTCGGACACTTTTTATTTACATGATTGTAGTCAAAATAGTAACTTTGATGTCTATTTTTTTTAATTGATATTAAACTTTCATCATTTATCTATGTATTACCGAAATTAAAAACCAGTAATCTTTTTTGATTTTTTTAAAATTTTAAAATATAAAAAAAATGTAAAAGGCCAAAGTACCGCACACAGAGGGATACTTTGGACAAACCAAAAACAACCATGGAACTTACAATAAACTATACTGAACGAGGTCCACGTTGAAGTATATGCTATCTTTAAATCTTGGCCTGGTAACAAATGCATTCTCCTTAGTTATTGCGAAACGGCTTGCAGGAAATAGCCTCTTGAAGAAGTTCACTTCATAACATTTCTCATAAGTGTTGCAAACCCTGGCCACAAAATTTCTTCAGTCTTATGTTTTATTTCTATAAACCCTTGCTATAATATAACTTCTATCTCCTTTATCTTCACTTTCATTTAATTCTTCAAACTCAAGGTCATCACTGCTATCGTCTGCTAATACTGCTTCAGTTTCACTTACAGATGAAGACTCCAACACTTTTTTCTTTACTTTTTCTACTGCTGGCAAGTTTTTTCCGCTGTTCATCTTCAAAGCAAGAAGTGCTTTTTTTTCTGGGGTGTCGGTTGCAATTAATTGATTTCTTTTTCTTTCTCCCTTTTCTGGTTTCTTTTCTTAAGCCAGCCTTTGGAAGCGATCGAATAATTTCAGAAGAAACAAACCCTGAATTATTATTCAAAGGTGGTGGTGTTGTCTGTTCAGGAGTTTCTATTTCAAGATGATTGTGGTATGAGCCTGCAATATCTGGATCTGCTTCATTACTCAGTGACATACCATCATTATTGATTTGCCTATCTTTGTTATTCATTGGCCTGTCTGTGACATATGATGACAAAAAATCTTCCTCAGAAAAAACATTCCGATCGTAACGCCAAATTCCGGTGCAGCAAAATTCAGACTTCACATTAACGGGTGTAGCTGCCCTATCCCAAGCAAGAGCACTTAATGGTGGAAGGTCAAAGATTGATAGTGTTTGGCCGGGATTTGACATCATTCAACTCGAATAAAATTCGCACATGTCATCCAGCCTGACTTGTGCACGAGACCCAGAGCACCTGTTTGTGTCAGACCTTTCATCATTCTATTTTCGTCGTATCTCTTACGTGGGAAAACCCATACAGGAGGCAGTGCTGCACCACTGGCACATATTATTCCAACCTGTGTTACCAACTCCCCTCTTTCCCTTGATGTAACTTGACCGATTTGGTGTTGCCCTTTCTTGCCAACTATCCTTTGAACCTTCTGAACAGTGGTTACGCCGGCCTAAAAAAGTATCATTTTTGTTGGGAGAATTAAAAAAAAACCTTGTATTGCATGCCTATTTACCTCGTCTAGATTATAAATTTCCGTAGATGTAAAATTGAATCGGCCGTACAAGCTCGCCAACTTATCAAAAAATTCATTAATGTTTGTTCTATTGAAACTAGTCATTTTAGCTAAACTAGTCGCTTCTGGTCTCCTTATAGAAAAATTTAAATTTCGTTGTAAGAATTCTGAAAACCAATCACGGCCAGCCATTTCTTTTTGGGTCCATGTTTTTGAAACATCAAGTTTGTATTGCATAGCAAATTGAAAAGCTAGTTTTCTAACTTCCTTTGGTGGAAGTCCATAAAACATATTAGAACATTTAATGAGGTAGGATGCTAGGTTTTTTTCCATATCTTCGGTAAATACCTGTCTTACTCGGAAAGTAGGAACGAGCGTAATATTTTCCATCCCTTGTTCTTTAGCTTTCTTAACGTAGTCACAAAGTCGTGATTTTGTCACTCCATGAATTTGTGCACTTTTTCTGATTGATATATTATCTTTCGATATTATTCAATTTGATAATGCCTTTTTCATGGCTTCTTCTGAGAACGTGCGATCAGTACGTTTTTGGTAAGCCTTAGGAGCCATTATTAATGTTTTAATTTACTGGACACCTGAGCGATACTTTGGACACTTCGTCCAGAGTATCGCTAGAATTTCAAATATTATAAAAATAGTATCACCAGAAAAATTACGATAGAAAGATAAAATGCTTATGCGTTTATAAATAGGTAATAAGCGTGTCACTTTGTGGTATTAAAATCATTTTTATTCAATGCTTAATGCAGGTTAAACAACTTAGCTAAGAAACACAAATTCTTACATCCAATTGGCGGAAAATCGAATAATGTGTGTCACCTTAAAAAGACGACCATAACTGAAACCATAGACATCATGTCTGATTTACCCTCACACATGTTCCCTGTTGCCAAGTTTCCGAATGTCAGATGTAAATGGAACCGTGAAAATTAAATGTGTCTAGAGTATCTCACTGTCTGAAGTATCCCCACTTTCCCCTACATGAAACAAAAATTTATTCGCACTTTATGCTCTATTCGTTGGTACTACATTGCGTAGCGCTTTACCTAGCACGTTGGGATGTTCTTGAAGCCCATCTTTGTATTTAGCACTAAGCATTTTAATTTCATTTTTTACTGTTTCAACATGAAGGTCACGGTGTATCACTGAATTTGGGACAAACCACGGAGCATCCACAATTGAAGACAACACTTTTGATTGAAACCTTTGAAGTATAGCGATATTTGATTCACTAGCTGAGCCCCACAACCGTATTCCGTATGTCCATGCTGGTTTCAGGATTGCTTTGTATAATAACGTTTTGTTTTTAAATGACATCTGGAGTTTGCGTCTTATTAGCCAGTACATTTTAGAAAAATTGAAGGCTAAGTTGTTTACGTTTAGTAAAGATGTGCATACCCCATGTGAGTTGCCTGTCAAGGTGCATGCCCAGATATTTCACTACGCTTTTTTGGGAGACTATACAGTTACTTAGTTGAACAGTTGGACAGTTTTTCTTTTTTAGTGTAAAAGTAATATGGGTTGACTTCGTTTCGTTAATTTTTATGCGCCAGTGTCTTAACCAATCTTGAATTTTATTTAGATGCTTCTGCAAACTTTGAGAGGCAATTCTAGGATCCTTGCTTGAGGCTAAAATAGCTGTGTCGTCAGCAAAAGTGGCGATCCAGGTTAATCTGGGTTGGTCCGAGGACGCTGCTCTAAGGTTCTCCTGACTTAATCGACAGTAAGGTTGTTTGGACATCTAGGTACTTTATCACGAAATATCTATCTACTAAATAAGATTTTAATATTTGGTAATAGTTGTATGGCAACATACTTTTAATTTTATATAACAATCTTCCATGCCACACCTTATCCAAGACCATTGAAACATCCTAAAATACTGCTGAGAAGTATTTGTCAGTTTCCAGATCGTGTCTAATTTTTTTTGCAACACAATGCACTTGTTCAATCGTCGAATGCTCGTGTTTGAAGCTAAACTGTTGTTTGGGAATAATTTCTTTGTCTTCGAGTGTGTAAAGTAGTTTTTGCAAAAGAAGTTTTTCAAATATCTTGAATAATGCTGGTAAGAAGCTGATTTGGCGATAAGAGCTTACTTGTTCTGCTGGTTTACCAGGTTTTTGGATCATTATAATTTGTTCCACCTTCCACTGTGACGGAACGTACCCTAACCTGACAACTAAATTGTATATCATAGTGATAAAATAAAATCCACAAGTAGGTAATTCTTGGAGTACTTTTCCGGTGATTAAATCATATCTAGGCGCTTTTTTGGTATTAGTATGTTTAATGATCATTTTTTTGACTTCATCCAATTTGAACTTTTGAAATAGCGCTTCAAACATTTCATGAATCTGTCTTTCTTCCTCAGTTGTGAAGGGAACAGTTTAAACACATTGATCAGATATTTAGCGAAGGCATCCGCTTTTTTGTTGTTGTCCCTTGCCCAGGTGTTGTCACTTTTACGAATGGGCGGTATTCGTTTTTGTGGCTAATTAAATTTTTTTGTCGTCTTTCATAAGGAGTAATCATTTGCTTCTGTTGCAGAAAGGCCAGCTAGATATTCTTAAAATTCACGATTTTTGTTATTGCCTAATAATACTTTAACCTGCTTTGTAGCTTGATTTAGTTTTCTTTTATCCTCCGGAGCACTGGTAGTTTGCCATAGTCTCATAAGTCTACGCTTTTCTATTATAATTTATTTTATGTCAGAGAGACCCGGTTTAGTATTTGATTTTATATTGGTATCTGAACTTGCTTTACATGCTGTTTGTTGAAGTTTTCTATTGCTTTATCCATTTAGTCTAGTGTTTTAAGCGGTAGGTTTAATGGAAGGTTTTTGTTAACCTCATTCCTGAAGATTTCCCAGTCTGTTGTTTTATTGTGAAGCTTAGAGAGCGTGCTGTTATAAATTAATTGCGTACTATTATTAGGTAGTAACAGTAAGTTGTCAGAAGACAGTTTGAAGCAGGACCTACTTTCCAGATAATTGCTCGAAATGCCTTTGGTTAAACAGAAATTGATGACATCAGGGGCTTTGGTCAAGTTTCAGAGCCAATACGTAGGTTCTCCAGTGGCTAGGTGACGTCCCCTATGTGTGGTTAATCTCGACCCCCATAAGAGGTGTATCGAAACGGCTCTAAATATTGTCAAAGTTTTTGTCAAACAAATTGTTCCGCTTTATTATTGACCTAATATAAAGGCTGACGTCATTCGTTATATAAATGGTTGCAAAGTTTGTATCACCTATAAACCAGAACAGAAACGTCCTGTTGGTCTTATGACCCGTCATCCTAAAGTTGACAAACCACTGCAGTTAATTTCTACCGATCTTGTTGAACCTCTACCGCGATCTAAGAGTGGCTTATTCATACATCCTTGTGGTTGCCGATTGTTTTTTTTTTTAAATTTCATAGTTCAGAATCCAACCAAAAAAATCAACCGATTCATGAAGACTTATCGTCTTATTTCAATTTTCGCTAATTTTAGACGTGAGATCCGTCTAGACAGATCACGTCGTGGGACAACTACCGATTCAAACACTATCGACGATCTAACCTTTGCAGATAGTATCTTATTGGCCGAAAGCGACCCAGCTTTTCAAAAAGTTTACGTCGACATCAAGAATCGTTTGAATGCAGCTTATGTCCGCGCTAAACATTATTATGATTAACGTCGTCGTCCAGCACCTTTTGAGGTGGTCCGTTCTATGTAAAACTGAAAGTATTGTATTAGACCTATGAGTTATCTGTTGACACGGGAGCATCTAAAGGCATATGAAACGCCAAGGATTTGAAGATCAGCCCAACTGGGGTTCGTTAGTTTTTTTTAATTTTAGTTTTGTTTCTGTTTCGTTTGATGTTTTAGTTAGCTTTCTTTTGAGTTTCGTGTAGAGACAAACTAAAAATATTCTCTACAGTGGGGACACTATTTGTCGTCGGAGGCGACTAATCAATAGTTCTTTTATTTCCATTTTTCTTTTTTCCGCTATCTTGTCTATCCGTTTCTTTAATTTTTTGTAGTGTTTGTGGCTAGGTGCCATCGCTCGGTGACGGTTTTAACTGTGGGAAAAACGCAATGCACAGATTTCGTGATGTGCAACGCACTCTTTTCTATTGTGCAGCAGCGCGTGATCTGTGCCGAACCCAAACATATACTAACCTTCTTATTGGGATTTGTTGTATAGTAAGTCGTCTTTGTGTTGATCGTTGTTTAGTTGTAGGATTTAACAACATGTAAACCTTGTGAAACATTGCGTGCCTTCTTCCTCATCAGTGTTCAATGCATCGTGTCGAGTTTGACATTTTCTCAAATCTTCAGTTAGTTGCATTTTACCGATGTTGACGTTTTTTACCAATTTCGACATTTTTTTTCTGATACCGGATTTGTGTTTTACTATTAACGTTTTTAACGTTTTATTAAAACATTGTATTGTCAATGTTATTTACCGCCCTATCGATACATTGTATTTTCGATGTTGGTTTCTATCGTTTATCGTTTTTTTTTATAGTATCGCCCTGTTGATTCATCTTAATTACGATGATGGTTTCGTTTTATGGTTATTTAAATTTTACTCGTATGAGAGTAATTTAAGAAAGCACTTTACTTGTAAACGGAGTGTAACAGTCGTTTGAATTTGTGCAATTTTTTTTGTGAGAAACTCTGTATTTGAGTCGATTTTATCCGTTTCGTGTACTTTGAGATTGTTTGAATAATTTTTCTTTAATTTATTTAAGTTAGTTCACATTTTTAAATTCATCTTTGTCAATCAAATTTGTAAGTAAGTTTTGTATTCAATTAATTCAAAATTATTACGCTGCATATACACCAGTATTTTGTATTTACGTTGATTTAGCATTTTCTTTGTCTTGGTAAAATTCCAGTTGTATCTAATTTATGTCTCTCTTTTGAGATACTATTGTAGTTAAATATATTTTAGCAGTTTGTTTATTAAGTTTGTGTAAAAGTTTATTGTTTTAAGTACATCCTTAGTCCATATACACTTTAGTCATGCTGTATTGTATTGAGTTACATTTGGAATCAACTTTATTATTTATTACTTTTTTTAGAGAATTTTATTATTCAGGTTTTAACAAGTTAATCTCTTTGAGTATAATTAAATCTTTTAATTTTAATATTTTTTTTGTTAACGCTGCATCTTGGCATGGAAAAAGCCGTCTTCAAACTCTACTTTTACGTCGTAATTAAATCTTTCTTCCACGTCGTTGTTTTACGGTTTTCTTTCACAAAGATTTCGATCACAGCCTTTATGAAGTGGTAGCGGATTGAGATTATAAGTATAGGTGGTTTTGGTTTTAGGAGGAGGTGTCACACAAGTTTTCAGTCTCAAAAGACAATAAGATGTAGCTTGGGGCTAATCAACCCTTAAGATTTAGAGATATCCGCGGAAGTTAGGCAAAAAACTGTAAAGTGTTAGTTCAGTTAGTGGAGGTTTGTTTCTTCTAGTTCGTAGAATTTACGGTTTTAAAAATCTTACATGCTTTTGGATTTTATGTTTACGGAATCAAAGATCATGTGATGAGTTGTGCGACACGGTTTTACTTTCGCTTAAGGGCGGTTTATCGTTAATCTTTCAACGGATCCTAGTCAGTTGAGAGTACTCTGCTAAACCAAAAGCCTCTTTCTGGATCTACTACAAAAACTTAAGGTATTTATTTTGTACCGACTAAAGCAATTTGGTGAATTTAATTACGCGATAATAGTGTCCTAAAAGCTTTGGGTTATACGCAGAATAAAGATTGTTGCGAGTTTTATCGATTTTACAACTATTAAATGGTAATTGTTTTAGGTGTATTTATTAAGTCTTTATGTGGCAAATTTAAAAAAAATTATGTTTGTTTGACGTTAAACCGGAAAATTGACTAATCACGAAGATTATTATTAAGAAATTCAATCGTGTTAAAAAAAATAAATTTATTTAATTTTCTTTTGTATTTAATTAATTAGTATTAAAGCGTGCACGGCCGTGCGTAAGGTTGTTAAGATATTTTTTTATTTGTTTTTCATCTTGCTCTAATTTAAATTATGTAAATTGTTTATAATTTTAAATTTTAGTGCAATACACTCTATTAAGATAAGTCAATTTAGAATGTATCTAACAGGAGCGGGCTTGTAGTTGGCAAGGACCAGAAGCTCTTTTAAGCTATACACCTTCCTGGCGCTTTTTGATTTTGACTTTATTTTCGTTTACTTTCAAGTTATCTAAACGGTCACGGAATTTTGAATATAATTCACACCCATCTTCACTGAGCACCGGCAAACCCTCGTTGATGTTACTTTAATTCAGGCGAATTTTATTTTTGCACGTAACACGATCTTGTTGGATCTCTACCGCAATCTAAGAATGGCTATTTGTAGATCATTGTTGTCGCAGATAATTTTCGAAATTTGTTTTGTTTTTTCTGTTACGGTCCGTTACTGCAACAGCAGTCACTAAGCGTCTAGAAGAAGATGTCTTCTTAAAATTTTGGAGTTATCAGTACCTTCTAAATAAAATTAGGATCAAAAAGGTTTTCTTCCAATTTACACCCCTTCCCCCCAAACCCCATATTGTTAGTGATACGCCAAAATATTCAAAAACCTTCAGGTGGTAAGCAGTTGCTAGAACGTTGGAAACCGCTGCATTAGAGTAAGGTAATTTTATGTTTAATTAATTTTACAATTTTATTTATATCTTAACTTCAAAATGTATTTTATTGCAGTTAAAAATACATTTCATTATAGAATTAGTCAGTTTTCTATTATAATAACATCAAATTTTATTTATTAATGTTGCTAAAGTAATAATTTTTAAGTAACTCTCATTTATTGTATATTTTTTCTTGTATTTCAACGTCTTTTAGATATTTATAACATTACAAGTTAAACTACTCGTTATTATAACTATTTTTTTTATATTGCATGCAAAAAATATATACGATACAGTTTGTAACAATATAAAAAATGTAAATTTTTGAAAAGTACTACATATTTATATTTTTTATCAACAGTTTATTTAGTCTTTTTATCTTATTTTCTCTTCTTTTAAAATATTCAAGTAATGCTTTTTGTTGCAAAAATTTTATAAATATTATTATAGTTTTTTTTGTAAGGATAGAAGCGTATAAAAAACATGCGTTTCAATTTAAAAAGATCAAATAGGATAGCAAAAAATTGCTTTGCCGAAATTTCACTCACGTATACTAATATAGATTTGAAATTTAACAAATAAATGTGTTATTCCAGTTCATCTAGCTTTAGTAACATTTTCATAATAAATTAACTTTAACACTACTAAGCTGATTTAGATTTTCGAAGCAGTGTTATTAAAACAAACTCAAACTTTTAAAGTTAAACAAACACGGATTTAACAAAAACTAATTTTCTAGATTATTAACGATTTATCAAATAATAATTTAAATTTTCGATTATTTAAAACATTAACAACTAAACTACAGCACGTGTAAAAAGCAATTTTACATGTAAAAGTACAAATCAATTAACTTTAGAATTTAATAATTACAAAAGTTACACGAAAATAGTGTTTAACGTCTTTGTTATTAGTAATAAAATATAACAGCATATTTTTTTCTAAAAATTAGTACATTATGCTATTTAAATTTTTTTATTCTATTATTGGATTTATTTAATAATCAGACAGAATACTAAGTAAAACAGAGTACTAAGTGAGACAAAACACTAAGTGAAACATTGGCTGCAACTTTTAAATTTCCCTCCATTTTGCGGTCATATTTTATCAGAACGTTGCATGTATACGTTATAAAGTGTGCGGTTAAGTTTCGTACGTTATAATAAAATTTGAGCAGAAAATAGTTTTTTATGTTAAGAATGAAGTCTAATCATTTTTTGTAACTAAATTTAATTATTTTTTACTTTTTAATGCATTTTTTTAAGTCGTTTTTTTAAATATATTACAGCAAATTTAAATAGACAATATTAAATACTTATCAATATACAATTGCTTAACATCGAGAAAATTTTATGTAGATAAAAATTGCATTTTACACAATATTGTTTGGATAAGTCCTTTAGATTTTGCCATCGTGTTTTTTAAAAACAAAATAAAATACTCTAAGCCGGATATTCAAAAACTATGTACTATCATAAACATATCAACAGATATTGTTTAAACTTTGTATATAAGTTTTGCGGACCTCGCCCTTTAACTAAAGCGTCAAGTAACAAGAGTTTTATTTCGTCTGTAAATAGACACGTGGAAAATGGGAAAAGTGCCAAAAGCTAAAAATTTACGCGTGCGGAGATTAATTGCTTTAAAAACTAGAAAAATTGCTTAGGCTACTGCTATAAAAAATAATTTTAACTAGTAGAATAAAAGTAAAAAAAACTGGGGAAGAATGGCGTAGAGCATTTATTGGGAAAAACAAAGCAACAACAGTCAAAAAATCTAGGAAGTTTTCAGCGTTTCCCAATTAACCTCATTTAATAAAACCAACGTCGACGCATTTTTTAACAACTTTAAAACTTTTCTAGAACAACACGTACAGTTAGCGAACGGATTTCTGGTCTAATGCAGACTGAGCAAGTTTTTAAGAATTTTTAGCTCTAAAAGGAGTTAAACAAGTGGATCAATGTAATAGCGAAGGCTTCTACGGCCGGAATCTATACTACGATAAGAATACGTTGGCAACTTCGGTTACAGCAACAATGACACGATCCAAACCCGGAAGACATTCTTATCTAAGTGGATCAATGTACGAGTGATGAACAAGACAAGACAGTTACAACGTGTGCCATTGTTTCGGAAATTGAAACTTTGTTGTCACCGGTTCTAGTCCTTTCAAGAAAACATTTTAAAAATCATATAATTAAAGATCGTCTTAAAAAAAGCTTGCTAACTTGAGTGGATAAATGATTTTTAAGAGTAATTGTTTTTGAACATTTCATCGAGCACACTCACAGTTTAAAAAAGAACCCCACTCTTCTTATTTATGACAATTATGACATTCGCCTATCTTTGCAGATCGTCAACAAAGCTAAGGATGCAAGTGTTCATATTTTAACTATTCTACTACAGTAGAATTTAGAGATTTAAATATTTTCATTTACAAACGCTTTGAATAGTATTGAGACGAAGTTATTGTCAACTTCCAGACAATAACCGAAAGATGTAGAAAACTCTTGACATAGATAACAAAAATATATAAAAAGTATTCATAAGGAGCTGAAGTCGGAAGTAATAAGACTGTTGGTTTAAATAAATAAGTGATTAACATGTGCGTTACCCATGGGTTGAGCTACCTATCGGGCGCGTCTCCAAGTGGTGGAAAGGAGAGTAAATAGGATGTAACGGTACGCAGCTTCACCAGCTGACCCGGGACAACCCTGTTTACCTTGGCAGGTGTTGGAGTCGCGGCTTAAAATCCGTACGTACTCCAATACTACTGTCACGCGAACTAACTTTCCCAGCTCAAGCTGTAGTGTCGTGGCAAGAGCTAACACTAGGATAACGATGCCTACCGCTGCTCAGCTGACCCTAATCAGCAAGCACGGCAGCTAAACCCAAACCTCTTGCTGCTGTGGACATGTCTCACCAGCAAGCAGTGCTAAGAGGTCTTGGTTTAATTGTTTGGACCAAGAGGAGATAACCTCATCAAAAACCTAAATCTAAGGTAGAGAGGACCAGGTCGAGAGATGCGTGACTGGATAGAAGACTAGTCGTCACTGGTTCCAACCTCGGGACACCAGGCGAACCCCGTTGTATATAGCCTTTTCCTCCGCACTCATGGGAACATATATGGAACCATCGACTCAAATTTAAAAAAAACGGGCACTCTGAGCAGAATCCAAAAATAACGGCTGACGCTAAGCACGAACCCGAAATATTAAGAAACCACTAGGAGAAGATAGGAAACTAGAGATTATCTATCTCAAAGAACTTCCTGCACCCAAAAAGGTTACCACTTGGGTCCCGGGAACAGCACTGGAACCGGCCACCCTATTGAAAAGAATATCGGTGGTTAACTCTAAACCAGATCCTAAAGAAACCCAAGATGTTTTGTTTAAGGATAAAGGACCCTGGGAGAAAGTGGAAGCGTCAACCAACCAATTGCACCTTGGATCATTCTTCGGGCGCGGGCCGACTCCAAAAAGGAAAGCAAAGAACCGGAAGCTACAAGGAATGTCCACGAGGCAAAGGATAAAAATCCAGACTCAGAAAGAACTTGCTGACGGCATATCGTGACACAAGACATGACATCGTCCTTTTCCAGGAGCCATGGATCCACAAAAGAACAATAAAAGGGTTGAACTGTCCAGGTAGGTGGCTGCTTGCGGCCCCGCTTGTGCACAAGCTTCGCACATGCATTATTGTAAAAATGCACTAAACTTAATGCCATTGTGGGATTTATGTTCTAGAGACCTAGTGGCAGCTAAAATATCTGTAGTAGAGGAAGGTAACCGGAGAGAGTTTATTATCGGATTCGGTTTCCTCCCCTACGACCAGACAGGATTGCCGCCGCCTGAGGAAATCCACATGCTGATTAACTGTGGGGGCAACAAACCGCTGATTCTTGGATGTGATGATAATGCACACCGCACCTTGTGGGAGAGCACAAACACAAATCCAAGAGGTAAAAAACTTTTAAAATTTATTTTAAAAGGCAATTTAGACATAATAAATAAGGGACATGCGCCTACGTTTATAACCGTGTCACGCAGTGAAGTTATTGACCTTACGCTTGCTAGTCCAAAAGCGAGCAATGTGATAAAACTGTGGCATGTATCCGATGAACCTTCTTTATCTGATCATAGATACATTCGATTCAACATTAAATCAGACAGGGAACTCGTAATGGAATACAGAAACCCGAGAAAAACCGACTGGGATTTGTTCAAAGAAACTTTAGCGGGTCAAATCAGGGACTGTCCCACAGTTGCAATATCAACGCACGAGCTAGAACTAATGACGGATAGTATTGTTAATTCATTAAAATCCGCATTTGTAGCTAGCTGCCCAAAACTGTCAAACAAAATAACTTGGTGGAACAGGGAGCTTGACAAAGCAAGAATACGCACCAGAAGGCTATTTAATACAGCCAAAAAAAGCGGATACAAAATACAAAACTAGCCTCACAACATACAACAATGCCATTAAAAAGGCAAAGAGAGACTCATGGAGCAGGTACTGTAGGGACCTACAAGCTCTCGACTACAAAAAGCTCTGAGCAAAGACCACATTGGAAACATTGATTCTTTGCTGACCGAAAACGGAAAGTTTACAGACTCGGTTAAAGGTACTTTGCAAGAACTACTGCAAAGACACTTCCCGGGTTTGTCGTTAACCAAAGTTTCTAAATACCAGGACCTAGAGGTACAAAACAAACGGGCACTCTGTAACGTCCCGTTTAAGTTCATTACAATTAAAATTCAATTTTTCATTCATTTATTTTTGCAACTAAAATTGCACGTAAATTTAATTCAGTTTGACAACGTCGCGTTGTTTTAACCGACTTGAAGGTGGCTTGAATTCATTTTCCGTTTGAACAATCTTAGCGTGCGTCTGCGTGGTTGACTTGAGTAGAAGGTTAAGCTTCCATCTTGCGCGTGTCGTAGTGATGCGAGCAAGAAAAATTTTCTTGATTATGGCGTAAAAACGCATATATTTTAATTTTGATTCATTCCATCTAATTATTGGTGAGTTTACCTTTATATTGATATAATTTTTCTATTGAATTCAACATTTTTAGTGCTTTCAAAGTATTGCGCAATTGTAAGACAAAGAAAATGTATTTTGAAGACCGTTGCTAAGTGTAAATGCAACGTAAGTAAATGATGTCATTTAAAAACTATTCTAATTATTTGTATTTAGGGTCTTTTTCTTTTTTATTTTCATTGGATCTTTTTCCTTTTTATTGGATTTTATTCTGGATCCTTTATTTTGGTTTTGTCGTTGAATTAATGAATTATCGTTAATGAAGTTTATTATACATGGATATTTCATGCTGATTGGTGTGTTTTGACATCTACATTCCTGTTGAAGAATTTTATCACCAGAACAAAGTATGTGCTAAAAATAGAAGATATCCGATAACGTTATACTACACCTGGTGAGTTGTTTTATTAAACCAAATTCACTCGATAACAAATCAAACGTTCACGACATTTGCATTTAATATTAATTACTTATTATGTGTAAGATTTTACGCTTTTTATTTACCACGTAACGTGGTTGGCGTCCAATATTTTATTTTAAATACTGTTTTATTTTAAATATGTTTAATTCAATTATTGTTCATTGTTCTTTAATGTAAATAGTATATTAAGTTAAGTAATAAATTAAGGAGTTCACATCTTTGTAATTATTTCAATTCAACCCATTACCTTGATGTCTATGCTACGATTGATTGCTTGCCGTGGTTATATTATTTTTACTTTTATTAAATGTATTTTTACTTTTTTATTACAACTCAAAAGGAACTAGGACTTAGCGAGAAAAATAATCAATCCTGAAAACCTAGAATTAAACCCTTTCAGTCTCCAGGAGCCGATGGAATTTATCCCATCATGCTGCAAAAAGGATTTTCTGCTCTTCGAAACGCTGTATGCGAAATTCTTAGAGCCAGCTTAGCACTTTCGCACATACCAAACAGCTGGTGCTGCACTATCAAGCATGAATCGATAAAAATTGAGGAAACTCACGTACTAATTACAGGGCACTGTGGCCTTAACAAAAATATGCATAAAATGGGATTGCAAAGTAGCCCCTTATGCCGCGGATGCTTGAAAGACCACGAGACTCCGCAGCATCTGCTGTGCAAATGCGAAGCGTATCAAATGCAACGCACAACGATTCTCGGAAAACCAAAGCTAACCGATGATGAGTTGAAAAAAGTCGCTTGGAATAAACTTCTGGACTTCATTGACGAAACAAAACTGATGAGGGAGTAATAAATCAGAGGTGCACAAAAGGACCAACAAGACAGTGCAGGGGCGCTAGACGAACCACCTCTTAAATTAAAAAAAACACGTGTGCTAAGATAATTAAATAAAGTGCATGTGCCAGTGAAAAGTAAATATAACGGCGTATAAGCGTACGTGCATTTCATGTAAACAAATACCGGTTTAGATAAACAAAAGTTATCCGCGGACATTATTTTTTGACTGATAGTAAAATATAAATTAGTGTTTTTCTTAAATACCGTTACATTTAATCAGTTACGTGTAGTTCTAATCGTGCAAAAAATTAGTTTTAAATAAATAAATTTTAAAATTTGTTACATTGGTGTCAGTGTGGAGTTTGCGGTTTTAAAGTGTAAATACAAGTATTTTAATGTTGCTCCTGTTTTAAAAACGCTGTGTGATAAGTACGCGTTCGCGTGGGTTTGTTTATAAAGTGTAATTTTAGTTGTTCCAGTTTGTTAAAATTGTGTTGTTAAAATTTTGTATTCGTGTTATAACTTATGTTGGTAACTCGTTATCCAAAATGAATGCAAAAATATTTGAATTTTTCAAATCAATAAAAATTGATAAAGTCGATAGATAATAATATAGAAGAAAACTGTCCAAACATTCTTAGAAAGTTGAGGAAAATTCTAAAAGTCTGAAAAAAAAATACGAGCGAGCATTGAAAATCAAATAAAAACTATTGAGGAACAAATATAAATTAAAATTATTCAAGAAAAAACTCAAGCAGATATGTTAAATTTAAGAGAAGAAAAATGCAAAATGCGAAAAAAAATTTAAAAAAATGGAGTTTGCGGCTGCGAAACAAAAGTCGCACCGAAGCAGCCATAAGTTCCACTGTGCTGTTGAAATACCCGCGCATACAAAAGAAAGCATTAAAGAAATGATGCGACGTGTACTTTGGGAACTACTTGCTCGAGGAAGAGAAGTGACGTGTTAGAACTGTGGGAAAGTGAGCCACGTACGACAACGCAGTACTAAGCCTAAAAGAAGAACAGAAAAGCGTATGGAAAACTAGAACAGGTCCACCGAATAGAGTAAAACTCAACTTAAGCCATGTCCCGGAGATTACCTATCAAATCGCATCGCCTAGAAAGCAATTGCATAGTATTTATCATAATGGTAAGATTATTGGAGCGACAAAGACCATTATCCGTCTTGACATTTTATTGAAAGACAAGAAGATATCACTGGTAACAGTTTGACTTCAAACGGCGACAAACAAAAAAATACCTACTCACAAACAAGTCAAAATTTACATTGGTTTGGGAAATAAAGTGCTCGAATATTAAGTACTGGTAGCCAACATCACGGAAAAAATTATCTTAAGAATGAACGTTATAAAAAACTATGGGTTCCATTTGGATATAAAGAACGTGGTTCTGAAGATTGACAGTAAAGAAATTCCTTTTCATTCGTCAGAGAAGACAGCCGTGCAACTTTTATTGAGTGAACACGTGACTCTGCCTGGAAAAACTGAAAGTGTGGTGATGATGGATGGAAATTTCCGGGAAGGCTACTTTTGCGCTATTCAAGGGCGACTTAGTAGAAAAGAAAACTACTCGTTGGCAAAACTATAGTACAAGTAAAAAACACAATGCCAGTAAAGATCTTGAATGCCAACTCAGATTCAGTAACGTTACAAAAGAAGACCGTGGTAGACCAATGCACGCCAGTATCTCAAATTGTAAGATGCGTGAATTCTAATGAAGATACGTCCCTCAAAAAGTGCCTAAAATATCTACTGGATATTCTTACGCCAAAACCTCAGGTAAGACCAGCTGGCTAAAGTGAAAGTATTGATCCAACAGTATCAAGATGTGTTCGCGCTAGAGAGTGGTTCCAAAGAAAGAACTAAGGTGTTGAAACATAAAATTAATACCGGAGATGCTCAGCCGATACGACAACATCCACACCGGATAAAGAAAGAATCTGTGATTCAACTTTTAAATAGTTCTTAGACGTCCCCCGTAGTGCTCGTAAAAAATTAATTAACAAAGTTTTGCGTCGACTAGAGACAGTTTAACGGCGTGACCAAAAATGACAGTAACCTTTTACCATGAATTGACGATACGTTAGATCTTGTTGTTTTCCACGTTGGATTTAAAGAGTGGTTCCTAGAGGATAGAATTAGAACCCAAGAATTGTGAAAACACAGTTTTTAAGATTGGAACTAGTTTGTGACAGTTCACTGTAATGCTTTTCGACCTATGTAACGCTCCTGCAATGTTCGAGCGTTTGGTAGAGACTATTTTACGCGGACTATTTTGGAAGACGTGTTTGGTTTACCTAGACAACGTGAGCGTGGTTAGAAGATTGTTTAAAGAACATTTGAACAACTTGAAAGATCTAAACTGAGACCAAAGAAGTGTCACGTATTTAAGAAGAAAGTGCAATACTTTAGCCACGTTGTATCTAAAGATGGAGTAAAGGCTGACCTAGACAAAATCCGAGAAAAACCAATCGACAAACATCAGGTTTAACGTTTCTTTGGGTTGTGCACCTATTATAGACGATTTGTACCGGATTTGCCAATATTGTCAAACTTTTCACAAAACTGACTAAAGAAAGAACACGATTTAGATAGAATAAAAATTGAGAAAACGTTTTCCTTCAACTAAAACAGGTTTTAGTGACTTCGTCAATTTTAACTTATCCAAGAAAATATGGAAAATTTGTTTTAGATACCAATGCCAGTAATCTCGTTATAGATGCAGTCCTTTCACAAGTGCAAGGTGGACAAGAAAAAGTCATCGCGTGTTTTAGTAAAGTTTTGTTCAGGCCAGAAAAAAACTATTCCGTGACTAGACAAGAGCTGTTAGCAGTTTATGATTATAAGCGACTTTAAGCTTAGACCGCGTCGTAGTTAAATACGCAGACTTTTAAGGATTGATCCTAGTCTCTCTTCGAGAGAGCTCTCAAAGTGTATAGACAAAAATTTTTACTAAAGATGAACTACGCCACAATGGCAATTGCAGTTCCATAATCCGGAAGGAGCAAGATAAATCGAGAAACTGCAAAAGTATCACAATGACAAAGAACACTGTGCCAAAAGTACTGATCTGAACGCTGATGTTTTGCTCAGAAAACTATGTCCAGCAAACTACAGCCATTCTTTGCGACTTGAAAAAAAATGTAGAATGCCTCCGGAGAATTGCTATGGTTGATGACGAGTGGGAAGCTGAGCAGTTGCGCCGCGAACAAAAAAAACGATCCCGAAATAAGACCACTCTTAAACTAAAAAAAACGGTCGACGACAACCTGGGAAGAAGTGAGGGCTTTGAACAGAAACATCAAACCGTACTGGGTGCAATGGGACTTTTTGAGAGCAGAAAACGATCTTCTTAAGCGATCCCTAAAAAGTGCCAAGGACACAAAAAACAAAGTGCAGTTGGTAGGCCAAAAAGCCGGGTGTCACAAGTGTTGAAGCATCTGCACGATAGTACATCAAGATAACACTTTGGCGTAAAGAAGATATTGAAGCAAGTTCAAAAAAGATTCTACTGGATGAACTACAAAAAATACGTCATAAAATGGTGCCGTAAGTGCCCGGTCTGCATCATCAGGAAATGGTTCAGCAAAAAAACGCAAAGCACCGATAAAGCATTATAACGTGGAAAATCTTTTAGAAAGAGTAGAAGATTGACATCGCAAGGCCGTTCCCAGAATTTAATTTGGGAAACAAATACATCCAATCAAGAAGCAGTTACAGTCGCAAACGTGTTACTAAAAGAGTTTTCCTGTCGGTTTAAAGTTCTGTTTGAATTACACTTTGACCATGGCCACAACTTCGAGTCAGGGGCTGTTTCAAGAAGTTTTCTGACTGTTGGGAGCTGAGAACACTAGAACGACGCCTCTCCATTCCTAACTTGATGGCATAGTTGAACTGATGAATCAAACAATGGCAAAGTACTTAGCCAAAGTAGTGTCCGAACACGAAGAAACTGTTATGTTAAAAATTCTTACGCCTACTTAATGTTGTTGGAGGCTGTCAAATTGGTAAACACGAATTTATTTCATTCTTCCGGTAAAGTTCAAAAAATGCAGACTTCTTCTAGCGTGTATACGCCCAACAAAGCTTTTTTCGTGAAGTGTTTCACGTACATCTATGTGGAAATGAATTAAGAAATTGTTACGAATTTAGGGAAAGTTTATTTGGGGTAAGCACGTATTGCTTCTATGCGGATTTGACTTGATTCTTTCGTGATTGTCTGTAGCGGGTTTCTATACCTCCGCCTGTGTTTTTTATCTGTAGAGTTGATAAGCACATGTTGCAATTGGACAATTTCCATATAGTCACGTCACTAGAACTAACACCACTTACAGTTTCGAAGGGTTGAATCCAATCTTATTTGAAAAAACAATTATCCAAATTATAAAGTTAATTGGAAGGAAACTCTGCGCATTCGCTTATTTTCAGGGATCGCATGAATTAAAAAAGAATTTACTTGTGCTAACGCCGTATGTACGTTTTTTTTGTATTAGATTTTTAATTAATATTTACACATCAATATTTTAAATTCTATATATACTATACGGCGCGCTCTGATTCTCTATATCTGCGATTTTCGTACTTTTGTACTTTAATTTACAAATGTAAAGTTATTCCTTTGTTTGAATGTAAAAGTTAGGCCACTTTGCTGTGTTGCCCAGTCGATGGAGTAGTTTACATTTTGTCTGGGATACCGATTCTACGTGCTAATGTTTGATAAAATTTAGAACTATACTTCTGTATCTTCTTCGTCTTCTTTGAACTACTGTCTGTGATAAAATAAATATATATTTTGTGTTATTACTTCTGTCTTGTCATTTGTTTTTTTTTCAGCTGCGGGTAGACTTAAATGGTGTATCCCATTTTAATTTTTTATGAGTTTGGCGTCTTTCTGGATTTAGTTCATAATGTAACACTACAAAGCTTACAACTCTATCTCCGGAACAATTGAGTTAGACGTCGTTGTCTATTTTTTTGTTAGGAGAAAATCAACGTATCAATCTTTTTACGAAAGCACAGTTTAAACGCCATCTTGTGTGATGCTTGGTCGCAAAATAAGACTGCCATGCGACCTCCAATTTAGACAAAAACCGAAAAAAGTTGGTTTAGTAGACTACTTCACCGAGCTGACCAAGAGGCTAGACGAAGTACATGAGAAGATCCGTAAAAACACACAAATTGCCAGCGACAGAATGAAGACCAGATATGACGTCAAAGCACAAAATAGTGGGTTTCAACCTGGCGATATGGTGTGATTTTATAATCCCCAAAGAAGACGTGGTTTGTTGCCGAAGCTGCAAAGGTAACGAGAAGGTTCTTATGAAGTCGTACAGCGTATTAATGACGTTACGCAAGTTCAGGTCTAAACCAGAGAAATAACTAGCAGAACCAGAAATCAAGTCAAAGAAATAAACTTCGGTAAGTTTATCAGCATATACGTAGGTTGTGGAAAGGCTAGGTTTGGAGTTACAACCAAAAAACAACAAGAGCTGTTCTAAACACGAAAATATTACGCCATCGCACATTGCGTGAGCGATGATTTAGATCAGTTTTGAGTTTCATTATAAAATAAATGGAATTAATTTTATTATTTGCATCAAATTTATAGCCACAATTATTACAAATATTTAACTTTGTGGGTTTTTAAAGCCTTCGTCTCACTCGGGTGTGCCCACATAGTTACCATTAGTGCTCTTCATAATTAATTTTTCCCAACAGCAACTTTAGATTGTCGTACGTTTTCTTTAAGTGAACTGAACGAAGAACAGGCACAGACGCGTATTTATTTCTATTATATAAAAAAACAATTTTATGATCTGATCGTAGAATAGTCTATAAACAGTCTCCATTTACTAGAAACATACGCTAGAGCACCTAAGGCACGTATGCAACCAGAGATATCACCGCAATGCACTGTTACGTGCAAAAATTTCATAACGCAATACCCTGTATATGGGTTAAATTAAAATTCGATTTTGGTTTTGACGCCCTCCGCCGATTGTTCTTTGATATTCATTTCATGACAAGACGTTAAACTGACAACTATGTAAAATGGCCGGTGTTATAGAATAATTTTAAGTATAGCTTGTTCCTACGGATATTCACGTTAATGGAAATGAAATTATAATTTCAATACGCCATTAAAGTAATTTATCCATCACCGGGTAAGCTATTTACATCCGTTTTGTTAGGATTTTTTAGTAATTTCTTTCTTAATTTGATAGCTGTTCAGGCACGCTTTGGCCACATGTTTCAATTTAATAAAGAACAATGAAGAATGAATATCGATAAATATCTTCACTAAACGCTTAGGATTCTAGAAGGCCTATTATCCACACCGAAAACGAATGTTACTTTTTATACGTCAGTCAATTGCGATACCCACCTTTTAATAATTGCGAATAACAGCATTCGATACATCGTGTTCTTATATCTAATTTCCTTGATTATTAACAATTTTGTAGATTCCTATCTTTGTCAGTTATTGTGTTGACACGATTTGCTATTCATAACTATTTCAGGCTACTCAATGAGGAAAACGTTTTCTTCGGGCAAGTACTGGATTGCGGGTAAGTTCTTTTAATTATTATGTCGTTGTCAAAGAAGGTCACTCACGAAATTTAATTTGTTTAATTTACGCAATTGTAATAGTAGTTGTAATACCATTTAGGTATTGTCAGTAACTAATTCTGTAATATCGCATGCTGTGAATCCTAGTTATATAACGTGTAATTTCTTCGCTATCGATATCGTTTAAATTAATCTATTGGGTGTTGCCAAAACTTCTGGCAGTTATTAATGGGAAATTTCTAACACTCGTTAATAGACTACGTTATTAACTTAAAGTTTTTTGTACCTGTTTAATCTTTTTTTTATGGTAACATACCTTTCTCTTTTATTGTGGTTACCCGAACATTCAGAGTAACAAAGATTACGAACCTAAAAATTCGTTACAAGCTTGGACCGTCTGTCTTGATCGAGGTAGAAGTGTTAATTATAAAAGATCTGGCGCCCTTAAATATTATTTACTTAAATCTCTCCAATCTCCGACTGTGTGAGTTGACCGTGCAAGGTTTGTAAGACCTATAAACTATTAATAAATTTTGGCGCTCAACGTGGGGCTCGATTTTCTTATATCGAATTTCTCATTTTCTATATTTCTTTTGGCTATTTTCTTTAATTGTGATTAGCGTAAGATTATTATCATTTAGTGACAGATTAGTTAGTTTGGACATAGGTTAGCTTGTAGTGTAACTTTCTCTCGATTTTCTTGTTCTCTTTATCTCTTTTAACGATTTTCTTGTATTGTGATTACATCATTTATCGGTAGCGTAGTTAATTAAATACAAAATATGTAGCTTATACTGTTGGTTTGACTTTGCTGTAGTGGTCAATTTGCTTTTGCTTTGACTGAATTTCTAGTTAGACGCTTGTTAATTATGTATTCTTTAAACGAGGAGCCACCACTTCTTACTTCATAAACTTTGATTCGGAAATAAATTTGGCTGATTCAAATATTATTTTTTCTGATGAAGATCCGTTTGTACTGATCGAGTTTCTTATTCGTATTGATGAGTTGTGTTTGTCTCGTGGAGTTTCTTAGTTAGCATCAACTTTTTCTTTCCGCTTCTGAGGTGTTATCGGGTAAAGCTCTTCTTGTGTTTAGAAGTAGACGACATACTTTACGTTTTTGGAATGAGGTTACTGCGATGTTGAAAACTGAATTTCTGTCTTTAGGTTCTGATGAACGGTTAATCGACACTATTCGTAACCGAGTGATGAAACCTAAGGAATCTATTAGGATGTACGTTGCTACTATGCGATATCTTTTTATGCAATTGTCAGAACCAGTCTCGGAGAAGGCGCAGCTTAAAATCATATGCCGCAATTTGACTCCATTGTATCAATCTCATTTCGCACTGGTGGATATTACGTCATTTTCTCAATTGGTCTCTTTAAGTAAACGTTTGGAGTCCAAATTTAACTGTAGTAATTTTTTATCATCCGAAAATAGTGACATACTTCTAGAACCCTCTTTGATTTCTACGAGTAGGACTGCTACTTCAGCAGCTTCTGTTAATACGGTTGCTGATTTTTTTAATACTCCTTCACTTCTTTTTTCTATAACTACTCCTGAGTCTAATACTTGTATACATTGTCGTTCTAAAACTGAGAAACTTGTACGTCCTGTTCGTTCTTTAGCTTCTCTTCCTCCAAATTTTTCTTCGGTTTCTAAGATTATTAGGCCTACTACCGATCCTTGGTACTTAGGTTTGGTTTCTAAAGTTTCTGCTTTTCCTCGTCGTTTCTCTCGTTAGTGTATTGTGAAAGATCTTCTATGTAAACGTGTACGCATTTCTTTGTCTGACTCTTGCGTGTGGAAATTAATTGTTCCTTCGGACCAACGCAAACAACTAATCCGCGATCACCATCATCCATTTGAGCGTGAACAACACAGTGTTAGAAGTACGTTGGAAGCTCTTCGGTGTTATTTCTACTGGCTTCATATGAGACCCAAGATTGCTAAGTTTATACGTCACTATTCTTGTTCGAACGCACAGCAAAGCAATCCTATTAGGTTACGTCACGTTTTGCCAAGTACGATGAAGCTTTCTAACACTGGTGTCGCTACAAGGTCTATGCGTCTACATAAGGATTGTACTCTTTCTCCAGATGTAAAAGCCCCAATAATTCCTTTCATACTGCTGTCACCAATTTTCTTTTCTTTGCTTAAGTTTTTAGTACTTTTGTTTTGGTTTCTTTCTTCTCCATCTTACTTCAGGACAGACTATCTTTCCGTCTGTATATATTTATATCCGCTTAGGTCGCTCTTTTGGATTGGTATGTCTTATATAGAATTCTCTTTCTATTCCGTTCGTCGGCTTTAAAGTCGTAAAGTATACTTTCTAATTTGGAACAGCAATTAGTACGCATTCGTTCTAAAGCCAATTTTGATATATTTTCTCATCCCTTTCTTGTTTTTTTTCTCTTCCTTCATAATTGGGCGGTTGGTTGGGCACCGTAGGGTGGTCTCTCTTTTCGTTCTTTTACGGGGTCAAGAACGAATCAAGCAGTTACATCAAGCCTTATTTTTCTCCATTTTTCTCTATCTCTTATCTCTTCGGGACTTTCTATGTGCCAATAGTTCCTTTTTTTCTTTTTGATTTTCTTTAAAGTTCACCTCTTGGGGTGGTTAGTAGGACATAGAAATATCTTGTCTTATTTTTCTTCGTTTGTCTCTTTTTTTCTTTTCTTGTTTTTCTTACTTCTACTTTTTTTCTTTTTTTGATTAGTTTCTCACCTATATGGCACATTTTCTTTCTTTCCTCTTTGTTTCTCCTGAAGGTTTGCCTTTTGGACGGTTGGTTGAGCTGTAGGATTGGTTCACTGTCTCTATCTCTTTACAAAGTGAGAGACAAGGTATAACATCTAGCCTCTTCTTTTCTCTGTCCTTTGCTATGTCCTTCTCTTTTTTCTACCTTTAAGATAATGTTCTTTTTTATCTCTTACTTCTGAATTCATCTCTTTTTTAAATTGAGTTGGTTGCTTTAAAAGTTTCTTCTCTCTGGCTTAAGCCTTGTCTTTTTTCTTCTGAGATTCACTGCAACCATATTCTTTTCTCTTTATTTTCCTTTTTGCTAATTCTTTCTTTTGCTACATTGGGATTAGTAAGTTATTCGTTTCGCTGTGTAAGTCTGAACATTGAGACAGACTACAACTTCGTTTTCTGTACTTTATGTACTTCCGCTTGGTCGGCTTTTTTGGATGTTGTTAGTCATTCTTAGCATATTGCTTTTGCTATGTTTCTCTTTGTTTTTTTCTTGGGATATTCTATTCCGTTTATCGGCTTATAAGTTTTATTGTTACAGTCTAGCACAGTGCGCTTCTATTACAGTTTTGGTTGGCGGTATTCTTAAGATTCTGGAAAACCTCTGTCTCTTCTGTATTAGTGATAATCTGATGATATTACACGGGGTTTGGTTTCTTTGAATTAGGTTGGTTTTGGATTTTAGGGTTCTATCCTTGGCGTATGTCTTCATTTTAGCTTTTGTTTTGTTATTTCCGCTTCACGCTTTTATCTTGCTGGGGGGAATTCTGTTACGTGCAAAAATTTTATAACGTAATACCCTGTATCTGAGTTGAATTCAAATTAGATTTCGGTTTTGACGCCCTTTTGCCGATTGTTCTTTGACATTTATTTTATGCCAAGACGTTAAACTGACAACTACGTAAAATGGCCGGTGTTATGGAATAATTTTAAGTATAGCTTGTTCCTACGGACATCCACATTAATGGAAATAAAATTATAATTTCAATACGCCGTTAAAGCAATTTATCCATCACCGGGTAAGCTATTTACATCTGTTTTGATAAGATTCTTTGGTAATTTTCGTTTTCTTCGGGCAACTATTGGATTGCGGGTAAGTTCTTTTAATTATTATGTCGCTGTCAAAGAAGGCCACTCACGAAATTTAAATTGTTTAACTTACGCAATTGTAATAGTAGTTGTAATACAATTTAGGTATTGTCAGTAACTAATTCTGTGATATTGCATACTGTGAATCCTAGTTATATAACGTGTAATTTCTTTGCTATCGATATCGTTTAAATTAATGTAATGTGTGTTGCCGATACTTCTAGCAGTTTGTTAATGGAGAATTTCTAAGACTCGTTGTTAATAGCCTAGGTTACTAAATTAAAATTTTTTGTACCTGTTTAATCTTTCTTTTATGGTAACATACCTTTCTCTTTTATTGTAATAACCAGAACATTTAGAGTAACAAGGATTAAGAACCTAAAAATTTATTACAAGTTTGCACCGTCTGTCTTGATCGAGGCAGAAGTGTGACTTATAAAAGATCTGGCGCCCTTAAATATTATTTATTTGAACCTCCGCTATCTCCGACTGTGGGAGTTGGCCGTGCTAGGTTCGTAAGACCTATAAGCTTGTAACAGCACGAGAAGACCTTCTGGTAAAGATACACTGTATAAACTGACGTTTAAAATTTTTGTACCATGTAAACAACGTACTTAAAGAAAATGTTCTTTGTTGGAATCTCAAAAGCTCAGCAGTATATTTTGAAAGACGCTGTATAACTTCTAGTAGGAGCTTTACATGGAAATCAAGTCCATGCGGAACTAGTCATATAGTTATAGATCTAGATATTTGATGCTTTTTTTTTGTTTTTCGAATTGTTACCTTTAAGAACACACACACAAAAGTAACAATCAGCATAGCTTGCTGGCTTGCGCCACATCATAAGAACAGCAAATAGCAAGTACGCAATTTTTTCATTACTTCATTTTTTAAGACGTTTAACACGTGTATGGCATGCTTTATGTAACGCCCATGTTTTATCTTGATCGCCTAGTTATTATTTTATTATTTTTAATATAAAATACAAGATGATTAAATTAAAAAAAATTGAGAAAATTTCGTGATTTACCCTGTATAACATAATTAAACTTTATATTAGAAGCAAGGAGTAGATGAGCTTAATTTAAATTTATGAAAATATATAAGTGATTTATTTTAAAAAAACAAGTGTTTGGTTTACTTTGGAAATACGTAACACCCTGTATAAACAAAAATAATTTTAAGATATGTAGTTTTAAAATATTCCATTATTTAATTTTTGTAAATAAATTTTTTGATATTTTTTATAATAACCGAGATATCGTACTTCGGTGCAGTAATCCTGCACCCTGTATATAAAACATTAGCTCATGTTTTTATTTAAATCCCAGACACACTGTAAACTAATGTAATTATTGACATATTTTATTATAACAAAAAACTATCATAATATTTGAATTAAAAATGACTGTTACATTTCTAAAAAATCCATAAAACGTGTTTTTCTTTTCTCCGTTTTGACATATAAACTTGTAAACCCAATTCGTCAAAAAATAATAGAAACATTTTTATTGCTCTGTTAGCATTTTTTCTATTTTACGTGGTTTGAATAAAATAGTAATAAAAAAAAAGTTGACTTAAATTGAATAAATTTGATATTTTGTAACATTGGACCACAACCTAATTTTCTACAACGTATGTGAAACATAATTTCTAAATGACTAAATGTGACATCAACTGACGTAATTAAGTTTAGTATATAATTATCTATTAATTTAAACTAAATAATATTGAGGAAGGTATTGTTAGCAAACATCAAAGACACCCAATCTTGGAACATAGTTCTATAAATTGCAGTTTATAAAACCAAAGTTGTAATAAAACATCTTCATAAACTGTAAACAAATTTATAAAATTTAAAAATATTTTATAAAACAATTATATAACAAAAATAGAAATTGTGTTGATTAATTCAAAATTGTTTAAAGATTTTACGGTGGGCAACCAAGATATAAAAAAGCTTTAAAAGAAATAGACTGGAAATAAGAATCAAAACTGATGTAAGTCTGAGCCAAAAGCAAAGACCAGAATAAAAAGTGTGCTTTTACTTGTTCAACACTAAAGCTTAAATTTTTAGATAAACAGTCACGTTTTCTTTTACAAAACTTTTTTCAAGTTTTTTTATAACAATCACAATTTTGTCTTATTCTTTTAACTGTTGATGAATTAAAATAAGTAACAATAAATAACTGCTTTTACATTTCAAAATAATTTCATTATTGTAACGAATTTCAAAACTAATTTATTTTTAAATTAAGTATATACACGATTTTAGATCTGATTATTAAATATAACTAACTTTTGATTAAACTTAATAATAAAATGTAACGATATTTAAGAAAACAACTTACAAGTAGAATTTAGGTTTCCACAGATAGAAGTATTGCTACAATTTTTCATTCTGGATAATTTCCGTGTTGTCCTTATTACAGAAACGAAGCTTTCGTCACACGTCACAGTGGACATCTTTAGAGCCCGAAACAAACTGATTGATTGCGCCATGAAGTTTTGCTTTTATAGACCAGCCTCCGAAACTAGAATCTCGGATAATATTAAAAAGATTTTAAATAATTTGATGACTCGTTTCTAGTGAGTGTTCTATTGTAATTGTTTGCGACTAACACCTTGGTTAGATTATTCAACTGTTTTTGAAGATGCTGGAGTTGACTTAAGAAAATAGCTCTTTATACTAAAGAATTCATTTATCCATTAAAATATCTATCTGTATGAGTAGGTTTTTGATTAACTGAATGTGATAATGAGCCATCTTCATTTCAATTAACCAAAACGTCCAAAATTGTAAAAGAAGAATTCTGTCTAATTCCATAGTAAAACGAATACTTTGATGAATTGAGTTTAAATGACAAAAAAACGTTGAGCGTACGTAGAAGAAACATGTTGCCAAATGACAAAAGTGTCATCAACGTATCTGTACCAGCGTACCAGCACTTGGGTTTTAGATAAAATGTGGATAATGTTTTTTTCTCAAAACTTTTCGTAAATATATTAGCAACGATTGGTAAAAATGGAAAACCCATGACGGTTCCTGATGTTTGTGAGTAAAACTTTTCTCGAAAAGTAGAATATGTAAAAGTCAAACATTTTATAATAATAAGTACTATATCGCTGAAAATATTCTTTTCGTTAAATAAAAATCTAATAATGTTAATTGAATTAGGTACCGCCATGTTAGTAAGCAAAAACTCGACATCAAAACTAACCAGAATGTCATTCGGTTTCAAAAAAAAATATGCAACTTCTAAATTTGTTATGTTCCAATGGGGGAGGTAGAGAAAAAAAGAAAGAAAGAACAAATTACTTAAATTGATTACCAAGATGTTGTTGCTTACCTTTCGGCTAGCTTCACCGTAGATGGTCGTCGGGTAAAAGAAAATCGCAAGACACAAAGTTTTCTTTAGGTAAGCTAAATGCCCAAGTGCGCCACCTCTTCTCGAATTTTTTGTCGAAGATAAACAGTCTAGGTAGGAGAAAAGGAGATCCTAGAAATATAGTACGAATTAACAATAACCATTTATTGAGTATATTTATTAATAGCCAATTCCGGAACGAAAAGAGCCATTCGACGGTTACGCCACTGGTATAATCAGAGAATAAATTACCTTACATAACACCACAAAAATTGTAACATATAAATACAAGATTAAATCAGGTCCCAAAAATATACTCTGGAAGCCAAAAAAAATTAAAGCGCTAATATTTAAAATGTATCTCCGCGGCTACCGTAACCCGTAGCAAAATTTATCCGCGTTAAAGCAACTTAACACCGCCCGTGGCCCTTGACGTCAAGTTCATCACGACCGGTAGTAAAAGTATCATTAAATTAGTTTATTACAGAAACGGTTATAGCTCCCAAATTTCTACCCTTGATAATGGAATTTTTTTTTAATATTTACAGCTAAAGCAAAAAAAGTTTAGGTTACGTTAAATAATCATTATAGATCAACCATTACATTAAGGCGTCTGTTAAACATTGTAACTGAACCTCTTTAAATTATAAAAAAAAATTGACGTTAATTATTCTTAATCATAATTATTCAAGTTCCAAAAGTTCGTTAGATAATTCAATTAAAACAGAAATAATTCTAGTCGAATGGGTGTACCGGATGTACAAAGATAAAGTTCGAAACACGAAAGCATTTACATTCACAATCCGCACTGTTTTCAATTAAATTGAAACGCCGCGTATGTAGCGAGAGCAGCAGTCCTGACCCCGAAGCGCGTGGACGATATGAGCCGAAGTCTAGTGGTCCCTCGCCGTTCCAAATTTAATAATCTTATAAATACCTCGTTATTTCATTTTTCCAACCTGTAACACAGCGCTAGTAATCCCCTGGAATCCTTTTACTCTGCGCCTACGATTACCGCATTAGTTCAGCGATTACAAAAGCACGCCGTCCAACATCTTCAACAGAGCTCGGAAGAAAATTTTAACAGACATTTAGAAACCCAAAAGTAAGAAGGACAAAAAGACGAAAGAGCTAAAATAGCGAATATTAGTTGATACGCCTCCATTTTCTTAACCATGTGCGAAATACTAACCTACTTTATGAGTTTTGCAGCAAAATACATCGATCTTTTATTGTGCGCATCGAACGTTTAATTGGATTTAGTATTGATTGCTAAAATAAAACGTCGTTGTAGTAGATATTAATCGATGAAAGAGAAACCTCATGTTTCTTACCCATCCGAGTTTTCCATGTTCCTAACACCGCAAAACCAGTACATCAAGTGAAGTTTGTAGATGGCCGACTACTCTCGAGCGCCCTCTGCGAGCGTGACTTGAAAATCACGACTCGAGGTCGAGTATTTTCCGTTTTTAAGGTAAGTTGCCTAACTATCAGGCGGATTTTCGCTCAATTTCGAATTTACACGTTACAAATTGGCACGTATGTTAAAGACTATTTATTTAGACTAACACTGTGTTGACACTTCCGATTTCTGATTAGAATAACTCTAACTTCTATCAGATACTTTTTATATACTTACGTTTTCTCAATCTAGAACATTTAATTTTTTTCGATCATTTCCTCACAGTCTCCAAATGTTTGGAAAACCCTTCACTGTTGCTACAAGCTTATAGGTCTTACAAACCTTGCACGGCAAACTCACACTAGTCGAAGATAGGGGAGGTTTAAATAAATAGAATTTAAAGGGCGCCAGATCTTACTAAGTAAAACTTTTGCTTCGATCAAGACAAAAGGTTCAAGTTTGTAATAAAATCAGGTTCGTAATCCTAAACGGACCATAGAAAAATAAAGATAAATATGTATAACAACTTTAATTTAATATCGTAGATTATTAACGAGCACAAGAAATGTTATCGTAAATTATTCGATCAATAAATGCTAAAAGTATCGACAACACACAATACATTGGTTTACACTTAGGTTGTTGATAGCGAAGAAAATTAAATTGATATTAGACATAAAAATCGGTTATCGAATACTGTGGCACACATTGAGTTAAAAGTTGATATCGCAGTCAATTGACGCATAAAGAATAGTATATCGGAGAAAATTTCTTGTCGAGATTTCGTTTTTAGCTTTAACGTAGGCCTACCAAAATTATTTTTTTTTTCATAAAAGTATTTGGTCGATATTAACTTAGTTTGCCAAGAATACACCGAAACATCTGCACTAACACATGTCGGGTCGTGCTAAGAAATTAACAAGAAAGTTAGTAAAGAATTCTAAAAACTAATAGGAAAAGCTTACCCTGTGATGAATGAACCAATAGAAATGCGTTTTAGTTTTATATCATAATTACTACATACGCAAATGTTAGAAAATTCAAATTTCAATATTACAAGCACGATTTTATGTAGTTGACGGTTTAACGTTTTGACAGAAAATGAAGTAAAACAAAACTCGTTAAAGGGCGTTGAAAGTACTTTAATTTAATGTAATGAATGTACAGAGTATTCCATTTTAAAATTTATACACGTAACACTGTCCTTTTTTAAAACTGTTCTGTTCCAGATCAAGAAACTGGATGCGGCACCGTTATAAACAGTCGTGACGATAGTGGCAAATCTCTCTATTTCGGCACTTTCTTTAAGCATAAAAGTAACAGTCAATAAACTTGTAACTGCAAACCAACACTTGAACAACTGTTTTTTGAAAATACAATTTCTAATATTTTTCCAAATGGATTTGTAGTTCATCTAGCCGTTCAAACTTTTTCTTAAATACTGTTGCAACTTCGCTAAACATCTCAAGATCTTTACTCACGCCATGTACAATGGGGTAATTATTTCGTGTTTGAAACAGCTCCTTGGTTGTAACCTAGCTTTTCTAGAAGCATTGAATTGATTCTCAATTCTGTTTGTTATTACTTTGATTCGGACCTGGTCTTAGGTAACGTTTTTATCGCCAGCAAACGAGGCTAGACGAGCGACGTAAACCACTTTTGGTTTTTAAGATACGAGATATGACGTCATTAATACGCTGCAAAACTTCATAAAAACTCTCTGCAACTTTGACAACTAACCACATTTTATTTGGGGATAGCACAACCATACCATGTGGTCCGGTTAATAACCCATTGTTTTCTGTCTTGAAGTCATATCTAGTCTTGACTCTATCACTGGTAGTTTGCGTGTTTTTAGAAACCGCTTTATGTACTTCGGCTAGCTTTTTCATTAACTTGCGGAAGTAGTCTTTTCCAAAAATTTCTTCTTCCGGTTTTCGTTCAAATTAAAAGTAACATGGCAGCCGCATTTCACGATCATGCATGACACACGATGGTGTTTGGCTTGTACTTTTGTAAACATATGATCTGTATACTATTAAACAAAAGTGAAAGTACTGATCACAATTTTTTTGATGTTCGGACATTACTTTGGCTAAGTATTTTCCGTCAAACAATCGGCAAACCTTTTGAAACAGCGCAAACTCAAAGTTGCGACCTTAGTCAAAATGTAATTTTAACGCAACTCCGAACCGGCAAAAAATTCTTGCACCAAAACGTTTGCGATTCTAGCTACTTGTTGATTGCGTATGACGTAAGTTTCCGTTCATTGCGTAAAATAATCTATCGCACCAAGATGTATTTGTTTCCCAAATAAAATTTTGAGAATGGCCATGTAAGGTCAATTGCCACTCTTTCTGAAGAGCTTCTCACATTGTTTCATTAGTGCTTTGTACTTTTTTCCTGAACTATTTTCTAATGCGCTGTCCGTAAACTTACGACACCGATCTATGGCGTCTTCTTTTCAGTTCCCCAAGTAGAATCTTTCTCAATTTCTTTTCTAATGTCTTCTTTACGCCAAAGTGTCTTCCTGATGTACAATAGTGCAAAGACTTTTGACACTCGGTCTTTAGCACTACTAACTCCAGTCTGTCTTTTGTGACTTTGATACTCTTTAGAGATCGCTTAAAAAGACATCTTCCACGCTCAAGAAATTTACCGCGCCCAGTATACTTTGATGTTTTTGCACAAAGCACTCGCTTTTTCTCAAGTTAGTCGTCGGTCGTTTGCTTTTCAGTTCAAAAGCACCTTTATTTTGGAATCGTTTTTTTTTGTTCGCAACGCAACTGCTTAGGTCTCATTAGTCATCAATCATAGCAGTTATTCGGAGAAACTTGATCTTTTCTTCAAGTTGCAAACAATGGCTGCAGTCTGTCGGACATGGTCTAAATAAACAAAGTACGTCTTTTTTTTCATTAAAGGGTAACTGTCATTTTTGGTCACCTCGTTAAACTGCCTGTAGTCTACAAAAAACTTTGTTGATTTATCTTTTCTGTTTACTAGTAATACCGTGGACGCCCATGGACTATTTGAAAGTTTAATCACATCTTACAACGTTACTGGATGCGAGTTAACATTCAAGATCTTTACTGGTCTTGCGCTTTTCACTCGTACTAATATTCTGCCAACTAGTAGTTCCTTTTTTGTCAAATTGCCTTTAATTGTTTCAATTTCGCAAATATAATTTTTCCAAAGATTTCCATCCAGGTGTGCCATTGCCACACTTTTAGTTCTTTCAGACAGAGTCACATTTTCACTCAATAAGACTCGCACAAGTGCCTTCTCTGACAAATGAAATAGAATTTCTTTACTGTCAATCTTAAAGACATTGATCTTTATATGCGAATGAAACCCGTGCTTTTTTATAACGTCCGTACTTAAGATGACTTCTTCCATAAATTCGGGTACCAGCACTTGATGGTCGTGTACTCCATTTTCCAAAACAATAATCATTTTTATTATTTTATTTATCCATGAGTAAGTTCTTGGCCTGTGCGGGGAAATAGACTACGCACGACGACACTGTGTTAAGCCTAAGAAGAAGACCAGGCTTGGAAATCTAGAATAAATTGACCAAAACAGACAAAAGTTAATCTCATCTAGTCACGTACCGGAGATTACTGTCTGTATAGTCAATTGTTGCAGAAAGCTACATGGCGCCGTAGAATACACAAGCCGTGTCAGTCTGGCTTTATGTATACCTTCTTTTCAGACGTAAAATTAACAATTCTTAATTTCTTTGAAATTGGCCAGGAACAGTCTGCAAAATTTTAAGTGTTTCTTTACGTAAGACTTGTTACAAGCTTCTAGTAATTTACGAACTCTGCACGGCCAACTGGCTGTAGGATTGAAACAATACTTGTCGGAGAAAGAGGAGGTTTAAGTAATTTTATTTTAATGAGCGCCAGATCTTTTTTTGCCGATATAGCTCCTGCTAGATCAGCACAGGAGGCTCAAAACTTGTATACAATTCTTAAGGTTTGCAAAGAAAGAGGAAACGAAGAAAGAAACCCAATCGTTAACCACAATTGTACCTTAATTACTTAAGAAGGATGACTTAGAGATAACAATTAGAATCAACAACAATTAGAAACAATTTGATAGTAAAATACCAAAAGTATCGGCAACTTACAATACACTTAAACCATAAATGTAACAACCAGGACATACAAAAACCATTGTAAGTAAATTACAATAATAATAATAATAATTGACAGTTGATGTAATCAGCATGCGATAGCAACTTAACTTAAAATAATTAAGTAATAGTAATCAGAAGCAAATCATTTTAAACGTGTCGGCACGATTAGTGAATATGATTCATGAGCAGCACTGTAGCGACAGCGAATACTTAAAATCAAAAATTGACTGCAAGATTCAGGTGTACTTTCAGAAAACGTTTTCCTACTGGCTTCCTGTAATCAAACTACCTGAGAATAATCGTGTCTACCTGATGACTCACAAACTCTACAACAGGTAAAAAAAAAATTTATAAAAGGTAAGAGAACCGAAACGTACCGTATGCTGTTACACATGTCTTTTCGTCCAAGGTGGTATTAGTTATCAATTGCTTCTGAATGGAAATATCAATCGTATCTGGTACATATGTACTTTCGTACAAGGTGGTATTATTTAAAGTTCAATTTCTTCCGAATAGAAATTCAATTGTATTTGTCCTTGTATTGTAGAGTTTATAGGTCCAATTCTTTCTATTAGAACTTTTCTAACGTAGATTTTAAATTTATACAGACAAGGAAACCCAGATTTGGGAGGTAGCACATTGCGCTAATGAAAAGACATGGAAATTACCTTTAAAAAAATAATAGAAGACACTTACCCTGCGTTGACTAAATTAATTAATTATAGATATTTCCGTTATACATCGTGTCACAACACGTGGACGTTTTAAGAAATTAATTTTAATTCACGCAGACATAGGTTATGTAGTAAACGAGGTCAAAGTAAAAATGACGGCTTTTTGTTTACTCAGTCGGAAGGAACCAACGATGCTCGATAGATGGCATCGAGAAATTTATTCGATTTTTGATATTGACTCATACGTCTATTATGTTTTCTTACAAATTTTTGCAAAGCCGTTGTTGTAACACAATTCTAGTACTACTTATTTATAGTTCTCATTTTAATTTCGCGATTTTTAAATGACAAAGTTGCTTTGTCGCCATTGGTCGTTCACTTATTTTTATTTCTATTTTTAACACTAAATTTAAAAAACGACCAAATTCTTTATTATTAAATGACTAATTTATACGCACTGATAAAAGAAAAAGTTTAATAACCTACGAAAATTGCAACAGTTGTCTATTTACAAAACATTAAATTACCGAAGTGTAAGACCGTTCTACACATGTTACTAACGTAACAAATTTAAAAATTGATTTTATTTAATCTAACTATTTACACAATTATTAATTATTATAAACCTAGCTAAAAGCACAATATAAGCTAAAGTAAAATAACAAACTAACAATTTAATATAAGCAACATTTATATAAATTTATTCATTGCTGTAACAGTATATTTTCTGCGGATAAGATAATTAGTCACTTAATGCAATTTACACGTTCACTTACACGACTTCGTATTTAGTTTTTACTAGCACGCGCGTTAAACAATTTTTTTATTTAGACCGGCACAGTGTTGACACTTCCAACTACTGACTAGGATAACTCCAACTTTTTTTGAATACTTTTTATACTTTTACGTTAACTCAACCTAGAACATTCCATCTTTTCCGACCAGTGTTTTAAGGTTTTCAAATGCTTTGGGAACACTTCACTATGTTATGATTTGTTCAAATTAATTTAAAAAAAATTATTAGCACGAAAAAAAAATACAAAACATTTATATTTACATATATAATAAATTAATATAACATTACTTTAAAATCTTAAGCTTTTTCGGTTGTTATGTTTATGATTATAAGCGACTTTCGGCTTAGACCGCGTCGTAGTAAAACACCCAGACTTAGGCTTGGTCATAGTCTCTTCTTGAGAGCCAAAACAAGAAGTAGAACTTGGCAAACACACTGACGTTTTGCAAGACATTCCAGCTTGCATTTTCAAAGTGGTAAATGTCACTGGACAGTGTGTCTTGCAAAACGTCAGTTTGTTTGGGTTCACGAACGACAATTCGGCAAAGGCCAATGATAATTTAGTTTAAGAATCTTTAAATATACGCATTATTAATGGTTTAAATCAATTAGGATTTTGATAATTGTATGTGAAAGAATCGCTGAGGTAAAAGTGGATTCCTATTTTGCGGCAAAATTTAATTTTTTTTACAATGTATTTATTTTGCATTGCTGTTACTTTAATTAAAAAGTCTAGTTTTATAGTTTTTTTTATATGACAAACTATGTATAAATATATTATTTTTTACAACATAATAAAGTATTTCCGTGCTGTTGTAAAAGTAATAACGTAAATATTTAAATCGTTTGCTATGAAAATACAGTGAAACCTGTTAAAATTTGCCAAAACCAAGTTAATTTGCCGCTTTATGCAAGATTTCGCTTTGTAAAGTTTTAATTAAACCATGAAACAATTTCTTTTAATATAAACATTTTTAAAATAAAACGATAAAACATTTATTTAATAAATACATAGATAAAGTTTTTTTTATTTTATAGGTTCTACCTAACCTAATCAACGGTTCTACGGTTTGTTGTTCTAACTTGTTCGTTTGTAAATTAATTTTTTTTAAACAGTTGCTTTTACCTTTTAAACCCGACAAAAAAATTAAATGTGTTTTAAGTAATTTATAAAGTCCTTAAAACTATTAACCTTTGATTCACCTTTGATTCACAATAATTTAATATTTAAGTATGTTACTTTTTTATCAAAAAAATCTGAGGGTTTTTTAGCAAACTTTTACTAAATTATTTCAATAAACATTATTAATGTAAATCAAATACTCTATTATAAATCTAACATTTACTATCTTTACAATTACCTACTCTTTTGTAGACAAAATTTTAATTAACGGTTGTAACAAAACTCGATTATTGATTTATTTTCTAAAGTATCTGTGTAGTTTTTCCGTATTTAATTTTTATATGTAACGTATAACAATACTTACTTTTGAAATTAAAATAAAGTAAAATGTAACATTACCGGTAAACGTTGGTTTTTATATTTACTTTTATATTATAAAAATTGTGTTAGCTATTGTAAAATTATTAGGTTTTAAAATATATAAAAATTCACATTAAAACGAAAACTTTTAATGCAATACAAAATACAGAAAAATCAACCAATCTATCAACTTGAACTGGATTCAATACGTTCAACATTTGCTAATCAATTATTTAGAGTATTTGAAAACGTCTCAGTTTGAAACATTGCTATAAAAATAAAATACAAAGAAAAAATCAACTATAGAACTTTAGGAAGTTTAAATCTTTAGCTAAAGCTCCGGAGTTTTATTTCAGAATCATAAATTATTTCACGATGTCATTTATATTTCCAGAAACACAGCTAACTTTGCTAGTTACATCAATTATATTAAAAAAAAATAAAACTTTAATTTGATTCTGTTAAATCAAAGTGCACAAATAATATTCTAATTGATTTTCAGTAGAGAGTAATATAAAAAGTATCAAACTAAACATGTTTTAAGTTTATTTTATCATATAGTGCTATTAGGCTGTGTCTTGTAATGTAATTTTACCATGGACCAGATTTAAGTAAAAATTGTTTTTCTTATTAAATATTTTAAAATTAGAAATAAAAACTATTATTTAATATTTATAAAGTTTTAAAAAACAATTTTACTACAATTAAAAAGTAACGTAAAAATTAAAGATATTTGAAACCAATACGTTAGAAAAATAAAGACACATATAACGTTAAAAAATATGCATGCAAATAATATTATTTTAAAATGTAAATATAATAAATAAATGCTTTTATGTAGTTAGGTGAAAATTATTTAATAAAAAACTTAGTCAAAATAAACGATTACGTTATTAAAATGGTTAAAATACATCAAACGTTATATTATACAGTAGCTACTAATTTCATTAATATAAAAAGATTATAAGCTATTGTTACAAAAAAGATCAATTTGATATTTAATAATAAAGTAAAAATAACTATATTAAAAATGTTTTTATATAATATTTATTATTAAAAACTAACTTTTAAAAAAACTAATAACTTTCTTATATAAGGCTAAACAAAAGTAATACACAAGCGTTTAAAATTACATCCAGATTTTGAATTTCGCGGGTGTTAAACTAATTCAACGTGTTACCGCCGCTTATAGCTGTTTACAGAAAACCTCAGACACATAGTAAAATCACATTATGAGATGGCTCTGCCATCAAACACTTTTGAATTGTGTAGAATCTATTAATATTGTTTAATGAAGAGTTTTATAAGTTACGAAAAAATTATGGCTTAATAGCAAAAATTAAACAACGATTAAAAAATAATTTAAGAACAGAAAATTTGTGGTTAACTGAATGCAATTCACATAAAACAATAATTATTGACCAAATGATTAAAATGAAACTTAATAGAACAATAAATGGTTAGTAAGTAATACCAACACTGGCGCTGGTAAGAATGTTACGACACTTAAAAAACCTCATTGTAAGATCAGAATCTTATCAATGTAGAGAATGTAATAATGTATCAATATTTCTAAATGAGCTAAAATACTAATGAATTTAGGTACTTATACATATAAGTTTGTGTCACTTACACAAATTGAATGTAAAACGGTTAAATAAAAAAATTATAATTTAACTAAATATTTTTTTCTACTTAAAGCTTTTAGAAAAATCAATAAAAAACAGATACTATAATCGACATCGCAGATTAACTATTTGAATACAATATCGCGTTAACCAATGAATAATTAACTATTTTAAAAATACTAGTTATGTGTCATTTGTAAGAAAAATTAACAATAATTTAATATTTCAGTTTGTTACTTTTTATGAAAAAATCTGAAGATTATTTAGCCAACTCTTACTAAAAGGTACTAAAATCTAAAGGACCTGCATACATTAAAGGATATTAACTTATTGTTTTTTATTTAATCAAAAGCAAATATTTTAGGTATGTTTATAAGAAATAATCTGCAGTTACAAAATTTAAATTTTCAACAAACATTGCAAAAACTTTCTTAAATTACGATTACGTTATTATTAGCTTATTACAGTAAAACATTTTTGAAAATCCTTAATTATTTCAATAAACATCATTAATGTAAATAAAATACTCTATTATGTATCTAACAATTATTAACTTTACTATTACCTACTTCTTTGTAGACAAAATTTTAATTAACGGTTGTAACAAAACTCAATTATTTATTCATTTTCTAAAATATTGATGTAGTTTTTCTGTATTAGTTTATATATAGATCGCAAGTGTAGCGTATAACAATACTTGCATGTGAAATTTAAATAAAGTAAAATGCACAGTAAACGTTGGTCCTTATATTTACTTTTATTTTATAATAATTGTGTTAATTAGTGTAATTATTAAGTTTTAAAATGAATATAAATAGACATTAAAACGAAAACTTTAATGCAATACAAAATACAGAAAAATCAACCAATCTATCAACTTGAACTGAATTCAATACGTTCAACATTTGCTAATTAATTATTTAGAGTATTTGAAAACGTCTCAGTTTGAAACATTGCTTTAAAAATAAAATACAAAGAAAAAAATCAACTATAGAACTTTAGGAAGTTTAAATCTTTAGCTAAAGCTCCGGAGTTTTATTTCAGAATGAAAAATTATCTCACGATGTCATTTATATTTTCAGAAACACAGCTAACTTTGCTAGTTAGTCAAATTGGACTAATAATTTTTTAATTGATAATTTTATATAAAGTTTCAAACTAAATAAGTTCGAAATTTATTTTATCACATAATGCTACTAAGCTGTGCTTTGTATTGTAATTTTTGCCATGGACTAAATTTGTTAGATTTTTTTGAAAACTTAAAAATTGTTTTTGCTATTAAACACCATAAAGTTATAAATAAAAACTAAAATAAAACCGTTAGCAACAATTTTTATACAATTGAAATTTAACGTAAAGTTTAGATATTTTAAATGAATACGTTAGAAAAATAACATATAATATAGAAGACAAATATAACATATAACATATATACACATATAACGTTAAAAAATATGCGTACAAATATTATTATTTTAAAATGTAAATATAATAAATAAATGCTTTTATGTAGTTAGGTGAAAATTATTTAATAAAAAACTTAGTCAAAATAAACGATTACGTTATTAAAATGGTTAAAATACATCAAACGTTATCTTATACAGTAGCTACTAATTTCATTAATATAAAAAGTTTATAAACTATTGTTACAACAAAGATCAATTTGATATTTAATAATAAAGTAAAAATAACTATATTAAAAATATTTTTATATAATATTTATTATTAAAAACTAAATTTTAAAAAACTAATAACTTTCTTATATAAGACTAAACAAACGTAATACACAAGCGTTTAAAATTACATCCAGATTTTGAATTTTGTGGGTGTTAAACTAATTCAACGTGTTACCGCCGCTTATAGCTGTTTACAGAAAACCTCAGACACATAGTAAAATCACATTATGAGATGGCTCTGCCATCCAACACTTTTGAATTGTGTAGAATCTATTAATATTGTTTAATGAAGAGTTTTATAAGTTACAAAAAAATTATGGCTTAATAACAAAAATTAAACAACGATTAAAAAATAATTTAAGAACAGAAAATTTGTAGTTAACTGAATGCAATTCACATAAAACAATAATTATTGACCAAATGATTAAAATAAAACTTTATAGAACATTAAATAGTTAGTAAATAATACCAACAATGGCGCTGGTAAGAATGTTACGTCACTTAAAAAACCTTGTTGTAAGATCAGAATCTTATTGATCTAGAGAATGTAATAATGTATAAATATTTCTAAATGAGCTAAAATACTAATGAATTTAGGTACATAATTTATTTTTGGAAATGTCAATTTTAGTATTTGATTGCATATAAGTTTGTATCACTTACACAAATTGAATATAAAACGGTCAAATAAAGAAATTATAATTTAACGATATATTTTTTTCTCTTTAAAACTTTTAGAAAAATCAATAAAAAAACAGATAATATAATCGACATCGCAGATTATCTATTTGAATACAATATCGCGTTAACCAACTAAAACTACATCGATATTTTAGGAAACAAATCAATAATCGAGTTTTCTTACAAATGTTAATTAAAATTTTGTTTACAAAGGGGTAAGTAATTGTAAAGATAATAAATGTCAGATATATCATAGAGTATTTTATTTACATTAATAATGTTTATTAAAATAATTGAGAATTTTCAAAAGGGTTTTACTGTAATAAGCAATAAATAAATGCCATCCAACACTTTTGAATTGTGTAGAATCTATTAATATTGTTTAATGAACAGTTTTATAACTTACAAAAAAATTATGGCTTAATAACAAAAATTAAACAACGATTAAAAAATAATTTAAGAACAGAAAATTTGTGGTTAACTGAATGCAATTCACATAAAACAATAATTATTGACCAAATGATTAAAATAAAACTTTATAGAACATTAAATGGTTAGCAAGTAATACCAACAATGGCGCTGGTAAGAATGTTACGGCACTTAAAAAACCTCGTTGTAAGATCAGAATCTTATCAATCTAGAGAATGTAATAATGTATAAATATTTCCAAACAAGCTAAAATAGTAATAAATTTAGGTACTTAATTTATTTTTGGAAATGTTAATTTTAGTATTTGATTGCATATAAGTTTGTATCATTACACAAATTTAATGTAAAACCGTTAAATAAAGAAATTATAATTTAACGATATATTTTTTTCTACTTAAAGCTTTTAGAAAAATCAATAAAAAAAAACAGATACTATATAATCGACATGGCAGATTAACTATTTGAATACAATATCGCGTTAACCAATGAATAATTAACTATTGTAAAAATATTAGTTATGTGTCATTTGTAAGAAAAATTAACAATAATTTAATATTTCAGTTTGTTACTTTTTTATCAAAAAATCTGAGGATTATTTAGCAAACTCTTACTAAAAAGTTCTAAAAACTAAAGGACCTACATACATCAAAGGATATCAACTTGTTGTTGTTATTTAATAAAAAGCAAATATTTTAGGTATGTTTATAAGAAATAATCTGCGGTTACAAAATTTTAATTTTCAAGAAACATTGCAAAAAGTTTTTAAATTACAACGATTACGTTATTTGTTGCTTATTACAGTAAAACTCTTTTGAAAATTTTCAATTATTACAATAAACATTATTAATGTAAATAAAATACTCTATGATATATCTGACATTTATTATCTTTACAATTACCTACTCCTTTGTAGACAAAATTTTAATTAAGGTTTGTAACAAAACTCGATTATTGATTTGTTTTCTAAAATATCGGTGTAGATTTCCTTATTTAATTTTTATATGCATCATATAACAATACTTACATGTGAGATTAATATAAAGTAAAATGCAACTTTATCGGTAAACGTTGGACCTTATAGTTACTGTTATTTTATAAAAATTGTGTTAGCTAGTGTATTTTTTTTAAAGTATAAAGATACACATTAAAACGAAAACTTTTAATGCAATACAAAATACGGAAAAGTCAACCAAATCTATCAACTTGAACTGGATTTAATACGCTCAACGTTTCCTAATAATTATTTAAAGTATATGAAAACGTCTCAATTTAAAACATTGCTTTAAAAATAAAAAACAAAGAAAAAAAATCAACTATAGAACTTTCAGAAGTTTAAATCCTCAGACAAAACTCAGGAGTTTTATTTCAGAATGAAAAATTATCTCACGATGTCATTTATATTTCCAGAAACACAGTTAACTTTGCTAGTTACATCAATTATATTTAAAAAAAATAATTGAAAGGTAAAAGTTAAATTTGATTCTGTTAAATCAAATTGCGCTAATAATTTTCTAATTGATAATTTTATAAAAAGTTTCAAACTAAATAAGTTCTAAATTTATTTTATTACATAATGCTACTAAGCTGTGCTTTGTAATGTAATTTTTGCCATGTAAAGAAACAATAATAACAAATAAAGAAATTATAATTTAACGATATATTTTTTTCTCTTTAAAACTTTTAGAAAAATCAATAAAAAAACAGATAGTATAATCGACATCGCAGATTATCTATTTGAATACAATATCGCGTTAACCAACTAAAACTACATCGATATTTTAGGAAACAAATCAATAACCAAGTTTTCTTACAAACGTTAATTAAAATTTTGTCTACAAAGGGGTAGGTAATTGTAAAGATAATAAATGTCAGATATATCATAGAGTATTTTATTTACATTAATAATGTTTATTAAAATAATTGAGAATTTTTAAAAGGGTTTTACTGTAATAAGCAATAAATAAATGCCATCAAACACTTTTGAATTGTGTAGAATCTATTAATATTGTTTAATGAAGAGTTTTATAACTTACAAAAAAATTATGGCTTAATAACAAAAATTAAACATCGATTAAAAAATAATTTAAGAACAGAAAATTTGTGGTTAACTGAATGCAATTCACATAAAACAATAATTATTGACCAAATGATTAAAATAAAACTTTATAGAACATTAAATAGTTAGTAAATAATACCAACAATGACGCTGGTAAGAATGTTACGTCACTTAAAAAACCTTGTTGTAAGATCAGAATCTTATCAATCTAGAGAATGTAATAATGTATAAATATTTCTAAATGAGCTAAAATACTAATGAATTTAGGTACTTAATTTATTTTTGGAAATGTTAGATTTAGTATGTGATTGCATATAAGTTTGTATCACTTACACAAATTAAATGTAAAACGGTCAAATAAAGAAATTATAATTTAACGATATATTTTTTTCTCTTTAAAACTTTTAGAAAAATCAATAAAAAAACAGATAGTATAATCGACATCGCAGATTATCTATTTGAATACAATATCGCGTTAACCAACTAAAACTACATCGATATTTTAGGAAACAAATCAATAATCGAGTTCTTACAAACGTTAATTAAAATTTTGTCTACAAAGGGTTAGGTAATTGTAAAGATAATAAATTATATTTTTAAAAAAATAATTGAAAAATAAAAGTTGAATTTGATTCTGTTAAATCAAATTGCATTCATAATTTTCAATTTTTTTTTTTAATTATGGCTTCGACTGCTTAGGTCTTTTCGCCATACAAAAATAGATTTAAACTACATGTAGTCATTTACCGTCATATTTTTTCATACAACCCAACTGCTTTTATATACTGCAACATATTTTTCATGCTTGGTATACTACTGAAATTCCGCACAATATCCGCCTGTATGTCATACAGCTGCCGCTGATTAACAAAGTCTGCACAATCACTTATCACATGCTTCACAGTAAGGTTGGTGTTACAAGTATGGCATTGGGGTCTAGGTTGACCCTTTAAAAGATATTCATGTGTTACTTTGGTGTGTCCTATTATTAAACAATGTATTTTTATTTGCTCTTCCTTGCGAAAACCATGCAAGTGCACTTTTTCTTTTACCTGTTGTTTAATATGCGTAAGGTAGGTATCTTCCATTTGCCACTTATCTTGCCAAATCTCAAAGTTTTTTTTTTAGATGTATTTGAATGTCCGACATTTTAACATGTGACACGTTCATCTGTGGGGTTGTGATTGCTCGTCTTGCTGCAAAATCTGCCTTTTCATTTCCAGGGATTCCTGAATGCCCAGGTACCCAAACAAACACAGGCTTGATTCCATATCTATTAAGATCGCACAGACACACCTGACATATATCGACCAAAGGGTCCCTCGTATACATGTCCGTTAAAGCATTCACAGCATTTAACGAATCGCTGATTATAATATAAGTTTTTTTTGTGCGTACCATGGGAATGCATAGCAGTGCTTTTCATATTGCACACTGTTCGGCTACATATACTGAAGTTTCAGCTTTCAGGGCCCAACAATGGGTCACTTCATCTATTACAACAGCACATCCCGTTCCCAATTCACTTTTGGAACCATCGGTGTAGATAAGTGTTGTGTTTGTGTAGCTTTCAATGATATTTTTGAACGAACGTAAGTATTCTTCTTTCTTTGTTGTACTTCTGTGTAAGTTTTTAAGTTCTAGTCTCATCTCAATTTCAGGCATCAACCATGGCGCGTGCTCATACTTACTTTCGTAAAATAGCGTGGGTACTGTTTCCTCTATTTGCTCCAGAAATTCCTTGAAACGTATGCTGAGGAGTCGTGTTATAGTTACTCTTGTAACAAAAACATTTTCTACTGGGAAAAGAAATCTACTATTCGGGTTAGTTGATTGCGATTTAACCTTTATTATGTAACTTATCATTAGATGTTTCCTCCGGATGTCTAATGGGGGTAGGCCTGACTCACAATAGAGACTACAGACGGGGCTGGTAGGGAAAGCACCTAAACAATACCTTATTCCCATATTATAGATCCTATCTAGTTTTAGCAACCGCGATTTGCAAGCTGACGCATAAACAATAGCTCCATAATCCATTTGCGACATAATTAAGACGCAATATATGCTTAAAAGCGTTTGAGCTTCTGCACCCCATTTAGTATGGGATAGCACTTTTATTACGTCCATGGTTTTCACACATTTCCGTTTTAGATGTTCAATATGCACATCCCATGTAAGTTTGCTGTCAAAAAAGAGTCCTAGAAAGGCTGTTGATGACGTGCATACAATCGGTCTATCCTGAATATACAATAATGGATCATCGTGCGGTTTACGGAGTCTACAAAAATGAACGCATTTGGTTTTGTCTTCAGAAAATTGGTAGCCAATTCTACTGCCATTTTGCAGGATATTATTAATTGCAGATTGTAATTTAACGCTTATCTGTCGTACAGTAGCTCCAGTGCAATATATAGCCAGATCGTCTACATATAGTGCCCGGAAAACATCCGAGTCAACTCCGTAAGCTATTTCATTTATTGCAATCAGAAACAAAGTACAGCTAAGCGTTGAACCCTGTGGGACACCGTTTTCTAATATTTTAACATCTGACACTGTGTTTCCTATTCGTACCTGAAAGTAACGATTGGACATAGAGGACTCGACAAATTTAGGTAATTTACCCCTTAAACCGTATTTATATAATTTTTTTAATATACCCTGCCTCCAGGTCATATCGTAGGCCCCTTTTATGTCAAAAAAGACCGCTGTTAAGTGTTGTCTTGTTCTAAAAGCTTCCTGTATAGCATTTTCTAGTTTAACTAGATGGTCCACCGTTGATCGGTGATCCTGCTTGGTACGATACTATTTTATGGTTTTTTTCAAGGTAGTATTGCAGTCTTTTATTCACCATTTTTTTCATCAGTTTACCTATACAGCATGTAAGGCTTATTGGTCAATAGCTTGCTGCATATAAAGGATTCTTTCCCCCTTTATGTATGGGTACCACTGTAGCTACCTTTCATTGTCATTGAAAACCTTTAATAGGTCAGTTTTTACTTGTGAGGTTAAATGGCCTAGCATTTTATTTGATATTTCATCCGGTCCTGGTGCAGTCTTCTTAAGCTCTTTTACGGCTACTTTTAGCTCACCCATGTTGAAAGGTTTGTTACAGTCTAGTTCTTGTTCGGTACTGAAATGGAGAGGCCCTTCACTTTCATTTTTTGCACAAATTCCGGATCATAGTTATTATTACTGCTCATACTGGCAAAGTGGCGGGCAAGAACCTCGGCGATTTCTTTTTCTTCCTCTAGGATATTGCCATTTTCGTTTCTTAAATGAGTTATTTGTTTATATCCAGCATTTCCTGATATTGCTTTTATTTTTCGCCACACCTGCCCTGTGTCTTGAGTAGATGATATTGTTGAAACATACTGGTTCCAGCTGTTTCTTTTACTTTCTAGAACAACATGTCTACTCACTGCTCTAGCTCCTTTGAACTGGATATGGTTTTCCATGGATGGTTCCCTTTGATATTTTTGGGAAGCAATTTTCTTACTCTTTATTGCCTTTTTAACTTCAGGATTCCACCAAGGCAAGGGCCGTTTAATACGTTTTCCATCTGATTTAGGTATACTAGTTTGAGCCGCATCTTTAATACATTTTGTTACATTATCCACATTTACAGGGCTATGTGTAACAAGGTTATTAGTAAAAGAATTCCAATCAGCCTTTTCTACAATCCATCTTTTATATATTACTTTTTCTCTTTCAGGTATATCCGTTCTTATAATAATTGAAAAATGGTCGCTGCTATGCAAGTCATTTATTACTTCCCACTTAAGACGAGGAGTTAGATTGGTAGAGACTAATGTAAGGTCAATAGCTGAAAACTTATTTGACCTAGCAATGTGATATGTAGGCAAGTCGGTGTTTAGGATTACAATATCATCTCTGATCAGCCAATTTTCTAGTAATCTACCTTTCCTACACGTATTTTCTGATCCCCAAATCGGGTTATGGGCATTGAAATCTCCTGTAATAACGAAAGGTCGTGGAAGCTGATCAACAAGTTGGGAGATTTCATCTATTGTCCAATTATTATCAGGTAAGTAAATATTACAGACAGTGACTTGCAATGGTAAACGTATCTTAACGGCAACCGCTTGCAGACGTGTATTAATTTGAATCTTTTCATATACTACATCGTTTCGTAAGAAAATTAATACGCTACCACTGCTTCTTTGATCGTTAATACCGTCTTGCTGTTCAATATCGTAACCTCGTAAGCGATACGGTTGATTATGCCTAAGATGAGTTTCTTGAAAGCAAAAACACATTGGGTTATACTCATGCAATATCATCTTTATGTCACAGTATCTCTTTATTATACCTCTACAATTCCATTGTATAATTTTATTTGTATCTATCGTAAAATGTTTGACTGGTTATTAAATAACATGTAGATAAAATAAAAAAAAATAAATAAAAAAAAACCAGATAACTGTGTATATATGGACAAAACAAATCAGATTAAAGACAAAAAAATGAATAAAATAGAAGACATACAGTTATCCACCTTTATGCGTGGATTCTCTAGATGTAGACCGGGATCTCAAAGAATCTTGGGATTCATCCCTGGGTTTCCTAGTTTTACCTTTCGGCCAACCTCTTGGCTTCTTTACCATGTTGGTATCCTTTTGCTGGCTAAAAGAAGGCTGACTACCCTCGATGCAACCTTTTTCTTCAAGTGGTGTTCTCTGATCGTCTTTTCGTTTTTTATTTTCTCGATTAATATCAAGTGTAAGCTTCGTACTCGTCACCTCTTATGTACTATCCTTTCTCAAAGCAAACACAGCTTTCAGCGCATCTACCAACCTAGGCAACAGTTTCCTTTCCAACTCTTTTACATCTATACTTTTAATTTCGGGGCCGATTGCTTAAACAGCTTGAATAAGTATTCGTGCTGGAGCAGTAGCGACTTGCGCAAAGGAAGTACTTGGTGTTACCATTGTGTCTACTTTCTTCTTTGCATCGAAGTAAGACAACCTGTGCACTATCTTAACTCTTTGTATTTTCATTTCTTGTCTAAAGACCGCACACGTTTCTGCCGTGACCTTATGCTGCCCTTGACAGTTTGGACATACAATAGGTTCTTCACACCACGAACCCTCATGGGTGGGTTTTCCACATACACACCGCTTATCGTGCTTGCAATTTACTGACGAGTGTCTAAATCTTTGACAGTTAAAGCACCTCAAAGGATTTGGAATGTATGGGCGCACCTGTAATGGATAGAACGCGGCTTGTATCACCCTAGGAAGCTTCGTGACATTAAAAGTAAGTATATGGTTTGCAGTATCTATAAGCTCTCCATCACGTCTTGTCTTTATCCGTCTTACGTCCACTACACCTTGACTTTTTAGGTTTTCTTTGATCTCATTAATGGAGCAGTTTAGTAGATCTCGGCAGTATACAACTCCCTTCGACATATTAAGGGTGCCATGTGGTACAACCTCAATCTCACATCCCCCAAAACGTTCACATTTAATGAGTTGCTTAGATTGCTTACTGAACACGGTTTCAATTAGCAATTCTCCCTTCACTTTCTTAACCTCTTTCACATTTCCTATTAGCCCGTACAAAGTTTTACTTATAAGAAAGGGACTTGTATTAGCAAAATCGCCTTCCTTCTTCTTGAGGACCAGGAACCGGGGCACAGAGTCCTCCTTTCCGCTGGTACCTAAAATCTCTTTTAGTGGAAGGAAAACCTTCTCACTGGCATTTTTTCTGGTGGCACCGGTACGAGGAAAGGAGCCATCTACCATATCTTCGTTGGACCGAACATCTAGACGGCTCCGACGGGGGTCCGGTCCAGACTCCCCACCGCCCTAGTGATTATTTGAAAAACTTTCCATATTTTGCATTTTTACGCTACTGCCAGCTATGCAGGGTGTAGAAAAAGAAACGGACAGCATCAGCGGAGCCCTGCCGAACCACTACTAACTTCATGGTTGCGCTGAGTGCCCAGTACGAAAACATACAACAAAGGAAAAGGTATTGCTAGGTCCGTGTTTTTCTTATCAAATACTTTAAAATTAAAAATAAAAACTATAAATTAATATTTATAAAATTTTAAAAAACAATTTTACTACAATTAAAAATTAACGTAAAAATTGAAGATATTTGAAACCAATACGTTAGAAAAATAACGTATAATATAAAAGACAAAAATAAATAGACTAAACGTTAAAAAACATGCGTAAAAATATTATTAGTTTAAAATGTAATTAAAATAAATAAACGCTTGTATGTAGTTTGGTAAAAATTATTTAATAAAAAACTTAGTGAAGATTATTTATTACGTTATTAAAATGGTTAAAACACATCAAACGTTATCTTATAATGTATCTACTAATTTCATTAATATAAAAAGTTTATAAGCTATTCTTACAACAAATATCAATTTGATATTTAATGATAAAGTAAAAATAACTATATTAAAAATGCTTCTAATATTAATTATTAGAAACAGAATTTTAAAAAGCTATTAACTTTCTTATGAAAGACTAAAAAAAAGTAATATACAAGCGTTTAAAATTACATACAGATTTTGAATTTCGCGGGTGTTAAACTAATTAAACGTGTTACCGCCGCTTATAGCTGTTTACAGTAAACTTCAGACACATAGTAAAATCACATTATGAGAAGGCTCTAACATCAAACACTTTTAAATTGCGTAAAATTTATTAATATTGTTTAATGAAGAGTTTTATGAGTTACAAAAAAATTATGGTTTAATAGCAAAAATTAAACAATCATTAAAAAATAATTTAAGAACAGAAAATTTGTGGTTAACTGAATGTAATTCACATAAAACAACAATTATTGACCAATTGATTAGAATGAAACTTTATAGAACATAGTAATACCAACATTGGCGCTGGTAAGAATGCTACGACACTTCAAAAACCTCATTGTAAGATCAGAATCTTATCAATGTAGAGAATGTAATAATGTATAAATATTTCTAAATGAGCTAAAATACTAATGATTTCAGGTACTTAATTTATTTTTGAAAATGTTAATTTTAGTATTTGATTGCATATAAGTTTGTATCACTTAGACAAATTAAATGTTAAACGATTAAATAAAGAAATTATAATTTAAAGATGTATTTTTTTCTACTTAAAGCCTTTAGAAAAATAAAAAAAAACAGATCGACATCGCAGATTAACTATTTGAAAACAATATCGCGTTAACCAATAAATAATTAACTATTGTAAAAATACTAGTTATGTGTCGTTTGTAAGAAATTAACAATAATTTAATAATTCAATTTGTTACTTTTTTATCAAAAAATCTGAGGACTCTTTAGCAAACTCTTACCAAAAAGTACTAAAATCTAACAGACCTATATACATTAAAGGACTTAACTTATTGGTTTTTATTTAATAAAAAGGAAATATTTTAGGTATGTTTATAAGAAATAATCTACAATTACAAAATTTTAATGCTTAAGAAACATTGCAAAAACTTTCTTACATTACGACGATTACGTTACTTATAAGTTTTGAAAATCTTTAATTATTTCAATAAACATTATTAATGTAAATAAAATACTCTGTTATATATCTAACATTTGCTGTCTTTACAAATACCTACTCTTTTGTACACACAATTTTAATAAACGGTTGTTACAAAACTCTATTATTGATTCGTTTTCTAAAATATTGGTGTAGTTTTTCTGTATTTAATTTTTATATAGATCGCATGTGTAGCGTATAACAATACTGACATGTGAAATTCAAATAAAGTAAAATGCACAGTAAACGTTGGTACTTGGTTATTTACTTTTATTTTATAAAAATTGTGTTAGCTAGTGTAATTATTAAGTTTTAAAATGTATAAAAATACACACTAAAACGAAAACTTTTAATGCAATACAAAATACAGAAAAATCAACCAAATCTATCAACTTGAACTGGATTCAATACGTACAACATTTGCTAATAAATTATTTAGAGTATTTAAAAACGTCTCAGTTTAAAACATTGCTTTAAAAATAAAATACAAAAAAAAAATCAACTATAGAACTTTAGGAAGTTTAATTCTTTAGCTAAACCTCCAGAGTTTTATTTCAAAATCAAAATTTATCTCACGATGTCATTTATATTTCCAGAAACACAGCTAACTTTGCTAGTTACATCAATTATATTAAAAAAAATTTGATTCTGTTAAATCAAATTGCACTAATAATTTTTTAATTGATAATTTTATATAAAGTTTCAAACTAAATAAGTTCTAAATTTATTTTATCACATAATGCTACTAATCTGTGCTTTGTATTGTAATTTTTGCCATGGACTAAATTTGTTAAATTTTTTTGTAACTTAAAAATTGTTTTTGCTATTAAACACCATAAAGTTATAAATAAAAACTAAATTAAAACTTTAAACAACAATTTTAATACAATTGAAAATTAACGTAAAGTTTAGATATTTTAAATGAATTACGTTAGAAAAATAAAATATAATATAGAAGACAAAAATAAATACACATATTACGTTAAAAAATATAGATGCAAATAATATTATTTTAAAATGTAATTAAAATAAATAAATGCTCGTACGTAGTTAGGTAAAAATTATTTAATAAAAAACTTAGTCAAGATTAGTTATTACGTTATTAAAATGGCTAAAATACATCAAACGTGATCTTATGCAGTAGCTACTAATTTTATTAATATAAAAAAGTTTATAAGCTATTCTTACAACAAAGATCAATTTGATATTTAATGATAAAGTAAAAATAACTATATTAAAAATGCTTCTATATAATATTTATTATTAAAACTAAATTTTAAAAAACTAATAACTTTCTTATAAAAGACTAAGAAAAAGTAATATACAAGCGTTTAAAATTACATACAATAATAGAATTTTTTATTAAATGCGAAACTTCAGAATTTGAAATAATTACAGGTTTAATTAAGTTTTATTACACACGTTTATTACTTTAAAGAGG